>VDFB02353493.1:320379910-320715202 GCA_007258455.2 Sequoia sempervirens
TTCCTTGGTGATCACATTCTCTCGATAGGCAAGATCTATTAGTATCCCATTAGTGGGCTTGTCATAGATATAGCTGGCTACGTAGAGAGGACCATCGAGTAAATATTTAAGTATATCCTTAGAATAGAAAAAAATGTCAAGAGAATTCTTAGGTCGGCCCTTATGAGGGATGAAATCTATCGCCCCTATCATTTCATCCACAAGATTGATATTGATAGAATTATTTAAAATAGAAGCATTGTTTTCATCATTTGTATGGACATTCATCACATCATTCTTTGTAGTTTCGTTGGCTTTGAGAAATGAAATATTTTGTTTGGGAATTAGGTTGGTAAAAATTTGTAAATTTTTGTTTGGAGGGGCAATAGACTTATTGCCTTGAATGCTAACACCTCAAATGGATAAATGGCTAGAATCAATGAGGTCTTGTACAAGATATTTAAGACGCTTGTAATGTTCTACGTCATGTCCATTTTTTTGGTGATAGTGGAAATAAGCATTGGATTTCAAGCTTAGGGATAAAAGATTATTAGGGTAGAGGGTTTTGATGGGTGGTGGCTCGCGCCCACAAAAGGATATGAAAATCACAGTAAAACCTTTCCTGGGAATTGGACATTCCAACAGGTGACTTATATCTTTCTATGGACGTTCATTTTACTTGTCAAACTAGGAGACGTAGACTTTAAATGGCGCGGCAAAATATATGCACTAGGAACTAGTTTCGGTCAAATCTTAGCAGAAATAATACTAGAAAGAAATTCTATCTAAGCCACAGAACGGTAATGCAAAATTCTTTAACTCAACTATGATAGAAAACATAACAACTACGACTGAAACAAAAACTATGAACCGGCCTTATGCTGCAGGAACAGTCACAGGGATGGACTCTCTATGCTGCAGGAGCACTATAAGACTGAGTTTGTATGAAAACTTCAAAGATGAAAGCTAACTAAAGATCAACAGAAAATAACAACTAACTAACTAGCTACAGATACTTACTAAGTGGGCCCCCTTAGCAAGCATCTACAGATTACACAGATGCTAAACTCAGAACTTCATCGAACTTTATTCATGAAAACAGAATGGTATACATTACTTTATTGATGTGGAAACTAACAATAAACTCTATCTTTGATCATACAGATTCTGTTTCTCATTATCATACTGACTCTTACATAATATCTGCTATTACTATGCTTCTAACTTTTTCTAACTATCCTCTCTTCTGTCCCCCTCGCGCAGGAGGAGAACTTTATTTATAAACAGGAGAGCAACTAACTAACTAACCCTATCAAAGAAAGACGTGGAAGTAAAGTATATCCCTGAATCAAGGAACAGACTTCATAATGAATTTATGCGTTCAACCCAATTTGGAGAAAATCTAGCACTCCACTCTTTCCAGATTGACTATCATTAAAATTCTTTCCCATAGTTTTGGTCAAAGAGTCTTCGCCGGAACTTCCTCGAAGTTGTGCAGGAAATGGACTTGACTGCAAGGCCGAGATCAGCTGTGCTTGACTTGATCATTCTTCAACAACCTACGAAACAAAAGGTAACATATGCGAAAGAAAAGGCGCATGGCATATACACGATATCTATTCATTAATCACACATTTTAAATCTACTTCATCATTCAAAAAATGTATACGATATACCAGCCATTTTAGGGAGTCAATGGGCAATAAATGCAATCAAGTCAACACCATGAGCTGCAGGAATATGAAAGTATTATGCTACAGGATATCCCCATAAAAGGTTTCAACAAAGTTTAAACAACCATGAAATAACAAAAGTAAATACATTAAAATTTTATCATAACATCCAAATTATGAGCATATTTTAAGCTCATCACTGCCCCCTACTTAGCCTAATGCTGGTCCTCTAGCATTAACTTTCCTGGTGGTTTCTCTAAAGTCTGTGGTTGCTGCATGACTCTGGAATGGATTTCCAAACTTATAATAAAATCCTCTGAGATCCTGGCACCTTTTATATCTTTGGTCTTCTAATTCATTGTTAAGATTTGTAGCTTGATGAGGATAGAGGGGCCACATTAGCACAGGGGGTCTGAATGTCAGTGGCAGCCACAGTTCAAATCTTGTTTGAAGTCCCAATTGAATATATCTGCTGGTTCGTTTGAGAGCTGCTGTAAAATTTAGGGGACCATGTGGTTCTAACTTTCTTAACCCAACAGTTAATCTTTCCCATCTTTTCTCACTTCTGGTATATGCTAGTTTCCAAAACGAATATTGTTGTGCCTGGAATTCATCATAGACTTGCTTTCTGATATCAAATATTTTCTCTCTGGCTGAAACATTATTAATACCATATGTTAGAGCAAACCAATCTTTCAACATTGCATGGGGGTTTGCACTTTGAGAGCGTAATGGGACAGACTCTATTTTCTCAGTTTCCTCATATGTTTCCCACTGCTTGTCATAATTCACCTCATTTGCTGCGCATGACTTAAATGCTCTTAAATGAATATCACCAATATATAGAAGAGGATTCCATTCTGTTTCAAATGGTATTAAGAAGCCATGCAAATAGAATTCACATAGAGAATTCTTTAACTAGTTAGGGGTTGTCTGGTATGCTTCATAAAATTCTTTGGCAGTATGAATTATAGGATCTTGGTTTCTGGAAATTCTCATCAATTGAAACCATAAAAATTGTTCTTTAAGGCACAGAGCATAAAATCTGGGTGGTGGTCTACATTCCATAATCTGACTAGTTACTTTTAACATTTTGTCCATTTTTGCTTTCAACTCAGCAATTTCTTGTTTCTGACTTTCAATTTCCTTTTTCAATTTCTTCTTTTCTACTTCCCATAGACTTTGTTGCATATCAGTCTGGGCTATGTGTCGAAAAGTCAGAGTTTGTAATGTAACTGTTTCCCAATTATCTTTAACATATTCCAGAAACTCAATTAAAAATGTCCTCTTATACACAACAATGGCTTTACAGTTTACAAGGTGAAATACAGTTTCACTAGGCACATTTAGTTGTTCAGTCTGTTCTTGCTCTTGCTGCAAGATAAATTCTTCTTGTTGCTGCGGTGGAGAAGTCTGTGCTTCCTCCAAAAATTGCATAGCAGCAGCAGCCAAATCATCAAGATTTGGTAACCCTTGCTCATTGTGCTATGTTTCTTTTGTCTCAACTTGTTCCTCCTCAGGAACGAACGAACTCTGAGCAGCATTCTCAGACATATTTTGAGAAACATTAAATTCGGATTCAACAGACCCTTCTGAAATCACAATAACCTCCGGTTGAGGTGAAATAGGGGAGGTCTTAGATTGTTTCCTTATGGAAACCCTTCTTGGCACAGATGTGGCTGTAGGAGGTGTTCCAGTAGCTTTTCTTTTTCTTGTTTGTTCAGAGGGCTCTGCCGTACCAGAGGATGATGGTGAACTAATAATAGAAACATGTGTTGCTAAAGGAGAAACGACTGCAGGGGAAGGTGCTGCAGGAGAGGAGCATTGTCTTTTCTGAGAACGAGGGTTAGATTCAGTGGACCCTTCTGCCTTTGTTTTTCCTTTCTCTCTCCTAGTGGCAGACCTAGTTTGTACCCTAGCAGAGGATTAAGGTGCAAAAGCTACAGGACTAGGTGCTACAGGAGTAGATGACCCTTGCCCTGTTCCACTAGTAGATGCAATTTCTTTCTTCTTTCTCTGAGACCATGGGGAAAGTACCCTAGGGGGTTGTGGTATTTGTAAACTCTTTCAAGCAACAAATTGTTGCCAGGAGAGAGGTGAGAAGTCTCTCAAAGAGCACTCAATCAGTAATTTAATAAGGCCATGATGAGTGACAAAATTGTCTTTCCCCTGTTGAGTTCCATGGGCACTTTGTTCTAAAAACTTTAACAAGAAATTTGAAACATTTATGACTAACCCATGCCTCATATGGCTTAATAATTTAAAATGATGAGAATGCAGGTAGGAAAAACGGCCTTCACAGGTTAAATACCTCATTATATAAGTGGCATACTCTGAATATGGAGGAGGCAACGATACACGCTTGCATCCCTGCTTGGAGACTTCCAGAGGTCCATCAGCAGGCATTGAAAACTCAGTCCTTGCAGCTGTAGCGTCTGAAGAAAAATTTTCTCCAATGGCTGGAAGCCCAGTTACCTCAGTAATTCTGTCTTCAGTTGCAACAACTATTAGACTCCATACGGTGGCTTCCCCTTCAGAAAGGGTTCTCAAGAATTCTCCAGCAGCCTCCTCATCAAAATCATTTAAGCTCAAGAAATAATTTAACCGTTCACAGAGGCTAAATGCGTGGACTGTTTGCAGATTTTGCAGTAACAATTCATGAGCTACAGGCTCATGTCGCACCAACTGACCACCCATGTTAGCAGTTTTTCTTAGATGAACTCAATTCCTTGCTGAAGATTCAAATTCTTTATTTCCCCTTCTGCTTTGGTTTTTCTTCTGTCGTGCCGTCACATTTCTTTCTTTTTTCCAAAAGTGAACTTTTAAACAAGTAGTCTTAATCGTAGTTTACAAGAAAAACATGCATTAAAGAAGGACATGCGATCACATTTGGAAAGTACCAGAAAAACATTAAATAAAGGTCATTTATGCAGTTATAGCAGTGGCGAAAAGACAGGTTTTAAATGGATTACCCCGCCCCCTACTTAAAGTATGACATGTGTCCTCACATGTACGAAAGAATAGGTAGAGATTTGGGTGATAATGACTGGTACATGCATAGCAGTAAATGAATAGAATGAAATAAATCAAATATGCGATAACAAAAGATATGGCGTACCTTTGATAATTGCACGTACATGTGAAGAAAGATGACGACGCTGCATGAATTGACAAGTGGGAAAGATATCTTAATTAAGGTTGATGCGAATAGATAAAGTGGATGGGTGACATGGGTGGATGAAATGTACGAATGAAATGGATGGATGGGATGGATGGATGGAAGATAAAGAATTGAGATGGGGGCGATAAATGAAAATGGAGAAAAAGGGGTTTCCTTAAAGAAAACCTTTATTATGGGCATGCTTTTTGAATACTACGGCAACGCTGCAGGAGAAAGGCTAAAGCCTTCGGCTGCAGGAAGAGTAGCGGGAGGAACCTGAATGAACTGTTGCATGAATTCTTCCTTTGACATTGGTTTATGGTACAACCGGAGTCGGTGGCCATTGACTAGCAATTTAAAACGGATTGGATCAATTGTCACCAGCTGTACAACTCTATTATCGAACACATTTTCAACCTCATAGGGGCCAAGCCAGCGTGTTGTGAGCTTACCCTAGTTTTCTTGATATCTGGAATCATATAACAGGGCCCAATCTCCAACAGAAAATTTCTTGGTTTTGATGTGCTGATCATGCCATTTCTTTCTTTGCTGTTGGATTGCTTATGTGTGCTGCAGGGTGGCTTTTCTCATTTTGTCCAAAGTATTTAGCTGTAGGAGACAGTCCTTCTATGCTTCAGATAAGTCCATGTTGAGTTCAAGAGCCATCCTCAAAGTTTTATGTTCAAATTCTATGGGTAACATAGCTGTTTTCCCATAAAGTAGCTCAAAAGGTGTAAACCCAGTTGTTGTCTTCCATGTAGTTCTATAAACCCAAACTGCTTCAGGAAGTCTATTGCTCCAGTCTTTTCTATGGATTTGCACTGTCTTTGTGAGGATCACCTCAATTTCTCTATTTGTTACCTCTGCCTGACCATTGGCTTGAGGGTGATAGGGACTGGACTTCCTATGTTTGATCTTATAGTCATTCATTAGTGCAGTGATCAGATTTGACGTAAATTGAGCTCCTTGATCAGTTACAAGCTCTCTGGGAACTCCAAATCTTGTGAAAATTTATTCATATAGAAATTCAGCAACTTTGTTATCTCGGGCACGAGTCATATCTTTTACCTCGACCCATTTTGTGACATAGTCCGTGCAAACTAGAATGTATGACTTTCCATTTGATAGTGGATCAATTGGTCCTATAGAATCCATTCCCCATTTATCAAAAGGGGTGACTATGACCTGCAGATATAGTGGCATTTCATCTGACTTAGTTGGTCTTCCCATTCGCTGGCATCTGTCACACTTCTTTATATAGGCCACAACATCCTTGTGTTATGTTGGCCAGTAGTACCCTGTTGTAAGAACCTTCATTGCTGTTCTTTTTGCTACAAAATGCCCCCCACATGGTTCATCATGGAAAGCATGCAAGATATCATAAGTCTCATATTCTCTTACACATCTTTGCATTACTTGATCAGGTCTAGTATAGAACAGACAATTTACGATCCAGGAAAAGTTAAAACTTTTTTCTATCAACAACTTCTTTTCTTTTGGGAAAAAGTGAGCTGGTATTCTATTTGTTGCTAGATAATTAGCAATGTCTGCATACCATGGAGTTTGTGCAAAAATAGAGAACAAATGTTCATCAGGAAACCTCTCATCAATAACTTCATGTTCATCAGGTGTAGCTGATTCAAGTCTTGATAAAAAGTTAGCTACAACATTAGCTCTTCCTGGTTTGTCAATGATTGTGATATCAAATTCTTGTAACAACAGGAGCCATCGTGCCAATCTACCAGAAATGGCAGGTTTGTTCATCAGGTACTTGATTGCTGCATGGTCAGTATGAACGAATATCTGATAACCGGTGACATAATGCCTAAATTTATTCAAAGCATACACTACTGCAAGCAATTCCTTTTCTGTGACAGTATAGTTGAGCTCAGGACCTTGAAGGTTTTTGCTGATAAAGTAAATAACATGCTCAATTGAATTTTCTTTTTGACTCAGAACTGCTCCTATGCCAAAATCATAAGCATCAGCATGTATGTGGAAAGACAAATTCCATTTCGGACCTTGAAGAATAGGGGCTTTAGTAAGCAAGTCCTTTAGTTGTAGGAAGGATTTTTCACAGGCCTCTGTCCACTCAAATTGAGAATCCTTTGTTAACAAGGCATAAAGTGGATTGACAATTTTACTGAAGTCTTTTATAAACCTTCTATAATACCCTGCATGGCCAAGGAAACTTCTGACATCTTTTTGTTTTGCAGGAGTTTGTAAATTCTGAATAACTTCAATTTTAGCAGGGTCAACCTGAATTCCATTCTTTGAAACATGATGACCTAGAACAATACCTTCTTCCATCATTAGAAAACACTTCTCACTGTTTAGAGACAAATTTTGTTCTCTACACCTTTTCAATACTTTTTCTAAATTCACCAGCGCTTCTTCAAATGTGACTCCATAGGTAGTGAAATCATCCATATAAATCTCCATACATTCATGAGATATATTAGCAAATATACTAATTACTGCTCTCTGAAATGTTGCTGGTGCATTGCATAGACCAAAAGGCAAGACTGAAAAAGCAAATGTTCCCCATGGACAGGTAAAAGTGGTCTTATCTTGATCTTTAGAGGCTATTTTTATCTGATTGTACCCGCTGTAACTGTCCAAAAAGGAAAAATATCTTTTGTCAGATAGTGAGTCTAGTACTTGGTCTACAAAAGGTAGTGGAAAGTGATCTTTTTTAGTGGCATTGTTCAACTCCCTGTAATCTACACACACTCTCCATTTTCCTCCTTTCTTGGGGACAATGACTAATAGAGAAACCCATTGGCTGTCAGAGATTGGGTAAATAAAACCAGCATCAAGCAACTTTTGAAGTTCATTTTTCACTATTTCTCTAAGTGCTGGATTTACTCTTCTTTGAGGTTGTCTAACTGGTAAACAATCTTCTTTGATATATATCCTATGAGTACAAACTCGAGGATCTCTTCCTTGCATGTCCCCATATTCCCATGCAAAAGCTTTATGCTGTTCTTGTAGCATTTTTAATAAGTCACCTCTTGAGACTGTGACAACTTGCTATTAACATTCAAACAATGATCTGGAGACAATTCTATCTGCTTAGTGAGATTACTCATAGAATCAACAGGTAATGTTTGTACCTCTTGTGGAAGCAAGTTATGAAAAATTGCCGGAAGTTTAGGTAATGAACTCTCAGAATCTAGTTACTGCAGGAAACATTGATGATGACTGTCTCTTGGATCAGATGAACTACCCGTATCAGGGTTAAATTGCAGAATTTGAAAAAGCAAAGTATCTTCACTCTGAAGTTGTGAGAATGGATCATTTTGAAGCATCATTAATTGAGCCAAAGAATTGGCTTCTTCAATTTCTTCCCCCACATCTGGTGAAACAGGTTGCGACAAATCTAGTTGAGGTCTAGCAGGCGGATACAAGGCCAATTTCTTTGTGGACTGCCTATCAGAAATGGTCATATCTCAAGAACGGCAGCCTATAAAAGCATCAACAGTTGCTAACCATGGTCTACCAAGGATAACTGGATACCCTCCTAAAGTTGCCTTAACTGATAATATTGTGAAATCAACAGGATACTCCCAAGATTCAAGAGTGACAATTACATCTTCCACCATCCCATCAGGTTTAACTGTGGAGCTATCTGCAAGCTGTAGAACTGTGTGTGTAGACCTAATGTTTAAAATATTCAAGGAGTCCATAGTATGCTTTGTCATGAAATTAATGGCAACACCTAAGTCAATCAGAACATTTTTTACAACTTGGCCATTTATATGTATCTGCACTACAGGACTTCCAGGGTCAATATACTTTGGAATAACTACATTTCCCAACACTATATCAGCCAATTTCCCTAAGATATGAATTGTTTGGGGATCCTTTTTCTTCTGTCCAGGCTTCTTCAAACAGACTTCTTTAATAGCTTTTCCAAAAATGGGAACATCTTTAATAGCCTGAAATAAAGGGATTTGAATCTGTACATTCTTGAGCTGCTCCAGAATGTCAAAAGTGGGTTCTTCTATGGATTTAGATTCAATGCTTTGCAACCTCTGAGGAAAAGGTGGTTTGTCTTGTCTTTGCAAAACAGGTTCTGTAGAAACTGTATCGGGTAGAGACATATGCTCAGTAGGAACATCAGGTGCAATAGATTCTTCAAGGGGAGAATCTGGTATTTCAGTAATCAGAGGTGGTTTGGGAGCAAGTAAAGTAGTTCCAGACCTTAGATGGATGTCATTAACGTTTAAGGCATAAGCTTGATATTGGTTGGCTTCAGCAAGATACGCAGTTTGTTGTGGCTGCTGCTGTTGCTTATTATTGGGATTGGGCAATGGCTGGGCAGGCATAGGCGTTTGCTTCGGAGGGCCAGGATTTGTGGCAGTTGCTGCAGGAAGTGGCACGAGGGCCTATTGTTGTGGCTGTGGAAGCTGCAGGAATCTAGGAGACTGGTTTTGCCATTGCTGAGGACCTCTCCATTGAGGATTTTGTTGCCAATTTCTTGAAGGTGGGGTCTATTTCCCTTGTGGCTGCTGCCAACCTCCTTGAGGAGATTGCCATTGTGGGTTCTGATAATTAGGCCAATTTGGTTGAGGCGGATTCTAGGGTGGTGGTGGTCCATATGCATGTTTCCATTAGTTATTATAGCTAGAATAAGGATTACCAAAAGTTAAAGGGTCTTGAGGCATACCTTGTCTTTGGGCCCATGGTCTCCTTTGTGCAACAAAGAACACTTGATCATCATCACCTTCTACTGGTTTAAAGTCAGTAGGCAGTTGCCTAGCTTCCAAATTAGCCACCATCTTGCATCTGCAATCACGCTTCTTCTGTCTGCAGTATGGACAGAACTCGACCAAAACTACCTTAGCTTCTGCATGTTTCTTCTAAGCTTGCATAGTGTCTAATTGTGTTTCCATATTATTAATGATGTCCTGCTTGAAATCAGATAGCAAATTTGTGATCTCCATCTGGGAAACTCCACCAGAAGAAGACTTCCCCACTGTAGCATGATGACCTTGACCTTTCTTAACTATTGCTCGAGAGTAGTTAAGACATATTTTCTTTATATCATCCCAAGGCAGTTGAGTTATATCACCTCCTCCCATCAAGTCCAGGGCGTCAATACAGGCATCACCGATTCCCCTTAGAAAGAGTAGTTTCTGAGAGTCCTCATTGAGAGTATGGTTTGAGTTCCTTTTTAGTGAAAACAAAAACTTGGAAATATAATCTTCCAGACTTTCATCCTCCTTCTGCTGAATTCGGAATATGTTATCACCTTTGCTGGCACTCTTACAATATTCCTTATACTTTTCAAGGAATTTCATCTGCATGGCTACCCAACTATCTACAACGCCTCTTCCCAGACTCATGAACCACCTGAGAGCTCCTTCCTTCAAGGTGGAAAGAAATAACTTCAGTTTATGAGTGTCTGTGTTGTAGTCATAGCTGCGATAGAGGACATCAAATTCAAACAGAAAAGTTTCTGGATCCTCCGTAACCAATCCATAAAACTTTGGAAGCAAGGAAGAGAGAATGTTTTTAAGATTGTCGGTATCTTGTTGGGGAACAATGGGAAACTCAAATGCAAGAGGTGGATTATTAGGTGGATTATTTGCCATGTCTGGTTGCAGGAATAACAGAGCGAATGGATTTTCCTTAGGTTCGTTATCAGCTGGGTCAAATGGTAGTTCAATAAATAGATTTTCAGGGAGGAACCTTCCCAATGCATCTCTTCTTCTTCTATGCATGCAAGACAGTGAGTGGTGGCTAGAAAGATTTTGAAAATTTTTGACTAACAAACTAAACTAATGCTAAAAATGACTTCTATCAGACTCCTAGCTAGACGCCATCCCTAGCAACGGCGCCAAAAATGGCTCGCGCCCACAAAAGGATATGAAAATCACAGTAAAACCTTTTCCTAGGAATTGGACATTCCAATAGGTGACTTATATCTTTTTATGGACGTTCATTTTACTTGTCAAACCAGGGGACGTAGACTTTAAATGGTGCGGCAAAATATATGCACTAGGAACTAGTTTCGGTCAAATCTTAGCAGAAATAATACTAGAAAGAAATTCTATCTAAGCCACAGAACGGTAATGCAAAATTCTTTAACTCAACTATGATAGAAACCATAACAACTACGACTAAAACACAAACTATGAACCGGCCTTATGCTGCAGGAACAGTCACAGGGATGGACTCTCTATGCTGCAGCACTATAAGACTGAGTTTGTATGAAAACTTCAAAGATGAAAGCTAACTGAAGATCAACAGAAAATAACAACTAACTAACTAGCTACAGATACTTAATAAGTGGGCCCCCTTAGCAAGCATCTACTGATTACACAGATGCTAAACTCAGAACTTCATCAAACTTTATTCATGAAAAAAGAATGGTATACATTGCTTTATTGATGTGGAAACTAACAATAAACTCTATCTTTGATCATACAGATTTTGTTTCTCATTATCATACTGAATCTTACATAATATCTGCAATTACTATGCTTCTAACTTTTTCTAACTATCCTCCCTTCTGTCCCCCTCGCGCAGGAGGAGAACTTTATTTATAAACAGGAGAGCAACTAACTAACTAACCCTATCAAAGAAAGACGTGGAAGTAAAGTATATCCCTGAATCAAGGAACAAACTTCATAATGAATTTATGCGTTCAACCCAATTTGGAGAAAATCTAGCGCTCCACTCTTTCCAGATTGACTGTCATTAAAATTCTTTCCCATAGTTTCAGTCAAAGAGTCTTCGCTGGAGCTTCCTCGAAGTCGTGCAGGAAATGGACATTACTACAAGGCCGAGATCGGCTGCGCTTGACTCGATCATTCTTCAACAACCTATGAAACAAAAAAGTAACAGATGCGAAAGAAAAGGCGAATGGCATATACACGATATCTATTCATTAATCACACATTTTAAATCTACTTTATTATTCAAAACTTGTATACGATATACCAGCCATTTTAGGGAGTCAACAGGCAATAAATGCAATCAAGTCAACACCATGAGCTGTAGGAATATGAAAGTATTATGCTACAGGATATCCCCATAAAAAGGTTTCAACAAAGTTTAAACAACCATGAAATAAAAAAAGTAAAGACATTAAAAGTTTATCATAACATCCAAATTATGAGCATATTTTAAGCTCATCAAGTGGCAAGGTGATCATTTATTGTTCTAGCAGTTTGAACATTGTGTTATGAAGGGTATCAGGTAAGGGAGTGAATTATTTTTTTGGATCACCATAACTAAAGGGTGGTAAGGCTTTGACAACAACTATTTGGTTGTTGAAATTTTGAGTTGGTTGCTGAGGGGGATTTAATTGAAAAAACCATTTCTTTTTTTCTAAAAGGTTGGGATTTTTATTGGTTTACGGGTTCAGATCTTTCAGTTAGGCTAGAAGTGGAGTTTATATCTCAACTACTAACCGAATTTTGATAATTGTAGAGGGAAGTGCACAGGTGCATGAAGGATAGGAATTTCATCATGGTCACATTTTCTTGAATCTTAGTTTGCAAGTTTTCTATAAAAATATTTTGAAGGTGTGGGTTGGGGACCTTGACATCGATCTAGGAATAGAGCGATTAATAGCGTGAGATAAAATCAGTTATCTTTCTTCCTCTTTTTGCTTGCATCTCATCAAATCAGCCAAGGTCATCATGGGAGTATTATGCACTTGGAAATGGTTTACAAATGCATCAGCAAGTTTATTGAATGAAAAAATTGAACTGGTCAATAGAAAAGAAAACCATTCCAAGGAGATATCTTTCACTAACCTATGAAAATGTGTTACCAATAGTTTATCGTCAAGGAAAAATTCACTACATAAAGTAATGTATGCATTAACACGGTTAGAAGGATCTTCTTTCCCTCTATATTTCTTGAATCTAGGCACCTCTATACCTTGTGGCATCATTGTTTGCAATTTCTCTAAGGATAATGGATTTCTTTTAACATAATATGTAGGTGGACCATTTTGGTTTTGGTTGATGGTAGAAATTTTCTTTGGAAGGGATGAAATAGTTTAGAATAGTTGTGTTATGAAAGGGTCATTGTTTCTCTTATGAGATGGAAGTGAAAGTGGTGGAGTGTATGTGTTTGTAGGAAAATTAAATGGAATGCTTATAGATGGTAAGGTAGGAGATATAACTTGTGATGCAACATAGGAAATAGGGATGCTAGTAGGAATATCTAGTGAAGGAATTACATCACTAACTTGATGCATTGTTGTTGTGACTTGGGGAGTGGTATAGGTAGGGATTCAAGCTATGGTTGTAGGAGGGGTAATTTGAGTTCCTCCTTGGCTTGTAACATTGCTTGTTGGTAAAGGACAACTAGTGGTTGCAGGAAGGTGCTTTCCAAAGATTTGCAGTATGTTTTTCACAAGCTCAAGGCCATCTTCACTTTCAATCATGTGATGAATGCTTTCTATTGTAGGAATTGTAGTTGTTGAAATTTTTTCAATTCTTATTTGATTTTGTTAGTTTACTAGATCCTCATGAATGTGAATTATGTTTTCTTGTAGGATGCTATCATTACTTATTTCAACTTGCATACAATTTGAAGGTAAAGAGTTGCTAGGGGTGTTATCCATTCCTAGTGTACTAGTATCAATACTAGGAGTGGAAGCTCTAGATACCCCAAGATCCACAACGATTGTGTTATCGCAGGATGACATCAGTCTCGAACTTCTTCTCACCAAGGTATTAGAAATAGGACACCAAACACCCATGCAAAAGCTACTAAATGCAGGGTGAATGCAAATGCAATGCAAGCTAACAAGAATGAAATGCTTATAATCTTAAATTTTGGAAAGTAAAAGTGAAATTTAGAAATAGCAAGCAAAAACTTAGAAACTGAATTGTAAATGCTAGAAAATGCAGTGAAAAATATGCAATGGGACTGATTCTCCCAAGGTGGAAAATGAGTCTAGGTACTAATGTTTTCTTAAATTTTCAAAAATTTTGAATTGAATTTTATGCTTTTTATATTTTTTGATGCAAATCTAAGATGCAAATGCAGAATTTTATTGTTTTTCAATGAAATTAAGTGCAATAATGCAAGCTAAATGAGCTTTTCACTAATACAAATTTTGAAACCCTAGAATGCAAAGTAAACAATGAAAAACCTAATGCAATGTTAATGCAAACTAAATCTAGAATGAAAATGCACTCTGAATTAGAAATATGATGCTCTATATGTAGGTTCACCTAAATGAAATGGTGAAAATAGGTGGAGGCTTTATTTTGCTTCTACAGTTTTAGACCTAAAATGAGAAAGACCAAATTTTCAACCTTTCAGTCAACAAAAAACCCTTGAGATTTCAATACAATGGAGATTGAAATCTGACAAAGGGAAGGTTCTAGGGATTGAATGATAAATAATGAGGGGTTCACTACCAAGTGTAAACTTGGAAAATAAAATGTTTTGATACACAATGTCATGCAAATAAATGCTAAATGACTTAGAAAGATAAGCAAATTGTAATGAAAAGCTATGAAACTGGAAATGCGCACATGGGAAACTGAAGGGGGCACAACGAAGGTATGGAATCCTACAAGAAATTTTGTTGAAGTTAATTGGGACTCATATGCTAGGTTGGGTGAATTAGTCCAGTTTTCTGAAAACTCAATAGGAGCAGGTTTCAACCAAAAGGGTATCTAGATCTGCAAAAATCTTGTTTAGGCCTATATAGTGGGACACATTCACCCATAGTGGTGAACCAGTCCACTTTTGCTTTTCTAGAAATTCTAAATTGGATTCTGGGCCTCTCAGTTTGATTTTTTCTTCTTGACTGGTTTTTGGATCTGAAATTGCAAAATACCACCTACAGGTCTTCTCCAAGCTTCTCCTAGGCTTGATGACAACTTTGACAACTTTTAGGAACTTGAAAACTTCTCTCCAAGTTTTCTTCTTGATAAATCTACAACCTATCCCTACAAATCCTACATAGGAAGAGAGAAAAATGTGTGGGGTTAGTGAATAGGGTTTTCCTTGGTCAAACACCTTGTTGGTAATTAAATATTGAAATAGAATGAAATGTGGAAAGAGAATGATGAATGAAAAAGTAGAAATGTTGCAACTCACCAAAGCCTTGCAACAAGATGCTACAAATGTGTAAGTGATGGCTCTAATGGATTTAAACTTTGAATCTTGCTTGATGTTGATACATCTTGAATGTAATGCTTGCTTGAATCACAAATCCCTACACCACAATTGTTAGCTCTAAAACAACATAACACAAATAATATTTGACATGATGAAAGACACTTGAAGAATGCTGTAGAATGCTTGATAATATGCCCTTGAAATGCCTTGAATTCTCTTGTGAATATTCAAATTCTCTTATAAAATCAAACTTGCTATAAGGATGAATACTTGAATGCTTGGGATGAAAATGAGTGAAAGAACCTTTCATTTATACTTAATTATGCAAGAATTTTTGAAATTATGACACTACAAGCCGACATCAAATCTAGAAGAATAAAATCCTTCAAAAAATTTTATTTAAATTTGAATTTTGGTCACAAGGGACTCATTTGTGCAAGGTGGTGAATGAGTTCCATTACACATAATGTATGGCATGAAAAATCAAAAGTGTCTAGAAATGTGTGAAACTAGTATCGGGGCTAAAAAGACCTAGGTGAGAATCATTCGCCCATGGTGGTGAATGACTCCCAGACACTAAATTTGGGCCACACAAGCTAGGAAAACCTAGATTATGATTGGTTACTAGGTATGTGCAAGATCATCATGGAAAAAATAGGCCCTTAAGTGGCAAAAAATTTAGAAAAATCAGAGTTAGGCAATTTGACATCAAAATTTGAATAATTTATCTATATTATTTCAAAAATATGTAAGAATGGAATCTATAGAAAATTGAATTTAGTTTCTAAACTACTAGGTGTATTTTTTTGGAAAAAAGAAAAACTATTTGGTAAAAATTTGAAATTTCAATGCAGTAGTACTTAAATTTCAGGGAAAAAATAAGGTGTATGCCCGACCACCCTAACCACAATAAAATGATAATTAATTTTTATAATATTTTAGATATAAGTAGAGGACTCATGTCCTGAGGTGATGCATATTTTTTTGTAATTTTTTTCCAATTAAATAATTAATTATGAAATTTTTATTACAAATTTTAATAAATATAAAAAACATATGTCTGACCACCTTAACTTTGTCAAAAATTCATGAAATTCATTTTTTTTTATTCCTATAGTATGAAAAGCATAGAATGTGACAAATGTTTCAGAATCAAAAAATGTGATATTGTTTGAACTTAGCTATATAGATGTTTTTCAATGAACCTATCAACCAGGACTTCAGTCATAATTCAAATAGAAAATGAATAATAATTATTTATTAAATTCAAAGTAAAGCATAATTTATATTGGTGGAAATATGATAATCTCCTCTAAAAACCCTTTTCATTTCATTTATTTTGGGTAAAAGGAAGTCATTAGCCACATACCCTATACATACCCATCATATTGCCACTTTTTGGTCCATCATGATCCTACACATACCCTACTAGTTGGTGTCAATATTATCCTCAAAAACACGCAATAAATGAGGCTTATGGATGTAAAATGGGGCCAATTAAAGCATAAAAAAGCCCAATTATTAATGACAAGCCTAGAGGAATGTGAAAGTGTGTCACAACACTTTACAACACTCCAAATAACATAAGGTTAAAATTAATTATGATTAAAATTATATTTAGGTTGATAAAACCCTAGAAAAGTGTGAAAGTGTGTTACAACACTTCACAATAATTTTACAACATTAACTTCCATTATTTCACAAGGGCTCAACACCTAATGTGAATGTGTTATCCACATTACAACACTAAATCATTGCAACATTAAGCCAAAATCCACAAGGAGGGCCCAAACAAGTGTGAAAATGCAAAGGGATACATTTTACTACACTACAACATCCTTGCCACTTCCATATCCTTTGTTATCATCTTATCATGCATTTCCGTGATTTCTCGAACATTCTAAATCAACACCACATTGTTCTTTTTTTTTTTGGTTCAAGTACATACAGTCAACTTAGTCCTAAAATCAACAACCTTCTTACCAATTTCAGTGTCCTCACCACCAGCCTTCTTTTCTAGATCATTGAACATGGATTTAATAGTCCATTCTCTAGATTTTTCATTCAAAAACACTAAACCTTCAATAGAGGTCTCAAGAAGCTCCTTACTGAGGTTAACCAGAGCATTGATATCTTTACGCATCTACAAGGAGTTCCTTTCCAAAGAGGAAAGCCTTGGAACATGGTCTCTTTTCAAATTACGAACATCCTCCACCATTAAGATGAGATTAGAATTTGGTGACCTAACCATACTAAAAATAGAGTCCTTCTCCCTTAAACTTCTTAGGGTACAGATGTTGCAAAGAGCTATCATATCATACTTACGATGAAGGTCCTAGACCTCTAGAAAAATCCACATGATTAGATTGAAAAAGACATCAACCCATTACTTTGCGAACCCTGAGGCTTGGGTAAAGTCCATTGAACCCCAATACAAACACCTCCCTAGATGGGAGCTCATCAGAGGGCCTTCTTTCTAGAAACCATCAGGAATAACAACCTATTCTTTTCCTTTTTCTTTAGAGACAAATGTTACAGGAGATTCATCCAAATCAACAAAATTATTCACCTTCCCAATAGTTGGGACCCCCTCATCCCCATCATAGTCCAGAATATTCTTCTCATTAACATTTTACACTACCTCACAAACCTTATTAACCCCAATTTCCTCAAGAAAATTTTCCACCACATCATAGGAACTCATTGACCCCTACTTCAAAGTTTTACTTCTACTTCCTTTATCCTCGAAAACCACCTCTTCACAAGAAACCTGAATTTTACATTTTGCACGTGTGGAAGAGGCCTTAGCCTTTTTCATAGAGCTTTTATTAACCTCAGCAGATGGGGTATAATCCATGTCCATATGGTAGCCATCCGACCATGATGAAGATTCATCCTCCATTTTTGTTTCAACATCATCTTCCTCCTCCTTCGATGGAATTTCCCGATTATCTTATCCTTCAACTTTTCGGGCTTACCAAAAACAAGGGACACAATGAAAAATATAGCTTTTATATGCTCCACAATCAACAACATCAAACCCTCATGTAAATTTTAATTTGGGATTATTTCTAAAATTGGAAATCTCATTCTGCAAAGACAAAAGAAGATAGAAAGGGAACGAGACCATCTTACCATGGAAGAAGTAATTTAGCAACACAAAATGGTTCCCATAAAGATTCGTTTACCTCCCGTACATGGTAAAGTATAGCATAATAAACATGACCACCTCACTCCAAATAGGCTTAATTTTGGTGCATTCAAAACCACCATAGTAGAGTCTAACCATTTTTTCCTTCTCCTTATCCCTTAGGAAGTTCATTCTTGCCTCCCTCAACATGAATTTTTCTTTGAATAATTTCCTCCCCTAAGTCAACAACCCTTCAACTTACAATATAAAATACTCATTTATAGTGATGTACATACCAAAAATACTAAGCACCTGGGTGTGCCACACTTCCATAAACTCCCGTGAAACATTTAACTCAAACACGTGCAATTTCTCCACGAAGGGAGTAACTCCTTTCTTTAAAATCCTCTACACATCACCATTTTCTTTGATCTCAACAAACAAGAAGGGGTTTGTCCTACATCTATCACCCCCCATCTTCAACAATACTAAGCACTTCATAGGAAAGAAACCCCATAGGTCACAAATGTAAATTAGCAAAAATGATCAGGATAAAATTACACCTAGAAAGCGTGTGGACCTACCTTTCGAGGTATAGAAAAGGATGATGGCTATACCCCTCTTGAAGATACAACTCATCCTCCCATTATTTCCAATGATAGTCATAGCCCTCATGTGTCTAATCAGCATCAGATGATAATTATTAACTCACCATCCCTTGAAATCATGAAAAAATGAACCCCTCCAAAAGAATAGATTCTATCATTATTAAGCAAGGATATAAGCTCCACTAGAAGGTTATCATTATTCTCATATGACCTAGCCGAAGAAACACCAAGATTAACTAAAAAATCTATACACCATTAGCCTCATGAAAGGCATGGGAAATATAAACTTTTTCAAAGTCATTCGACATAGAGAGAGCATCAACGATAAATCTTTTTATAGACCAAGGAGGGGAGAGCTTCCTAAGGAAATCGATAATGTTCAAAGAGTCTCCTTCTACCCAAAGTTTGGAAACCTCCTTCTCCCTAGAAAATTTTAAACTGTGATAGAATATTGCACTTGAATTTTGAAATGTTGTAAACTAATCAAATGTGTATTTATTAACATTTTTTATCTTTCTATTTCTTTTAAATTAAAAAAAAATGAATATAATTTTTATAAATTAACACTATAATTTTTTTGTTGATAAAATATTGAAAAGTGAAGTTACATAAGACGCCAATCTTTATTTAGTAAATTTTATTTTTTCCCTTCAATTTTTTTTGTGTGTACTTATAGCTTGACAATTTAGTGCATGGATGGGTGGGGGCCCTAGCTCGGTTGGCTAAGTATTTCCTGTTGCAGGTGGCTGGTCACGAGTTCTAGTCTCCCCTGTCTCGTGGTACTGGAGGGCATGTCGCGCCAGCGCCGCCGGTCACATTAAAAAGTTTACCAGGCGCGCTGCAGTTTATAGGGGGCCGTGCTATACAAACCTGATTTCTACAGCCTAAAAAAAAAGACAATTTAGTGCATGGATATATTTATTTCTAATTTTAATAAATATATTCTTAAATAAATATTAAAATGTGTGTTTATTAAAACACAATTGTTTCCATCAAAATCAAATTTCATATTAACTATTTATCTCAATAGAAAAAAAATATAGCATCTTTATATAGACTCTTTTATTTGGTATATCATATTTTTTAAAAAAATTATTAAGTTTTAGTATTTTTCTTGACATGGTAATGCACCTATTTTTCTTGTTGATAACATACTTTTAATAAAAATAAAATATAAAATATAAATAATAAATAAACTATCAGAATATCTATTTTTGAAAACAACACAAGTATGAATCTACAAAAGGGTATTTTATATTTAAAAAAAATAATATTTACGTGAGTGGTAGTTGTTAAAAAATCAAGTTTTTCAAATAATTTTATTTACTTGGTAAATTAGCATCAAATTGGTACTTCATATGTATTTAGCCAACAATTTTAGTTGGAAAAGTTGTGGACATATTTAACTTAGCTACAATGAATCTTACTAGATCATATGTTTGACCAAAATAAATTTTTAGTTAGAAATACTTAAATTGACTTGTGCTAATAAGTTGGCTGAAAGTTTGACATAGCTTTGTAATTTTACCCTTTAGTTACTTTTTTATATTTTATTTTTTTCTTTCTAAGAGAATGTGATCAACAAAAAATTATATTTTTTATGTTCTTGCGAAGAAAAATACTAAATTTTGTTAAAAGTATTGAAAGAACTATGATGCACTAGAGATGAGATTAAAAGAGAAAAATCTCAATGATTATGCCATGGTTATAGTAAAATCACAAACATGAAGGGTGAATACTTTATGATATATTCAATGAATATAGAATATATAAAAAAGAGTAAAAGGGTAGTTATCAATTGCATAAGCAATAACTATATGACTTCAATAATATAATAGTGGTAAACAATGTAATACAACACTAGAATATACTATGCTAATAGTCCCCCCTTCTTACATTGTTCTTAAAATATATCATTGAAACCTATAATTTTACCTTTCCAAGGGACCGCCCTTAAGGTTTGCATTCAACACACACAAAAAAGATGATTATAAAATAAATATACATTCTTGAGAATATTTTTCTTTCAAGAAACAAAACTTAAATTAGACAGAACTCCCTAAAGTTGTCTCATACCCCTTGAAATTGTGTAGATCTAAGCTATATTTTTGAGTTATTGGACTACCATCTCCATGAAATATCTAATCAGATTAGAAGAGGGTAAATACTTGACTGATATTATTGAAACATATGACTATATAATTTATAAAAGGAGAGATGTTAAAATTATCTTAACTATAGTAAAATTGCAAATGACCTAATCTGAATTAAAACTTCCCAAATGATTGAACAATGTAATAAATAAAAAATAAATAATTTTAGGTTAACATTCTCTCCTTTATTAAAGTATTCCTACAAATTTATACCTAAAATCTCAAAAAATTCCATGCCAAGGGACCCCCCCTTAAGGTTTACATAAAAAAATAATTAAAAGTTCTTGAAATGAACTTTCTCTAAAGAAAAAATCATGAATCAAGTTAAACTACATCAAGCTACCTTGTGAACCTCATAAGGGTCTAGCCCCAAGCTAAATTATTGAGTTCTCATAATTGCATCCCCTCAAACTCCTGAATCATAGAAACCAAATTCCTAGAGAATAATCCATACTGAGCTTTGCACATATAGGGATCCATCAATTTGTTTCTTAATCTCATAAAGGTATAAATATCAATCAGAGTCACATTAACTTCCTAGGAAACAATCCATATTGAGTCCACAAAATCCCTCACCTATCTTGATTGAAAACTTCACAATAAATATGTATTCTTCTAATCCAACAACACAAAAAAGGAAAGCAAGAAAGAGATAAAAAATGCTTCTCGTGCAAAGAACCATCTCAAAGGGAGAAGCTAACTTGAGATGATGTAAATTCCTCCATCCTTTGGTGCCACCAACCTCCAATTGTGAAGGATTAAAGCATGAATCTAATCTTAGTATCTTCTAAATAATACTTATAAATAAAAAGCATCATTTAGTGGATTTGCATCCTCAACAATTGGTTCCAAGCTGAGAATAGTTATGATTAAGTCTTGAATATTATATTTAGGTTAGGCATGAAATTCTCTCAACTTACTCACTATTGACCATACATCTTCATTGGGAGCTCCAAGATGCCTTAAAATATAAAGAAGTTGTTGCGGTTTTGAATCTCTTTGAAAGGGAGCATGACTTCTAGACATTTCAATAGACCACATGTCAATAGTGTTAAAATAGTGAGTGGCTATCAAGATCACTTAAGATACTATATACATCAACATCTTCATTTTCCTTTCGTAAATAGAGTTATGTGACTACTCAACATCTTTTCTCGATTCGTTAGTTACATCAATTTTATTATAGGTCTCAATAATAATTTAATAAATAATAGAAACAACTTCAAACACATTTATTAAAAAAATTACCTAGGCATATGAAAAACTAACAAAATCTTTTTACAGTCACTTCTAGTAAAATTGTCAATGAAAGAAATATATTTGAGACTCAACTCCAATAAATGTTTTATCAATGTAGAGATATAATTTTAATATATATTTTTTCTATTGATTAAATTAGAAGAATAATTCAAAAAACATTTCATCCTACCCTTTCAAGTTTACTACCCCTATTCAATATTGTTGCAAAAATATTCCCTTAAATCTAGATTTTTCTTCTTTCCACTTTGATTCAATAGATTCTAGAATGGACTTGATTTATGCATTAGTTCTTCCCACCCACATAATTAATGATTGAATTCTTCATATAATGTACTCAAACACTTATTCAGGGTATGTGTGGGATCATCATGGAAAAAATAGGCCCTTAAGTGGTGAAAATTTTATAAAAAACAGAGTTAGGAAACTTGACGTAAACATTTGAATAAGTTATCTATATTATTTAAAAAATATGTAAGAATAGAATTTGTAGAAAATTGTATGTAGTTTCTAAAGTACTAGTTTTATTTTTAAAAGAATCTATTTGGTAAAATTTGAAATTTCAATGTAGTAGTACTTAAATTTTAGGGAAAAAATAAGAAGTAGGTATTTGTCTGACCAACCTAGCCACAATAAAATGATAATATTATTTTTATAATATTTTAGATATAAGTAGAGTACTCATGTCTCAATGTGATGCATATTTTTTTATATTTTTTTTCAAGTAAATAATTAATTATGAATTTTTTATTACAAGTTTTAAGAAATATAAAAACTCATATGTTTGACCACCTTAACTTGGTAAAAACTTCATGAAATTCAATTTCTTTTCTTTCAATCCTATAATATGTGAAGCATAGAATGTGACACATGTTTTAGATTCAAAAAATTGATACCATTTGAAAGCTATAGATGTTTTTCAATTAGCCTATCAATTAGGACTTTAGTCATAATTCAAATAAAAAATGAATAATAATCATTTATTAAATTCAAAGTAAAGCATAATTTATATTGGTGGGAAGCTGATATTCTCCTTCAAAAACCCTTTTTGTTTCATCAATTTTGGGTAAAAAAAAGTTTTCAACCACATGGGCCATCATATCACTTACATATCGCCACTTTTTGGCGCATCATGATCCTGCACATACCCTTCACTATATTCACAAGATGGGATAATGGTTTGTCTTCCCCTTAATTAGAATAATGAGGTATTTATCCATGGATTTCTCACAATACACACACACACATCTATATATATCCTTGGTGTAGTATTATTTGTCTTACAACATAATGATTAAACTCCCATATGAATTGATAAGAAAATAGGTGGTTGGAAATTCCACTATTTTCCTTAGGTCATTCAAGAATTTCCTAGGGTCCCAAATTGGATTCACTATCAACCCCAAATGTGAGTCAATTATCATAAAGGAAGACCTAGGAGGGGGTTCTTTAAGTTCTAAGGGGTTCACCACCAAGAAAAGGCTTGGAAAAGACAACATAACATTCAACTCACAAAACCTATTAATGCAAGCTAAATGGTGAGTGCAAATGATGAAAATAAGAAACATAAAGTTATGATGTGTGTACATAGGAAGTCTGGAAATATGATGAGGATTCTGGAAATGCAAAAATGTTGTCAAAATATCCTAGGGAGGACTAAGATTCCCTTAATGTTGTCTTAGTATCGCTACTATTTTTCGGGGGAAATGCATAATCTTTAGATGTCAAAACAGGATCTGAAATAATCTCTACAAAATTCAATAAGGAGGACTAAGAAACCCTTACTACCATCTTAGTCCTCATTTTAATTTCTGAAATCTTTGAATGTGATCTTGAGGCTCAATGTCTACTTGTCCTTGTTCTTAGATGTTAGGTCCTGAAACTTCCAAATATTGCCTGTAGGTGAGTTTTTGTGAAGTTGAAAACTTTGCAATACAACTTTGTAACTCCAAATAATCTTCAAGTCTTCAACCTAAATCTACAATCACAAGCATGCAAGAGAGGAAAAACTTGTTGATTGTTAGTAAATAGGGGTTTTCCTTGGTCAAACCCCTTGTTGGTAATTAAACCTTGAAATGAAATAGAATAATGAAGGGAAATGATGAATGAATAGCATGTAATGTTACAACTCACCAAACCCTTTTCATGAAATATGCAAACCTTGTGTGATGTGGCTATCTTGAATGTAGATCTTGAATCAAAGATGTGCTTGATAGATCTTGACTTGAATTGCTTGCTTGAATCAAAAACCTACATCATAAATGTTAGCTAAAAAATAAACATGATGCAAGAAGATCTTTGATATGATGCTTGAATCATCATGATGGTTCCAAATGCTTGATGAATTATTCTTTAATGCTCTTGTGAAATAAATTATACTATTAGGAATGCTCTTACAAAATTCTTATTTTCTTGGATGATAAAATGAGTGAAAGAACCCTATATTTATACTTATACATGCTTAATATCTTGAAATTACACCATAACAAGCCAACATATGGATTCATTAATTCAAGGAGGCTTAATCCTGCCAAGATTTGAGATTAAATCCTAAAAATATGATAAGGGGGACTAAGATGCCCTAGGTGTTGTATTAGTCCCAAGGAATGAATCTTGGGGAATACACTCCAAAAAGGGCCCCAATTAAGGTTCCTTTGAAAAGAGGGTCTCAAGACCTTTAGAGGAAAATGATGTCCTAAGTGGCATCTTAGTCCCAACCCAAAAATTAGGGACACATAGCCAAAATCATTAAATTATAATTTCCCCTTTGATGATTGTCTAGATTAGCAATAAAAAGATATAATTTATGAGGCTTGTGGATACAAAATAGGGCCAATTAAGACATAAATAGGGATAAATAAAGAAAAGTGGACCCAAACAAGTGTGAAAATACAAAGGTATGCATTTTCCTACACTACATATAGTCCCCACTTTAGTGAGAGGATGAACTTACTTCAAACTCACACTAAAGTAGTCAACCACACAATGAAGAGGGGTTCATATGTACACATGCTAGTAAGATAGGATGCCAATACCCTAGGATGAAAGATAGGAAAAAGAAAAAGAAAAAGAAAAATGTAAGGGATCAAGCTTCAAATGGCCATCCAACATGTTGTGGACCAAGTCTAGGTTGTTTGTCCAAAAGACGTTTAAAAGTGGAACACATTGTCCACTATGAAAACAAAACACATGCTCACAAGGGATAGTAAAGCTAGGTGTCCACTAGGTGAGCCATAGAGATCCATATCAAAGTTATACCCCCATGAATATGATAAGTAAAAAAGAAAGAAAATGCATGCTCACAAGGGCTAGTGAAGCTAGTTGTTCACTAGGTGAGCCCTAGGGGACCATATCAAAGCCATACTTCCATGACTTTAATAAGGTAAAAAGAGAAAAAACAACAAGAGAGAGATGTTCAAAGGTATTTTTCTTAATTCATGCAAGGTATCATCTTAGCGAACATTGTGATTAATCTCTCCAAGAGAGGATAAACACAAGGTCTCATCTTAGGGAACATTATACTTAATATTTCCAAGAGAGGACAAGTGCAAGGTCTGATCTTAGAGAACATTGTACTTAATGTTTCCAAGAGAGGACAAGGAAATATCATGTTCTTAGAGGAAATAAAACCCAATTAATCCACTAGGGAAAGGATGCATCACAAGAAGGAAGAAAATTACACAAGGAACATGAAAATAAATTCAAATGAAATCATGCCAAAATAATGCCAATGTATGCCCCCACTTTAAAAAAATTTCTAACACCATGATGTGAGAAATTACGTTAAAGTAGAAAATGATAATTGATAACAATAAAAGGACATGAGAGCTAACTTGGAAAGCCCTATGACAAGTCATATGTTTCCAAGTAAATCTATGTCATGCAATAGGGTGGAATGGTTACCCCCAAGAATACAATGCTAAAGATAACTCAATACGTCACATGCAATCCAACTTAAGGCATATCGTCCACATCCCATGCTTTCTCTTACATATACATGGAAGGCGGTCAACTAGCCAAAAGAGGCAATGACAGGTGACATATGAGGAAAATGCTACCTAACCCCTTGCCCCCACTTAGTGGAAGACAAAGATAGGCTAAAATAATTGATGAGATGAATGATCAAGTGAAAATCATTATCGATTAGAGGAATTAGGTGCTCTCTCATAAGGAAGAGAACCACACTCCATAAGATGTTGAATTTTATCACTTAAATACTTACATTCATTAGTAGAATGATCATGAACTCTATGATATGCACAAAATAAATGTTTGTAATAAAATTTATTTTATGTTCTTGGAGGGAGGGATATCAAATGATCTTGGAGGATTCTTAGCAAGATACTTTCTTAATCAAAAGTAGGAGATGTTGCTTTGTTTTATGACAAAGATATCTCTTGCTTAGTACAAGATGTCATACTTACACAAGACTCTTTAAATTGTTATATTTTGTTCTCTTCTTTAAAGGAAGGTGTAAAATATAACAAATTTGAATCATTAGTGTTTTGTGTGATGACATTGATGTTAAGCGAGGACTTCTCTATTTATTTCAATTGATAACAATCAAGACCACTAGTGTCTATCAATTTAGGATGTGAGTATGTGTAGGATCATGATGGGCCAAAAAGTGGCAATATGATGGGTATGTGTAGGGTATGTGGCTAACAATTTTTTTTACCCAAAATTGATGAAATGAAAAGGGTTTTTAAAGGAGATTCTCAACTTTCCATCAATATAAATTATGCTTCACTTTGAATTTAATAAATAATTATTATTCATTTTCTATTTGAATTATGACTAAATTACTAATTGATAGACTGACTGAAAAATATCTATAGCTTTCAAATGGTATCACATTTTTTGAATCTGAAACATGTGTCACATTTTATGATTCACATGATATAGGATTTTAAAAAAAATGAATTTCATGAAGTTTTGACCAAGTTAAGGTGGTTAGAAATATGATTTTTTATATTACATGGAAAATAATTACAAAAAAATATGCATCACATTGGGACATGAGTCCTCTACTTATATCTAAGATATTATAAAAAATAATTATCATTTTATTGTGGTTAGGGTGGTTAGAAAGACACCTACTTATTTTTTTCCTGAAATTTAAGTACTAGTGCATTGAAATTTCAAAATTTCACCAAGTAGATTTTTTTTCTTAAATAAACCTCATAGTTTAGAAACTACATTCAATTTTCTATAGATTATATTATTACATATTTTTAAAATAATATAGATAACTTATTCTAATTTTTACGTAAAGTTTCCTAACTCTGATTTTTTTGAATTTTTCGCCACTTAAGGGCTTGTCTTTTCCATGATGATCCTACACATACCCATGCACTGTTGTTAAAGTTGGCTTAGAGGAATCTTTTGTAAGAGTGTTGATGTTAAGTGAAGGATTGTTTATTTCTATTAAAGGACAATAACCAAGACCACTAGTATTTTCTTGCATTTGAGGCTCTATAGGGACACATATACCTTGTTCTATAGCATCACATACTTGTTTGCTATAACCAAGTTGTTTCATCATTTCATAACCTTTTCCATAAAGTTTCTTCATCTCTTTTGTATTCAGTGGCTGTTCATGATTAATTTCATTAAATTTTGTTGTGTAATTTTTTTTTTCTTCTAAAGTTGTTTAGGTGGATGCTTTTGAAGGGTCTTCCAAATTTTGTGTTGACATTACCACTTTTTATTTTCTCATGTCTAAATATTTTTGTATGATTTTTTATTCTCCCATGAGTGTTGGTTCGAAATTCAACAATCCAAAGCATATAGCGATATCATTGTGAAGGGTTTAAGACATCTATCTTTTCGTTCTTGCATGGGTTCTACTTATGTAGTTGGTGTCAATGTTTTCAAAGGGTTCTCTTTACCTTTCTCAATGTTAAAAAAACTGTATGGTTTAGGATTGGCTTCGATTGTATAAATTTTTTTGTTGTAGACATATTTCATGATATGATGAAGGGTAGAGGGCACAACTTGCATCTCATGAATCCATTGTCTACCTAGAAGAAGATTGTATGGAAGATCATTAGGCATAACATGGATCGGGGTTTGTAATGTAACTTTATCAACTTTAATAGGTAATGTGATCACCCCAAGTGATCTTTTTCCCATGTTATCAAAGCCACTAATAGATAAAGAGGTGGGGTGGGGTTTTTGATTTATCAACACGAAGCTTATCCAAAAGGTTTGCACTACACACATTTAAGTTTGAGCCATTGCCCACAAGGGTTTTTTTTATCCCTATGCTATTGTATTGAGCTATGATCATGAAAGCAACATGTTATTTTTGCACTTCCAAAGGAGGGAGCTCAGTTTTGTGGAAAAGAATTTCAACATTTATTCCATGAATCAGGGTTGCTATGTTATTCGGTTGCACATTATAAGGGATATGAACTTGTTGTAAGGAAGTTTAAAGCATAGTGTTATAGTTAGGTGAATTTTGCATCAAGTCCTAGAGGGATATCTTTGAGGGAGTATTCTTAATTTTTTCAACAAGATCATACTCCTTTCTACTTTATCAAGGAAAAGGAGGGAGACCTAGTAAGATAGGATTAGGTAATGGGAAGGATATTGAAGGTGTTTGTTTTGGTTGTGGATTATTCCTAGTGTTGTATGTATGAGTGATGGTATTTTAACTCAATTGCTATGAAACATTATTCTTAGGTAATTCGAGGATAAGGACAGGTTTTTTTTTAACTTGTGGTTTTTGAAGGGGTGTATAAATGATAAGTTTAGGCTCAGGAGAGTACCCCAAGGGGTATCTAATGTGCACAACTTGAGAAGACTTTTCATGATGTCTTAGTGAAGGGGAGTCTAATGTCACTTTATCATCTTCATCTAAGGAGTTATTGTTGTCAATGTTCTCATTTTCTTGCACCATGATATATTCCCTAGTAGGAAAGTTTTTAGGAGAACTACAAACCAAATGTTCTTGACATTCAAGGATTGGTTTTTCCAAAATGACTTCATCACAAGTATGGGAATGATCAATGACATTCTCTTGTTCAATAATGCTTTCTCTAGAGGGAGAGAGAGAAATAGGATTCTTGTGCCTCTCATAGATTTGATCTTCTAACATTGCAATATCTTCTTCACAACTAGGAGAGATATAAGGAGAAGGATAGATGTGATAATCCAGATTTCTAGTGACATAGTTCTTGTTTTCTAGGGTCCCATTCTCTTATGCCATAACTTCAACCCTAGTAGGAGATCTTTTAGGAGAGAGGAAAAAAAAAGGTTCACCACTCTCCACTATTATGTTGTGTAAATTAACTTCATCACTAATAGGGGAAGCATCAAGAGAAGGACTAATATGGTTTTAATGATTACAAATAGTTAAATTATTTTGTTAAAATATTTATTTCCAAATGTTAGGAACATTAGGAAGGAGAGAGAAAAAGGTTATCAGTTTGAATCGACATGTCCTCCTGAAAAATGTAATTTTCATGGTCATTCACGATTGTATCCTCTTTTACTAAAGCCTTATTCCAATTAGGGGAGGTGTTGAGAGATGGATTTGGGATAAGAAAAGTGGTGGCAATGATCTCATCTTCTTGTGTCATACTATCTTTCCAAGGGGGAGGAGGAGAGAGACAATCAAGACTCTCATGATCTACAATGATTGTGTCTTCTTTCACCAAGATACCTTCATCTCTAGTAGGAGAGGCATCAATAGAAGATTTTTTTTTTTTTTCATGATTGTCTATTCTTGTATCTTCGTGTATTATATCATCCTCACCAATAGGAAATGTAATATTAAGGATTATGCCAATCATTTGTTCCTTTTTCTCTAAGATGTTATCATAACTATGAAAGATAGTAGAAGTATGACTAACATGTTTCTTAATGACCTCATTTTTTTACTCTAGATTGAACTCATAAGAGGGGATTTTGTACTTATGCAATCCATTTTCAACCATATCAAAGCCATATCTCTTCAAACAAGACATGTTATTATGGAAAAGTAAAGAAAGTGGAATGAAATGATCTAAAGTGAAATGTTTAATTGCAATTTTCAGATATGAAGAAGGTAATTTGCTAATTATACTATGCAACAAATTGAAAGATGATATGTTGTAAATGTAAATTTTGGAATTAAGCAATGCATGAAAGTGACCAATTTAAGCTAGATTTAGTGAAATGCATGTAATATAAAGTCAACCCACTAAAACAAGTAGTGAATGGGAAAAAAAAGAAGCACATAAAAGTAATTGAAAATATTGAGAACTAGAAAGTCAAATTCAATAGGGACTAAGATGCTAGTAAGGGTGTCGTGGTCATACCAATTAGATTTTGAAGTTCCAGAAAGTGAAACAGAAAGCAAACAACACAGACAAGGTTCTGATTGAAAATCCAACAAAGGGGCTACGACACCAGGAAGGATGTTTTAGTCCCCGCAGAGGTTTTTTTAAGAAAAAGAAAATGATCTGAGTTGATTAAAGTGTTCTGAGGTTTCCTACCCATGGACCTAATGTTTAGAAATACAAAAGTGGGAAAATGAATGCAATAAAAAGTAGCTAATGAAAAGAAATTGGATGCAAATTTGAATCCATTTTTTATAATTTTAAGTGCAATAACAATGTTTCTAAATGCAATTAGGATGATTAAAAATTAAATTTTCATTTTTTCAATGAGATAAAATTATGCGAGACAACAAAAATGTAACCTATATGCACTTTCACAAATGCAAATATGAGAAACCCTAGATGCACTTTCACTAATGCAAGATGCAATGCAAGAATTAATGCAACCTAGATCTAGTATTTTAATGAACTCCCAATTATAAAATGAATGAAACCTAGATCTAGGATTTTAATGGACTCACAATTAGAAAATGAATTCTCTAAAATGTTGGTTTCACCAAAATGAATAGTTAAGAAAATAGGTGGTTGGAAATGCCACTATTTTTCTTAGGTCATCCAAGAATGTGATGCAGGAGCATCCAGTGGTGTAAGGGCAATCTTGCATCACCCAAAAAGGTTAAACTTCAAGTTTCTCAGTTTTTAAATGTTTTTACATTTTTGGATACCCTTTTCGTCATAATGAAATTCCCAAGTTATGGTTTTTATTTTCTATTCCTGGGTGGAAAGATATTGCAGTTTTAGTTTCCCAGATTTGCATCTGAAAATCTTCCGAGTTAGATTTGGGGCACTTAAAGTTCCCAAAATTTCCCCAAAACTTGTTGAAATCAGTTTAGTGGGTTTCAAGTGCGTTATTGACTTTGAGACCTTTCCAACGATTCAAACGGTTCGCGAATCGGAGTCCCGGATCAAAAAGTTATGGCCCCAGGAAGTTGGCGCACTTTCTAGAAGATATAATTGCAAATGCTCTTTTGAAATTTGAACTTCATGTGGTAAATTTTCAGTGCCAAACCGCCTAAACTCAAATTTGAATGTTGTTTTGGCTCCAAACTAATGAGGAGCTCTATTTATGGGCAGGTTTCTAATTTTTGGGTAACTTTTTGGGGACAAGCTCGCATATTGCGAAAGGGTTATTCTGTAGCTATCTGTAACTTGCATGTGTTGTAGAACTTGGGGATTTGAGATCCTCTACATGTAAGAAGCTCAATTTTTTGAATAATAAAATTTCTCTTGTTTGTGGGTTATTTTCTAAGTCTCGGGCTGTGCCCTCATCAAGTGGTATCAGAGCTGGTTTTCTTGAGCATGTGAACAGATCGTCGATCGTGAGGCAGTTTGTGCCAGGACCATGGTTTTGGGTTCAAGATCTTTAAAATGCATCCAAGAGTGATTCCTGGTAGGCATGGTGGTGCCAGAGGTGGCATAAATGTTGGTGGAAGAGATCCATTGGCAACCGAGGGTTTTAGAGCCCTCCAAAGACAAATTGATGCATTGTAGGAACAAATGAGAAGAGGGTTAGACCCGAGAAGGAAAGGAGAAACTGAAGACAAAGAAGAGGTGGAAGATTCAGACATAGAAGAGGAAGAAGAAGTGATCGATCAAGATCAGATGCGGCTGATAAGGGCCATTTCAAAAATCAGAAAAGGACCCAGAATAGAAGTCCCAAGTTATTCTGGAGGTTTGAACCCAAAAGAGTTGATCGACTGGATCAATGAGCTAGAAGAGTATTTTGAGTATGAAGAAGTAGAGGATCCAGATTGGGTTAAGTTTGCAAAAATGAAGCTTAAGGGCCATGCCAATATTTGGTGGAAAGAAGTCTAGTTGGAGAGAAATCAAAGAGGAAAAGGAAAGATTAGCAATTGGGATCCCATGGTAGAGAAACTGAAGAAGTATTTCATACCGGTGGACTACGAATTAGATCTGCTGAAGAAATTGCAAGGGTTGAAGCAAGGAAGCAGATCTATGAAAGAATATACTGAAGATTTTCATAAGATAATTATCAGAACGGGTCACACAGAGGCCAATAAGGAGAAGGTAGCCCGATATCTTAATGGGTTACGACCAAGCATTCAGGAGGAGTTAAGCCTATTCAGAATGACCACCATTGAGGATGTGTATCAGTTTGCTCTGAAGGTGGAAGAGAAGCTGAACAAAAGATTTGATGGCAAGCAAAAGGGACAAGGAGGTCAAAGCGGAAGGGGCAATGGAAGACCTTCAGGAAGCTGAAATGATGATGAAAAGAAAAGTGAAGATGTGGGTACCAGCCGAAGCCAAAGGAATGACAACTTCTACCGCCCTCGTTATCAAAACAGTGGTGATCAAAGAGGTAGAGGACGAGGAAGATCTGGGCCAAGACCTGGAAGAGGTGGTTTCAGAGGAACTTGTTTCCATTATGGTGAAAAAGGGCATCGAGCCTATGAATGTCCACAACATCAAGGAAGGGCAGAAAAAAGGCCAGAAGGTCGTGGAAGAGTTGCACATGTAGATGAGGAAGTTCAATCCGAGCATTCAGATGATGAAGAAACGGGAGAAGCCCTAGTGGTCAAAAGAGCCTTGGTGACTGAAGAGAAGGAGCCAGAATAGAGGAAGAATTTGTTTCGCACAAGATGCAAATGTGAAAACAAATGTTGTGATGTCATTATTGACAGTGGGAGCACTGATAATCTGGTGTCAGAAGAGATGGTTGTGAAGTTGAAGCTGAAAAGAGAGAGGCATCCACATCCATATCGGATTGCCTGGTTGTAGAAAGACTACAATGTTTTGGTTAGTGAGCAATGCCTGGTAAAGTTCAAGATCGAAAGCTATCATGATGAGGTACTATGTGATATCATCCCCATGGATGCATGTCACATGTTGTTGGGGAGGCCGTGGCAGTTCGATAGGCGAGCTATACATGATGGCCATGCAAAAAATTACTCCCTGATGAAGGATGGAGTTCGCCATAAGTTGAAGCCCCTGAAGAAGGATGAAGAAAAGGTATGCAGTAGTGCTAGAATTTGTTTTGTTGATGGAAGGAAATTTTTAGAAGGCATGAAGCATGAGCATATGTGTTATGCATTGATTCCTAGAATGGATAAGGAAGATAGTGATGGGGTACTAGTAGAAGTTTATAGGTTGTTAAATGAGTTTCAAGAGATTATTTCTGATAATGTTCCTAAGGGTTTACCACCAATGAGGAAGATCAGTCATCAGATTGACTCGATTCTTGGAGCTAGTTTGCCAAATAAGGCAGCTCATAGAATGACTCCAGTAGAAAATGAGGAGTTGAACAGACAAGTTCAAGGGTTTGATACGGGAGAGTTTGAGTCCATGTGCAGTACTTGCAGTACTAGCACCAAAGAAGGATGGGGAGTGGAGGATGTGTATAGATTCCCGAGCCATAAACAAGATAACAATCAAGTACAGATTTCCCTTGCCAAGGATGGATGACTGATGGATTGTTTGAGTGGAGCTTAGTACTTCACAAAGATTGATCTGAAGAGTGGATATCACTAGATCTAGATTCAAGAGGGAGATGAATGGAAGATTTCCTTCAAGACCAAAGAGGGCCTATACGAGTGGTTAGTCATGCCTTTTGGGCTAACCAATGCACCAAGCACATTCATGCGGCTCATGAACGAGGTACTAAAATAATTTCTGGGAAGTTTTGTTATTGTGTATTTAGATGATATTTTGATTTTAAGTAAGACGTTCGATGAGCATCTGATGCATATTTGGAGAGCCTTTGAGAAGTTAAGAGAAGAGAAACTGCTGATTAATATGAAGTGTAGTTTTGTTAAGAGGGATTTAGTGTACTTGGGGTTTGTTGTCTCAGCAGAAGGTCTCAAGATGGTCCTAGAGAAGGTGAAGGCTATTCTGGAATGGCCTACCCTAAGAACTACTACCGAGGTGAGATCTTTCCATGGTTTGGCTAGTTTTTATAGAAAGTTCATTAGAAACTTCAAAAGTATTTGTGGACCCTTGACTGAAACAATGGGAGGGGATAGAAAATAATTCAAGTGGAGCACTAGAGTGGCAAAAAGTTTTGAACTGTTGAAGCAGAAGGTGAAAGAACAACCTGTTCTAGCCCTCCCAGATTTCAACAAGGTGTTTCAAGTGGATTGTGATGCCAGTGGTTGTGCCATTGGAGCAGTGTTGAGCCAAGAAGGTAAGCCCATTGCCTATTTTAGTGAAAAGTTAAATGATGCCAAGAGAAAGTATTTTGTATATGATCAAGAATTTTATGTGATAGTCCAAGCATTAAAGAAATGGAGACATTATTTGTTGCCAAAGGAATTTGTTCTATATACTGATCATCAGGCCTTGTAGTACCTAAATAGTCAGGGAAAATTAAATCAGAGGCATATGAAATGGGTAGAAGTTTTGAAGAGTTATACTTTTGTTTTGAAACATAGGAGTGGGAAGTCAAATAGAGTTGCAGATGCCTTAAGTAGGAGGCATACATTGATGAAAAAGATGCAGATTGAAGTGGTTAGGTTTAATGAACTCAAGACACTATATGCAGAAGATCCCGATTTTGCAGAGGCTTGGAAAGCTTGCAAGGAACCTGTTACAGTGGACAGGACAAGGTGGCTGGATTTCATAATCCAAGATGGCATGTTATTTAAGGGAAGTCAATTGTCTATCCTGAGGAGTTCCATGAGGGAGAACCTGATAAAGGAGAAGCATAGTGGAGGAATGGCAGGACATTTTGGTCTGGATAAGACCATTGCCATTATCAATGAGCATTATTATTAGCCTCAGTTGTCACAGGATGTGAAGAAGTTTGTACAAAGCTGCAAGGTATGTTAGATGGCTAAAGGAGTGAGCTAGAATATAGGTTTATATCAGCCCTTACCTGTACCAGAGAGGCTGTGGGAGGATATAAGTATGGACTTTGTTCTTGGTTTGCCAAGGACACAACGAGGGAATGATTCAGTCTTTGTGGTGGTTGATAGGTTTCTAAGATGGTACATTTCATTCCATGTCATAAGACCCATGATGCAGTCCACATTGTTGACTTGTTCTTCAAAGAGGTGGTGAGGCTACGTGGTCCGCCAAAGAGTATTGTTTCAGATCATGACACCAAATTTGTGGGATAATTTTAGAAGACCTTGTGGAAGAAGCTGAAGAAAAAGTTGAAGTTCAGTTCTGCACACCATCCACAAATAGATGGGTAGACCCAGGTTGTGAAACATAAGTCCGGGTAACCTACATGCTTGGTAGATAAAACCCAAGGGATGGGGACTTGATCTTGAATTCTAGGCAGAATTTTCTTACAACAATTCAATAGAAGCAATCGGGTAGATCACCATTCCATTGTGTATGAGGGTAGCCCCTAACAACTCCAGAATTGAGGAAGATGGACCAAGAGAAGAAAATAAGTGTTGAAGCCGAAGATTTTGTAGAACACATCAAGGATATACATGAGAAGGTAAAGAGAACATATTAACAAGATGAATATGTCGTATAAGGCTAAGGCAGATCAGAAGAGGAGGTATAAGGAGTTTCAGATTGGTGATGAAGTGATGGTCCACTTGAGGAAAGAAAGGTTTCCAGTGGGAACATATAACAAATTGAAGATGAAAAAGTTTGGTCCCTGTAAAATTTTGAAGAGGCATGATTCAGGGGATGCATATGAGGTAGAGTTTCCAGATGGATTCAACATTTCCCCTGTGTTCAACATTTCAGATTTGACAGAGGATCATGAAGGTGGCACAGAGGAAGTACCAATGATGGAACAGTGTGGGATTCCAGCACCTACTTCAGAAAAGGAGGAGATTGAAGAAATCCTAGATAGTCGTGTGGGAAGGAGTACCAGGAACAGACAGTATGAAGAATATCTGGTGAAATGGAAAGGAAGGCCTATTGAAGATTCATCCTGGTTGCCTAAGGTAGAGGTTAACCGTTTGGGTTTTTCCTCCACCATCTAAGACGTGATGGGGCCACTTCTCAAATTACCCTGGGTGTCTGATGCAGGAGCATCCAGTGGTGTAAGGGCAATCTTGCATCACCCAAAAATAGTTAAACTTCAAGTTTCTCAGTTTTTAGATGTTTCTACATTTTTGGGTACCCTTTTCGTCATAATGAAATTCCCAATTGATGGTTTTTATTTTCTATTCCTGGGTGGAAAGATATTGCAGTTTTAGTTTCCCATATTTGCACCTGAAAATCTTCCGAGTTAGATTTGAGACACTTAGAGTTCCCAGAACGGCCCTGAAACTTGCCGAAATTGATGTAACAAATTTCAAGCATGTTATTGACTTCGAGACCTTTCCAACGGTTCAAACGGTTCGCGAATCGGAGTCCCGGATCAAAAGTTATGGCCCCGGGAAGTTGGCGCACTTTCTAGAAGATTCAATTGCAAATGCTCTTTTGAAATTTGAACTTCATATTGTAATTTTTCGGTGCCAAACTGCCTAAACTCAAATTTGATTGTTATTTTGGCTCCAAACTAATGAGGAGCTCTATTTATGGGTGGGTTTCTAATTTTTGGGTAACTTTTTGGGGACAAGCTCACATATTACGAAAGGGTTATTTTGTAGCTGTCTGTAACTTGCATGTGTTGTAGAACTTGGGGATTTGAGATCCTCTGCATGTAAGAAGCTCAATTTTCTGAATAATAAATTTTCTCTTGTTTGTGGGTTATTTTCTAAGTCTCAGGCTGCGCCCTCATCAGAATGTCCTAGGGTCCCAAATTGGATTGAATTTCAACCCCAAAGGTGATTCAATTCTTAACAAGGAAGACCTAGGAGGGGTTTTTTTAAGCTTTGAGGATTTTACAACCAAGTAAGGGCTTGGAAAAGATAACTTAGCATTCAACTCATAAAGCCTAGTAACACAAGCTAAATGGTGAGTGCAAATGATGAAATGAAGCAATACAAGGTTATGATACATGTGTACCTAGGAATTCTAGAAACATGATGATGATTTTGGAAATGCAAAAATACTATCAAAATATGTCAGGGAGTACTAAGACTACATTACTATTGTCTTAGTCCTGCTGGTATTTTTTGAGGGAAATGTAGAATCTTAAGATGTCAGAACAAGATCCACAAGAATCCCTAAAAAATTCAACCAAGAGGACTAAGACACCCTTGCTATCTTCTTACTCCCAATCTAAATTTTTGAAATCTCTGAATTTGATCCTAAGGTTCAATATCTTCACTTCCTTATTCTTAGATCTTAGGTCTTAAAACATCCAAATCTGGCCTGTAGGTGAATTTTGGTGACTTTGAAATGCAACTTTTCAACTCTAGATGATCTTGAAGTCTTCAACCTAAACCTACAATGGAAAACATGAAAGAGAGGAAAAACTTGTTTATTGTTAGTAAATGGCGGTTTGTCTTGGTCAAACCCCTTGTTGGTATTTAAACCTTGAAATAAAATAGAATAATGAAGGGAAATCATGAATGAACAACATGCAATGTTACAACTCACCAAACCCTTGTCATGAAATTTTCAAACCTTGTGTGAGGTGGCTAACTTGTATGTAGATCTTGAATCAAAGGAATGCTTGATAGATCATCACTTGAATTTCTTGCTTAAATAAAATCCCTATATCACAAATGTTAGCTCAAAAACACAAATAATGCAAGAAGATCTTTGATATGATGCTTCAATCTTGATGATGACACCAAATGCTTCATGAATTTCTCTTGAATTCTCTTGTGAACTAAATTATGTTGTTAGAAATTTTCTCACAAAAGTATTATTTTCTTAGATGATAAAATGAGTGAAAGAACCTTGTATTTATACTTATCCATGCTTAATATCCTAAAATTATTCCACAACAAGCTGACATATGAATTCATTAATTAAAGGAGGATAAATCACATGAAGATTTGAAATTAAATCTTGAAAATACCCTAAGGCGGGCCAAGATTCCCTAGGTAGCATCTTAGTCCTAAGGCACGAAACTCAGGGCACAAACTCCAGAAAGGGGCCCAATTAAGGTGCCTTTGAAAAGAGGGTCCCAATACCTTTGGAGGGAAAGGATGCCCTAGGTGGTGTCTTAGTCTCAACTTAGAAATCAAGGAGACATAGCTAGAATAATTAAATTATCATTTCTCTTTGATGATTATGGGGATTAGCCATAAAAAGATATAATTCACTAGGCTTGTGGATGCAAAATAGGACCAATCAAGACATAAATAGGGATAAATAAAGCTAGGTAGGCCCAAACAAGTGTGAAAATTCAAGGGTATGCATTTTCCTACACTACACCATATAAAATTATGCAACCTAGCTTCAGGTGCCTCCATCTCTTCAACAGGCCTTAGAACCTTTGCACACCTTGTCTATGCTTCCATTAAACTTTTGTATGGGCTTTCAATTTAGTTTTCCTGCATAGATTTTTTTGGATCTTCATGCCTTATCTCATGGGAAATCCTCATCAATGTTTGATAGAAACATGTTTATTTATACAATTATTTCTATTCTCACCCTTCCATTTTCATAAGCAATGGCTTATTTTCCCCTCCATGTGGTACCAAAGAGATTGACATTATTTCTGCATACTGTTGGGCATGACACTAATACCATATAAAGAGGGTAAATACTTGACTTATATTATTGAAACATGTGAGAATTTTTATACAAGGAGGAGATACATTCTAGTTATCTTAACTATAATACAATTATAAATGACCTTATATATATATATATATATTATTCTAACCAAAATTTCATGAAATATTGGACATTGAAAATAAGTACTAAGATACACTCGCAGAACTCCATTAAGTTGTCTAATGACCCTTGAAAGGGTATAAGTATCAATCACTTAATCATGAACTAGTTGGACAACAACCCATATTGAGTTCATCAAATCCCTTACCATTTCTCAAAAGAAAAACATCATAGTATATGTATTCTTGAAATCAATTAGCATAAAACTAAAAATAATTGAGAAATTAAAAAACATAGGCTTCTCATAAAAAGCACCATCTCAAATAAATAAACTGAATTCAGATGATGGAAGAACCTCCATGTTTCAGTGCTTCCAATAGTTGATTGTGAAGGTTTAATTCCAAAAATAATAATTCTCCTTATAAAAAAAATATATATGCTATTAATTGTTTTACCTATCCATAAAAAAAATGAAACTTTTGTCCTTAATTTTTTAGAAAAAAAAAAAATCTCCAATACCTTTGTATGGCTTAGAGAGATTTGACTAGACTTCAACATTTCAGATCAAAAACTTCACACCTTCTATGAGGGCAACCACAATTTCAGAAATAGTAGTAGAAACATCTTCCATCCAATGATCAATTATAAAACCTTTCACACCTTTCTGTGAAGGTGTTTTCATAACCCTTTGCACATCCTATTTGCTCGCACCTCCCTCAAAATGATTCTCTAGGCTTGATCTTTATCTCCCACTAAACCAAACTACTAATTTTCTATAATTACATAGTCAAACAAGAATATAGACTATTACTATCCATGATATAAAGAAAAAAAATTAAGTAATTTAAATATTAAATTTTTGAATCTCACCAAAGAAATTCCTCACTAAAAAGGAACCATAAATTCTAAAAGGGAAACTTCATCTTTGAAATAGATACATCAATATAGTGTTTTCTTAATAAAATATTTGAAATAATCAGCATTGAGCCATAATGAGTTTCCAAAAAGATGTGTTCCAGTAGAATAGTTGCAAGAAAAAATATTTATCCTCTCACTTCACTCAAGCATTAGTAGTTTCTTCTCCTATTCCAAACAAAACATAGTGTATATCACCCAAGCCTTCGCTTATAGATGGTGGTTAACATTTAGAGATTTTGACACATTCGATACAATAATATGTCATGCTAACAAAGATTTGATGTCAAGATGATCTAATTTATTTTCTATTTTGGATAAATAGTTAAGAGAAAGGATTACATCCCATCAAAAGAGTTGTCTTTTTAGTAAATTTCTATTTTAATACTCATCTAAGGATATATTTATCAACATGATGGAAAAAATAACTCATGCCTTAAATTTTAAAGCTATAATTGAAAGAAAAAAAATTCATATAAATATTGAGTCTGGCTTAATATTATTTTTTAATATTTTATTACTAGCTAAATTATAGTGTCATTTTTTTTTTAGGTAAAGGTGGCATAGCCACAAAAATTTATTATAATAAAGGAAAATACATAATGTCTGAAGGGTAGCAGAAGAGGTAAAATTTTTGCATGACACCTGATAACTAGAAGATACAAAGAATTTAAAGGTATTTCACCAATAGGAGCATTACATAATTGTCCAAGTTGTCAAAAAAAGAATTAAAAACTATAAACCAGGCATGATACACAAAACCCTAGATGCATGAAAAGAGAGGAGATAATAGCTCGAAGGTATCTAAACAAAGATTGAAGATAATAGTTCAAAACAACATAGGAATGTAGCACGGGAGCTGAAAAGGCACCAATGAAAGCCAACATGAAAGTCATGAAGTAGCCAAAAGAAAATAAGTTGAATGGAGCCAGAAGATCCAACAAGAAGTGAAGGAAAAGCCAAGTGTAACAAGGTGTTTCTAGCCAGATGACATGCAAAATGATGCTAGAGAAGCAAGATTTTTCCAAACAACTGAAATTCCAATAGTGATGAGTAGCAAAGATAATGAGACCAAAATTTCAAAAGGAACATGAACCATAGATTTTTGGCACCCTAATTCTTTCTAGCAGTTCTAGGGTTTTTCACCTAAAACGAGAAAGTAGGGCCAAAAGATTTAGCTAGGTTCACTCAAATTATGCAATTTATGATGTTATTTGAAGTAAATGAAATTCATTATAAGTGCAGTTATATGAATTAATTGACTGATTATGCATGCAAAACCTAAATATTATGCTATGTTTGAAAACACAGTGGTGTTTGCAAAGAGCTTAAAAGAATGAAAAAGAATAAAATTAAACCCAAAGCAAAGTTGTTCTTCAGAATATGTGCACCTAAGAAACTGAAGAAGACTAGAGAACAATCTGAAAAATTGATAAAGTTTTATTTTGAGCTGATTGCGACTCATTTGCCACCTTGGGAGAATCAGTCCCAAGTCTAGGTTTTTCTACACAAAAGTTGTTTTCTATCAACTAGGAACTAGGATCTGCATCTAACTCAAAACTACATCTCAGGAGAGACTCATTCACCATGCATGGTGAAACAATCCACATTCAAATTTTTGCAACTTCAAATCTTTGTTTTGCTCGTAGACACTTGTATAACAATTTTTGATGGAAACCCAAGTCGAGATCTCAAAAAATTCCTACAAAATAGCTTAAAATTGTTTGTCTGATGGGGGTTTTCCTTGATCAAACCCCTAGCTAGGTAAATAAACCTTGAAATTGAGAAAAATATGCATAAAACCCTAGCCTTAGATGTGTTAAAAACTAGGAAAGTCTGAAATATGACAAAAGCCCTATTCTATTATGCTAAAATAAGAAATGAAAATATGATTTGTGTGATGCAAGATATCAACCCTAGAAACCCTACAACACATCAAAAATGGAAATGAAATGACATGAAAATGAAAAGGAGACAAAATGCAAACTCTAATCTGAAGATAGTCTGAAAATGGATGATGGAATCACTTTGAAACCAAGTCTTTAGGTGTGATTTGATGGCTAGTTGCATCTCCTCAACCTAGATTTCTTCATGATTCACCATAGGCATCTATCATCAACCTTTTGCAATGTTGAACCTTGATCTAAAGAGTGAGCTTCAAGACCTGCAAAAACCCTAGTTTTTTTCCCTAAAAGTTTAACTTTTGCTAATGAGAATTGTTGTGGAAGACTTGAATTTAGAAACTTCTTTTCTAAAATGACTAAAAAGATTGTGTAAAATGACTTAAAATGAGTATTTATAGGCAACAACACCTAATTTTCTTGTTATTTAGACCTAAGAGGCCTACATTCCCTAGAAATTTAAGTTGAATTAATTAAATTCCTGCTCAAAATTGAATTTTCCCTCAAAAGGGACTCATTCACTACCCTTGGAAAATGGGTCCCACTAGAGGAAACTCATTTTCCCAAGGTGGCGAATTGGTCCCACTAGTGATTTTTGAAGGTGGGTTTTTGGGATATGAAAGAACTAAATGTTGTTTGTTAGGTTTTAGGTGATTTCTCGAGTGGAAAAAGCCTCTAGATAAAAAATAATGGGTCTTAGGGGCCTATAAATGTTTTTTTCAAGGATAAATGATGCAAGGGGACTCAAAAGTGGTTTCAATTCTACATGAAATTATTTCTTTTCTCAAGAGGGTCCAATTTTCTATGGCATAGAAAAGATGAGGAAAGAATCCCACAAGTCGTGCTTCCTTCAAAAGTAGAAATGTCTACAAGTGAGGGAAAATGTGGTTCCTCATGAGGTTATGTGTAGGATCATGATGGGTGAAAAAGTGGTGATATGATGGGTATGTATAGGGTATGTGGCTTACAACTTTTTAGTTATGCAAATTTGATGAAACAAAAATGGTTTCAAAAGGAGATTCTCAACTTTCCACCAATATAAATTATGCTTTACTTTAAATTTAATAAATAATTATTATTCATTTTCTATTTGAATTATAACTAAGCTCTTGATTAATAGGCTAATTCAAAAATATTTATAGTTTTCAAACTGTATAACATTTTTTGAATCCAAAACATGTGGCACATTCTATGCTTTGCATACTATAGGATTTAAAAAAATGAATTTCATGAAGTTTTGACCAAATTAAGGTGGTCAGACATATGAGTTTTTATATTTTTTAAAAGTTGTAATAAAAACAATATAATTAATTATTTACTTGGAAAAAAATTTAAAAAAAATATGCATCACATTGGGACACAAGTCCTCTACTTATATCTAAAATATTATAAAAAAATATTATCATTTTATTGTGGATAGGGTGGTCAGATAGACACTTGCTTTTTATTTTTTCCCTAAAATTTAAGTAATACTTCATTGAAATTTCAAATTTTCACCAAATAGATTTTCTCTCTTTTAAATAGACATATTAGTTTAGAAATTACATTCAATTTTCTCTAGATTATATTCTTACATATTTTTGAAATAATATAAATAACTTATTCAAACTTTTATGTCAAGTTGCCTAACTCTAATTTTTATGAATTTTTTGCCTCTTAAGGGACTATTTTTTCCATGATGATCTTGCACATACCCAGGAGGGTCAATGATTGCATGTTGGATATGGAGATGAATTGATTTATACATCATGTAAATTGGGTCACTAATTGAATTGCCATATTGTTGGGATAGAAGCCTGAGACGAACTTTAAATTCATTATTACAATCATTTAATAGTCAATATGACATTGATGAGAGCAATTTGGAGAGACGATAATCTATAAGAAGATGTCTTCTGATAATTCCTCCAACTAAACTTGACCCATGGAGGATATCGTATCTCTCCAATGCTGGTTGAAGAGAAGAAATTGGACACACATGAGGCAAGAGGTAGGTGCCCGCAAGAAATTTGAACATCTCAACATCACCCAGAATGTCCATCAACTTTGGTACAAATTGAGATGCCATTTCATATGTAAAAACCATTGTATGCATATCTAATCAATCAAAACCAAAAACAATTTAAATTGCATTGAATACCTGTTTACACTCGAAGGATAATGCCCTTCGCAACTTCTCCTCTATACAAAGTGAGTCCAATCTTATTTCATGAACATGAGGAGGAACCAGTATCCTGAATAGATTGTCCATTTGCAGACCCAAAAACCAGAGAAGTAAGGAGAAGCTATGGAGTTGATAGGAGGAAAAGATACAAAAAATGGAAACCACCATAAAACTGATTTAGAACTTTTAACTTGCTCGAGTCCATGAATAATAAATGAACTAGGAAAACTTACTACAGTAAAGAATGCTACACTGCCAAGTGTTTATCTTGGTAAAGGAGAATAGTGGAGTATCCAAGCAAATAAAAAATATTCTAAACCTTGAAAGGGCTTCCTCCAATTTCCAATCATGAGAGCAAGCACTCCTGGTCATACACCGAAGGAAGCAAAGAAATGCATTTCCAAATTTATCCCCTAAAATCTGGACAGCCATCAATACAAATGGAGACAACATTATAGAATATTACTAATGACAAGTCATTAAACCTAAGTATGCATTGAGAATGTCTGATAAAAAAGACAATACATTAGGATGAAGCAATGATAAGGTACGGGTATGTGTAGGATCATTGTGGAAAAAACAAGCCCTTAAGTGGCAAAAAATTTAGAAAAATTAGAGTTAGGCAACTTGACGTAAAAATTTGAATAAGTTATCTATATTATTTCAAAAATATGTAAGAATAGAATCTGTAGCAAATTGAATGTAGTTTCTAAAATACTAGGTTTATTTTTTAAAAAAATCTATTTGGTGAAGATTTTAAATTTTAATGCAGAGTACTTAAATTTGGGAAAAAATAAGTAGGTGTTTGTCCACCACCCTAACCACAATAAAATAATAATATTTTTTTATAATATTTTAGAAATAAGTAGAGGACTCATGGGATGTGATGCATATTTTTTTAAATTTTTTTCCAAGTAAATAATTAATTATGAATTTTTCATTACAACTTTTAAAAAATATAAAAACTAGTATGTCTGACCACCTTAACTTGGTCAAAACTTCATGAAATTCAATTTATCTTTTTTTAATCCTATAGTATGCGAAGCATAGAATGTGATGCATGTTTTGGAATAAAAAAATGTGATACTGTTTGAAAGCTATAGATGTTTTTCAATTAGCCTATCAATCAACACTTTAGTAGTAAGTCAAATAGAAAATGAATAATAATTATTTATTAAATTAAAAGTAAAGCATAATTTATATTGGCAGAAAGCTAAGAATCTCCTTTAAAAGCCCTTTTCATTTCATCAATTTTGGGTATAAAAAAAGTCGTCAGCCACATACCCTACAAATACCCATCATATTGCCACTTTTTGGCCCATCATGATCCAGCACATATCTGTACACTTATCAATGAAGTTCTTCGAAATAACACATAGATAACATGTACCCATAAGAGGAAGAAGCAGTCAGAAATGAATTGTAATTAATCATTGATGAAAACTTTAATTCCCAATGACAACCATGTGAAAAGATGAGTCCCAAAAATTGCAATATTTAAAAAAATTGCTGATGGAAACAAGCGATATCCAACACCAAATAATTGATGCCAATGATTAACTTCAAAATAAAATTAAAAGGCAAGTGGTTGAAAATATTTCCCATTTTATTTAAATTTTAAAATGCCACTTCATAATAAATTTTTTTGTGATCAACAAAAGTTGACAAAATATGAGGCAAGAACCTTGATATGAAACCATGACACCCTTGATTGAATAAAAGTCAATGAAGTAAATCAATAAAAAGAAGGTTGCATTCCTCAATTGAGAATTCACGAGAGGATGGATTCTCATCAATGGATTTATTAACCAAAGAATCAATTACAACATTTGATTCCCTATAACAATGAGCAAAAGTGTATCTTGGGAAGTCATCGAGTTGTGAAAGAATATACTCGAGGATGTAGTTTCAATGCCATGAAGGAGTACCATGATTCCTTAAAGCAAAAATTGTTGTCATCGAATCTCTTTCAATAAAAGGATGAGAAATTAAAAGATATTTGGCAAGCTTAAGACCAAGACTTAATGCTCTAAACTTGGCCACAGTATTGGTGTCATCTAGAATTTGAACACAAGATACTTTTATAAAATTCCCATTCCAATCTCTTAACACAACTAAAATTCTTGATTTCCCTAGATTAAACCTAGAGGTTCTATCAAAATTTAGTTTGATGAAGCCAGGGAGAGGAGACTAGGAGGAAATACTTCTTTTAGAATAAGAGGTCTTGTGAGAAATAGAGCTTGCCTTATGAGAATTCAGAAAGTGCCACATTTTTCAGAATAAAGGAATTCCACTCAGAAAATAACTTATTTGAAGGGGATTTCTTGAATGTGGAAGAATTAGTTACCTTTGAGATCGAGATTTTAATTCTTTGAACAATCTGTGACAAAGTGGAGGCTTTCTTTCTAAATATTCTACTGCTTCTTTCCAACTAGATATTCTAGATTATAATGGAAGGCCTAATGTCCCAAATAGAGGAGAATATTGAAGATGAAAACAAAGAAGGCCAAGCAAGAAAATGGAGATATAAAGAATTGTGCAAAGGGCTTGACCATCCAAGGTTATTAAGAAGCCAATACCAATAGTTTTGAGCAAACTCTCAATTGAGAAGATCTGTAGATTCTAAAAATTTCCCACACATCACACAGGGGAAAAGATTAGTGATGCCCAATCTATCTAATCTCATGCCAGTTAAAATTATGTCTTTAATTTGTAAACAAGCAAATGACCCAACCTTGGGGATAATGTGAGGACCCCAATATAGTTTCATAGGAATGGAAACTCTATGATTAACATTAATAAGAGATGTGTAACCATATTTAACGTTATATTGTCCTAATTTAGAATTAATCAATATAATTTCATCCTATTTATTTGATAGATAAACTTGTCTCTTGTCTAATTCAGGCTTTAAAGAATTTTTTAAATTAGATGCCACTTGTAGGAAACTAAAGTCTTTCCATTTGCATATGAAAGGATTAGCAGATCAATCTCAATATAGTCTCTAACTTTATGACCCCATTAGTTTTCAATTTGGATTCAATTTGATTCCTATCCCCAAATTGTTGAAGAGGATTATCGCGATTCTAGGCATCATCCCATAAAAGAGCCTTATCCCCATTGTAAATAACCTAGGAGAGGTGGGGAAGAATAATTGATCTACATGAAGAAATAAAATTTCAAATCTTCGAGCCCTTGGGAAGCTGCTTTTGAGTGAGGATTCTTTCTATATCAAGGGAACCCAAGTATTTATATCTCATTAATTTACACCATTTAGTTTCAAAATTAGTGTATATTTTCCACACAATTTTTTCTCCTAGAGCTTTTTTTTAGAGGAAAGTGTTTCTCAAACTAGCACCACCAAAGATTTTAGGTTCACAAATGGTATCCCAAGCAACCAGAGGTAGTTTCTTTTTAACTGTCACATTTTTCGACCAAGGAAAATCTCTAAGAGCTTTTTGAAGTATTACTCCTTTTCCCTTGGGAAAACTTAAGACCGACATCAAGTAAATTGGTAAAGCACATATAACATATTTAATCATAATTAGTTTACCCACAAAGGAAAGCCACTTGGATTTCCAATGAGAAATTTTGTTAGAAACTGAAGAAATTAGATTATCCCAAAATTCATGTTTTTCCTTTCTAAAGAAGAAAGGAATTCCCAAGTATTTACATGGAAGAGAGTTACTCTAAAACCCCAAAAACTTGAGTAGTTGTTTTTTTATCAAATGATCAACATTTAGAAAAAAATCTTTGATTTTACAAGGTTGCAAATTTTCCCAGAATAAGAACAATAAATTGATATAATCTTTTTCATAATATTTTCTTCAACCATAGTGGCCTGTCCCTAAAGAATAGTTTCATCAATAAAAATAGAATGAGAAATTGGGAAAGGAAAAGATCGAATAGATATACCTTTCCAAATTCTAGCATTTTGAGCTGAAATTATAGATCTACTTAGACTTTCTACTAAAAGAATGAACAATGAAGGAGAAAGGGGATCCCCTTGCCTCACTCCCTACGTGAAGGTGAAAAATCCATGTGGAGAACCATTGATCAATATTGAAAAGATTTCCCCTGAGATATATGAATGAATCCATTTACACCAAGATTGCGAAAAACCAATTTTTTTGAGAACCTTCATTAAGAAATCCCAATTTACCTTATCATGGGCTTTTAACATGTCTAATTTCAAAACCACAGCTGAATATTTTTCAGAGAGGACTTAATGCAATGCCTCATGTGCTACAATGACACCCTCGGGAGTGTCCTTTCCAGGAACAAAACCACCTTGTTCCTTTGAAATGATCAAAGGTAGGAATCTGGCCAACCTAGTAGCTATAGCTTTAGTGAAAATCTTATAGATTGAGTTGCAAAGTGCTATAGGTCTAAAATCATTGAATGATGAATGAACATATTTTTTAGGAATAAGAGCAATGAACAAGTGGAATTGAGATCCTTTAGAAATTTTCTATATCTTTTGGATTCCTCTAAAGCAAGAAGAACATCAAATCCCACAAATGTCCCAACATTTTTGGAAGAAAAGAGTTGTGAACCCATCCAAACTTGGGGCTTTCTCTAGTTCCATTGAGTAAACCACTTTTTTAATTTCCTCAAGGGAGAACTTTGACATCAACATTTTATAGTGATCAATATTTATTGATTCTAGAATATTATTGATTATCTCATTCTCCTCATGAATATTATAAGGAGCACCTGAAGAGAGGATATTTTTGAAGTAATTTACCGCCTCAAGCCCAATTTCTTTTTTAGAGGTAAGAGTAGATCCTGAAGATGATAAAATTGAAAGAATTTTTTTTGTTTGTCAGCATAGTTTGGCTGAGGAATGATTTTTTTTTGTATTTTTATCTCCTTCATTCAGCAAAGTCTCTCTAGACTTTTTCCTCGAAAAGCATTCTTCTTGAGCTAGAATATCTCCTAAAACTACTTTAAGCTTTTTTCCTGGATAGAAAGAGAACTATCCATTCCCTTCTTGATAACTTCTTCACATATTGTAGAAATTTCTAATTCTAATCAAATTTTTTCCATGAATATATTTTTGAAATGATAGATGTTCCAATCCTTGATTTTGATCTTAAGAAAATGTAATTTTTTACTCAATTGAAACATTCTTGTCCCATTGAATAAAGGACTATTGAACCACTAGTTTCTTATTAGATCCATAAAATTGGGGTATCTAAATCACATAGCCTCCATTTTGAATGGATATTTGACATTTCTTCTAACATAGGAAAAGGAAAAAGAAATTGGAAAGTGGTCAAATCCTAGAAGAGCATGGATGATCAAGAAAAAATCCCATGATGTTGCTAACCAATTTTTTGAAAGCAAAAACCAATCAAGTTTCTCAACAATTTGACAAAAATCCTTTCGTTTGTTTGTCCAAGTATAAATTCTAGTTTTGAAACAACAATCATATAAATTGTTGGATAAAATGAATTTGTTAAAGTATTCTAACACTGTTGATGGGGAGTTTATACCACCCATTTTTTTTAAGAATTTATGATGGCGTTAAAATCACTTGCTATAATTTTTAAGACGGGAGGATCAATCTCAAGACCTACCAAAAGTTGTCTTCAAATTTTCCCCTTTCCAGCAAATGAACAAGGCTGATAAACATTGTAAATTAAAAGTTGCATGTTTGTTTTTAGACACCAAGTAGATACTTTTATCCAGTTTTCTTGATTTCAATTAGATCAATTTTAACAAAAAAAATATTCCAAAGAATGATTACTCCCCTGAAGCACCAATTGTAGGAGAGGCAATAGAGTCCCAATCAATCGAAGGGCTAAAAGTTTCATTAGTTTTTTAACATGATAGTTTCGTTTCTTGAAGTAAAATAATCTCAAAAAGAGTACCCAATAAATGACTCTTGATTAAGCATTTTTTGTTAGGGGCATTTAAGCCCCTAACATTCAATGAAAGGACTCTCATTTTCCTTGAGGAGAGAGTTCCTCTCTCCTCTTCTTTTCAATTCTTCCTGAGGATTTTGTCCCCATAGTAGAATCACACTTCCAATAATTAGGTGGGTGTTCAAACCAACAACTTTCTTAGAAGCTAAATGTAGATTCATTTCTAATGTAGATTGTAGACCTACAAAAATTTTAAGATTCATCTTCTCTTTATTAGATTTCCAACCTCTTTTAGTTTCAAGAGAAGTTGAAGCCTTAAGATCATATTTTGATTGAGATATGGGAGGTGAAGAAAGAGGAACCAAGGTAATAGAAACAAAAGAAGAAGGGAGGGAAGTAACAACTTCATTAGAAAAATAACATTCTCTTTGAAGCTAACTGAGTAATTGGAAGTGTGGAGGTGTTATGCCTTGATCATCTTCACCCAAGACTTCATCAACTATTTCCTCAATGAGGTCTTCATCTACTTTTGTCATGGCTTCATTAACAATTTGTAACAAGTCATCATCTGAGCCATTGAGGATGTTTTCAAAATGTGATATGTCATTTTTCAATGGAGTGGAGCCCCTATTCAAAGAATGGGAGGAGCTAGTCTGAGCAACAAGAGGAGGAATGATAATTCTAGATGGAATATTAGAAGATGACAACTTAGATCCTGCAAAAGACTGGTAACTTTCAGGGATCTTATGAAAATACTGATTGACCTCACCTGAATCCTAATGTGGAGACACATGACAAGAAGAATATTTTGGTGGGAAACAAGATTGAGAATCTTGCAAGTGCCTATTCAGGCCAAGAGCTCCTGAGAGTACTATTAAATCTAGATTTTTAGGCTTAAAAAAATATCTAAGTCAATAATTAAATTTTCCTCTTTCCAAGTTGAAGTTTCCCATTTAATTTGCTAAATCCATTCACCTTTTTTGGTTGAGAGATAGATTTTAAGAGGAAGGGAAGAAACAGGTTTAATAACTAGGGCCCAAATCCTAATTGAGGGTTTACCATTTACAATAAAAAAATCACTTTTAGGAAAACCCCAAAATGATTTACAATTTGTTTGATGGACGATAGATCTAGGTATTCAATCGAAATATAAGGAAGAGAAAAACACACAAGACGAGGGCACAAATTGAGGGATTCTAAAGAAAAATTTGCTTTCCAATCTAAAGTTCCTAAGAAAGAATTGCTAATCCAGAAAAACCCTTTTCTCATAACTTTATCCTTAATAGTTGGGTTTTCAAATAATATGAAAAAGGAAGAAGCAGAAACCACAAATAAGTTGAAGAATTCATACCAGTTCTCACGAATCCATTCTTTTAATTCAGATAATGGCTTATCTTCTCCCATAGTTGAACAAATAATCCATTTTGCTCATAGTCGTCATATTGGTTGTCAAGAAGAAGAGGAATTCTTGGAACTAGTCTCCATTCCCATTCCTTACCAGCCATTACATCCAAAAATCATAGACCAGAATCATATATGTTTTTAGAATTTTCAGGACCCATAGAGCTATTGTTTATATTTTTAAGTTACTAGAGGCCATAGAGCTTTTTTCTTGTTCTAAAAAAAAGGGTTTTTTCCCTTGGTTATGGAAAGTGATATGGTATCCACGCTGGTTTGAGCACCAATCTCTACTCTACTAAGAGTGTTGGATCTCTGCATGTTGATTAGGCTACCAATTTGAAGGATGATTGGAAGAGCAACAAGGAAATGAAGAAGTTCAAGAGTAGTCTTGATAAATATGATTCCTTAATGGCTTAGGGACATTATGTATATTATGAAAAGGGGCTTTCTTGTGAGGAGGAAGAGAAGATCTAGGAAGAAGATTATCTCTCCTTTGATTTGTGTGAGTATTCTAAAAAGGACCCAGTTTTTGGGTTTCCAAAATACCTTTTCCCCTAGGGTCTAGATGATAAGCATTTTGAAATGGGCCCCATTTTAGAGTTTCCAAAATACCCTTATCTCTAGGGTTAAAGCTAGAATGAAACTTTTCACCATTAAAGTAATCTTTCCTCAAATGAGAAGAATTTTTGGTAGTGATGTCATTTTTCAGGAGGCTAATTTTGCTTTGAGGATTCAAAATCATCTACTTAGCTAACTTTTCCACCATGTGACTAAGAAGAAATCATGAACTGAGAAGAACTCGCCATCTAAAAAATTGCAGAGCTCTTTTGAAATGTGCAGATAATTCCAACAATTTTTGGAATGGACCCTGGTTCAACCTCTTCCTTTTGTGAGCAATCTAGTAGGAAAAACATACTTTGTAACACTATAGGATTGATGGTTCCATTGAAACAATGCTCAACACTAGTGCTAGAAAACTATGCCCTGGCTGAGACTATCCTTAGTGCACCCACTTGTACCCCAAGTTGGACACACACTATAGGAATACCCCTTATCCATCTTTCTCACAACCTATTAACCTAGAATCCTATAAACTAATTTATCTACAATTAAATAAACTAAAAAATACTAACATAAAATACTAAAATACTATTTATAGGATTCTAGGTTAATAGACTGTGAGCAAGATGGAGAAGGGGCATGCCTATAGTGTGTGTCCAACCTCGAGTACAAGTGGGTGCACTTAGGATGGTCATGGCTAGGGTATGGTTTTCTAGCATTAGTGTTGAGCATTGTTCTGCTGGAACCATCACTCGTGTAGTGTGACAAAGTATGCTTTTACTCCTAGATTGATCATAGAAGGAAGAGGTTGAACCAAGGTCCATTGGACAACAATCATCTAAATTTTACATTAAAATCATTATTTAATTTATCTAAAAAATACTAACATAAAATAAACTAAAAAATGAACATTTGATTAATTTATATATTTCAAAATTTAAACCATATAGATCACTTTAGAGTGATTCAAACTAAAAAAACTATATCAATGCTAGTTATATTCTTTATAAAAGTATGAAACTAATTTGAACTTTCAGCCTAATGCCTGTAGGTAGTTCAAATATTAACACTTATGTTCTAATACTATAATAAATATCAGTACTCAAGAATAGATCCTTGTTCATTTATATGAATCCTAGATTTAGTTACTAATGTAAAGCTATTTGTTAATCCCAAAACAAGTTCTTATTGGTGATTCATGTAGTGTATTTTGAGCAAGATATAGACTTGTCTTAGAAGTATAAGTAATAACATGTTTATTTTGGACCAATCAAATGGCATTCAAACACTGTTATGCATAATTCTTCACCTCATTAGACCTAAACACTTGTATGTCTTTTAAAAATCTAGAGTCTAGTTAAGAAGAAAAAATATTAATCATCTGAAATATCTAGAGTTTTCTATAGAGATTTACTCCCCAAACTCTAATTCAATTATTCAAAGTAAATGATCATTTTGGAGGACTGTTTCATGTTCATGAACTTTTTAAGGAATATTTTAAAAAATCCATTTTTTCTAAGAGGCTCCAAAATGTTATCAAGATATAATAATATTTAATGAAAAATATATTTTTGGTGTTAGTTTAATAAATTTTGGTACAAATTTAATGTGATGTTATTAAAGGTTGATCATGAATTAATTATAATAGTTTGTACTAAATAACTAAGATTAAAATTTTTGAGCTTTTTATTTTTGTTTTCCTTTGGGATGTGACATCTTTCAAGTTTTGATCGTGGTCCATTTAAATGTAAAATCAAAATCAAGCATTTTTCATATTGACACTCTTTTATATTTTGGTCCTAGAATAATTATGCCCAAATCCTTATGATTTGGTTTATGTTCATGTATTCAATGACATCAATTTGCATTAAATTAAGGACATTAGGAAATACCATTTAGTAGATATGAAATTAGAAAACAAGTAAATCACATTTGGGTTTAGCTTCTAAAATCAATAGAAGAATCTATCATATCTAATAATATAGTCATCTAAGAACACATGATTTTCCTTGTGATCATTCAAGAATTCATGTTCATGTTTAAAGCTTGATGTCAATCAAAGTATTTCAAAATATTAGTATCTTGAGAGTAGTTCCTTGAACCTAAGAGAGGATTTTAGTATTTGACATTAATTTTATAAATAATCATAACACAAAATCTAGAGATGATTAAACATTGAGTTTGCATGTACAATGTAAATTTTCTAGTTGTGGACAAGATCCAAGATAGTATAATCAACCTAACATAAACTTTAGAAGAATATTTGATTTTATTCTACACACATGGCTACCCAAGAAATTTCTATATTTTAAGACACAAATATAATTTTATTCATTCATTGTTATTCATTATTTAGTAACAGAGCTAAATAATATCTTTATCTATTGTTATGCATTGCATTGTTACACTTTCTATTTGATATTATTTCATTTTATCAATTCAAATTGAAAAATTCACTTAATCGAGGTTGATTTGTACTTAATTGTTTCATATAATTAATTAAAGAAGAAGAAAAAATGTTTCAAATCTTTAAAATATTTATATTATTACTATTTATTTTAGTATGAATTATTTTATTAATATGAACATACTACATTTATTTAAAAGTAAGATAATCCTATTGAATTATTATTCTAAATAGTATTACAATTCAACTGAAAGAAAAAATAAAAACAAATAAGCACAAAATAAAATTATTAGTCGATAGATTACATATAGTATGAAATTCGGGTGTGAAACAAGTCTCATGCTTCCCAAGCACAATTGAGTCATTAGAATACAAGTTTTAGATCTCGTTTAATGGTAAAAGCATACAAAATATCAGGTAAAAGTCTTCAAAATCTCATTATCACATAAAAGCTAGATAAATATTGATTTGACAATTAGATGGGAACATTCTATTTCCATTTGAAGTGTTTTTTTGTGAATTTGATGATAACTTTCATTTTTCATTTACATTGCTTTACGTCTTAAATTTGTATGCAAATATTTCATAATCAAATAATACTTAAGAAAATCTAGATTTGTCAAATTTATTTCATTTCATTATTTAACATTTATTATTAATTGTTTAATCCACCCACATGTAACTAAAATTTGCATTCACAAACACATACTCTCTATCATATTAACATACATATAATTTTCGATGACATAATAATTGAACTTACTTTAAATGCTGAGCGTTAATTAAATAATTATATGCAAACTTATTTTTTACAAGAGTTTATTTTAATCCCGCCCGCCCTCGATATAGTAGGGCCTACGAGGAACAGAAAGCCGGCCCGTTTGTTTTCAAGGATGTGGAACGGAATCCAGCGACGGAGGGCAGTGATGAAAACACCAACAGGCCAATCCTTGTAGCTCGTTCCAATCGCAGTTTCCCCATTCCAGATGATCTTCATTTTTACGCGTACTGTCGCACTCACCTCCCTCCATAGTTCGCATTGCCCGTGAAATGCACCGCTCAAGCTTCTCCAATAATTAACGCCGTCGTAATAGTAATCCTCCGTCCACACTTGTAATCAACAACGTATTACGAATCAGTAAGTGATTGAGAATATTAACAAATAAAAGCACGCATTATCATTTAAGACGATAGGAAGATCAAATATTATTATTACCAGAATCAAAAACCAATGTCGTCGTGAGCAATGAATATATGCCCTTCGCCATTTGAGCAACTGCAGATGTATTCTATCAAAAGGTAATGTAATCTGTGAGATTAAGATTACTACATATATAGCTCAAACACCAGCTGCTATCCCCCGTGTGTTCCGCGCAATTTCGTTTATTTGTTGTTATATTCAACCTTTCCCATTTAACGACTCATTTGGAGTACTTGAAAACGTACGGCGATACCAAATAAGATAAAATGATTTTAAGCGTTAACATCTAAATGATCATCACAAACCATTGGGGAAATATTGAGCTGTCTTTTGGGTGGTGGTAAATTTATTTTTGTTTTTATTTTTTAAGACTTATTTACTATTTGTTAAATGAAATATATTTATATTGTTTGTCATATATGAAAAAAGTCATAGTTATTGCTTATGTTTCAATAACCATTCATTGATACATGTTAATTAGCAGCCACACAAGCATGCAACGATTAGCCAATAGGTTGCACCACAAATGGGTATTCAATGGGAAGTAAGTAGCAGACTTTTTTTTGGAATGCAATGGGTATTTGGAATTGTTTGATTGGTGCGAGAAAGGGAAAGGGTGCTAATAAGGCATTATGAAATAATGTGAGGTTAATTCATAGGAGGAGGTGAATATTATGATTTTGGATTTTACATAGGATAAAGTAGGTGGAGTAGATCATAATGAAGGGAGATGTTGAAAAATCAATGTATATATTATTATGGATAATTAGATGGATAGATCACACATATTGATACATATGTATTAAAGTTAAAGTTGGATATCTTAACCTAAAAATATTATAAATCACTTAATTTTAACGTGGAGATTATTTTATATGTCTTCATTTAATTTGAGTATTGTAAAGCATTATAAACCTGATGTTATAGTCCACTTGTTTGTTTTTATGATGTGGGATTAAGAACCATTTGCATAAAATTGAAAATTGGTCTTTGCGTTTCGACATCAAAATTTATTAGTTGAAAATTGTTTATGAAAATGTAAAATAAAACTATAGGTCATCTTGAATGAATCTTATTATTTGCAATCTATCCATTAATTTTAATTTTATGTAATTAATCATAGTAACTTTATTTTTATTAATATGTAATATTTAATAATTTTAGTTACAATAGTTATTTAAAATTTGCTTTAATTAATAATTTTATGTATCACACGATAAAGACAGATCATTGGGAATCCATAGTAAAATAATTCTCAACAAATACGAAATTTTAATAATTTTTTTTCTTAAAAAAATAGAATTGAAAAATTAAATAAAATTTAAAATTTAAATAATTAATTTTTTTAATAATAATAATCTCTCCAAAATTTTAGGTATGATGTAATTATAGCTCTATCTTAGTTTTATATTTACTAGACCTAGATGTACATCTATATTTGACCTTTTTGTGTAGGTTAATCAATCAATTGATAGATTATTATTTAATTATCTTAAGATACATATGAATAGAAATACATGGTAGAATTTGAGTTCTAGATTAAATAATACTAATGAAAAGTATGGAACATTAAAGTATTCACCTTTTTTAAAGAGTTATTAGTCATGTCTTTAATTAGTAATATTCAATAAATAAAAAAATATTCTTAAAAAATAGTTAGTCCATTATTTTAGGTATGACATATTTTTTGCAATGTTTATGTGGCAATAGATAATTTATTACTTCGATGCTATTTATTTTAATTATTTTTTATTTGAATATTAGTTGTGATGGTCATCACTAATGAATTTTTCAAAAAAATAAACATCTTATAAGTAATATTTAGTCCATAATTTTGGAAATAAAAGCATTATTGTGCATGTGATTTATGGGTTAAAAGAAGAATACGATGACATGATACACATATTTTGCATTGTTAGAATAATTGAATTAGAGGGTATGCCTTTTTTTGAGGCAACATGAGAAACATGTTATTATAGAGTATGACATGAAAAACCTATTTTGCTCTCGTACCACTTGCTATGACATGAGAAACATCTTATTATAGAGTATGTTTGTTGAATCCAAGTTTATAAAAGGATTTGTGCAACATATGTATGTAAAAAAAAAAATGACATGAAAAGTAAAACCACAAAACCCACGCTCATTTTCCTCTATACCATATTTGCATCATGAAGCCTCATAGACTCTGGCCAAACCCTTGAACAAGAAAAGTATGAAACATCCATGAGGAATTTCATGGAGTTTCATCATACATGACACAATAACAAAGTTGGGGAAAATTTGGTGTTTTCATATATAATCTCTCATATTGTTGTGTTTTATTTATTGTGGTAACTTAAAAAAAATAGGTATCTTGATTTTTGAATGCTTTTTCATGCTTTAGCCTAGTTCCTGCAAATAAAAGATAGGGGTATGTTAGTGGACATGAAAGAAAAATAAAAAAGGAATCATAAAAAGTGAGTAAGTATATGGGTAAAATTAATGTAGACAATGTGCAGCTAAAACCAATTAATAATTTTTTCAATTGGTTAACTGAATCTCTCTATTGACAATGGAAAATTTTTGTACTTACATGCATTTTTGATGGTGTTTAAAAAGGGTGAGTTGCATTGGATCAAGTTATTGGACCATGAAATAATTTGAAATAGATAGTTTACAATAGACTAATTTTTTTGAATGTCTATTGTATCTATGCAACATTATGAAAAAATAATATAGATATACAATAAAAGAGGTTGGTACTATCTATTGTAAATATAAAGAGATAAAATGGAACATTTTGAATATATGGCATCTTGGTAAAGAATTGTCAATAAGTAATCTATTGGGGAATTTGAAAAGAGAGCTATAGAAAGAATAACAAATGCAATGGACATAATAGAGTATGTTTTTGGTAGACAAGTGCACAATAGAATTTATGTGTCCATGTATATAAACAGCAAGAAATATATGATGATAGAAGGAAAAAGCAGTAAACCCATGCTTGTTCTCCTCCCTACCATATTGGCATCATGAAGCCTCATTGGCTCTAGCCAAACCCCCGAGCAAGAAAGGAAGGTAAGGTCCATGTAAAATCTCACGGATTCTTAACATATATCACACAATAAAAAAGTTGGGGGAAAATAGGTGTTTTGGAACAAGTTCTCTAATATTGTAGTCTTCTTTTTTTGCTTTGAAAAGTTGACAAAAATAGGTATCCTAATGAAGAATTAGTATAATGGGGTTTGAAGATGGTTGGAGGAAGATGGATAGATTGAATATATAAAATAATGTACAATAACTAAAAAGGTCCATATAACTTCACAATACGAGTTTCAATGTACCTATATTAAAAATACAATTGCAATCTAAGGAAGCATATAGTAAAAATAGTCATTGAATTGACAAGCAAACTATTACATAGACTGCCAACTATTACATAATGCACAGTTTTCTTTGAGGAATTGGGAAAAAGAATATCATAAAAGGTATTGATACAACATAAGAAATCTATGTAATAGTTGGCTTGTCAATTCAAAATTCAACCTAATAGACAAAATAGAGAAACTGTAAAATAACTATTAGAAAAACACTTTAAGAATCAGAGGTAAATGACAGGTGACTGAAAACCCACATTAAACATATTGATGCAAGACAAGCAGTCTATGTAAGAGTTGGCTTGTTAATTCAAAATCGCCCACATGGGCAAAAAATTACCATTATTCTTCCACATATCGAGCCAACCAACTTGACCACTACCATTGTATGCAGGAAACAAGCTCCAGTATTGTCACAAGCAACCCTAGGTAGTTTGTTGCAAGGAGCTTGAAATAGATGAAAAAAAAAGATCATGAAATATATTGATATAAGAGTCAAGCTACATTCTTTGGTAGTAGATATTGAAGAAAAATAGAGAAATTGTATAAGACGTGGTAGAATAACACTTATTTGGTACTAAATATTACAAGGAAAAAGTGAAACTGTATTGAATTCCCCAAAACATAGATAGATACATATATGCATATATATATGTATTGAATTCCCTGATCCATATATAAAAATAAACATATAGGAAAATATATATATATATATATATATATCCATAAATACAAATGAAGACCACTATGGCTCATTCCCCACAAAAGAATGTTCTTCATTTAGTGCCAGGTAATGTAGCTCAAATTTTCAATTAAGTGAGTGGCTTTATACCCATTTTGTAGAGATTATTGCTACCCATTGGCCTTACAAGTTCTATTTAATTTGGGTTTCCGTTCATCTATCATTTACGTATGATTCTTAAGTGTTATTCTTGCACATTTCAGAGTATACTTTCCCACATAGCAACATTGAATATTGCATTTACTTCCTCTTGTGTCATCATACCACAATGCTAGGATGCATTAACCCTCACACAAACAAACACTTACCATTTTTCCTCTGTGTTTTAGGGAAATCAAGTCCACCACCGCTAACCCATGTAATTAGCAAAGTGTACGTCACCATAAACAACCCTAGGAAAATTATCGGCGACCCTCAATGGTTTTAAATTTGCAGCGTGGGGAAATTCTATTCACAACTAGGCAGACACAGAACTCAATGAAGATTTGAAACAAAAACCTAATAGGTAAATTCCAATTGTTATATAGATTGGTTGTGTTGTATCAATATGTTTCATGGTATTATCTTGTTCTCATCTATTTGAAGCTCCCTATAACAAGCTACTCATTGTTGTAGTATAGCTCTTGTATTTTTGATATGTTAACCCAAGTAAATGTTTTTGTGCATTTGATTAGGGATTGTGCCCTAATGTATTTTTTTTCTTTGCATGACACTATAGGAGTATCTTATTCTATTTTCATTATGACAAGAATTGCTTTTAACTTTCAAAATTTTGAAATCTTGTAGATTGGTGTAAACTACAAACACAATGTTGACCTATACATTTGGACTAATTTCAATATCTTTTGGTCTATGCATGTTTATCAACCTATGGTTATTGTTCCTTTTTATCTCTATGGATACTTGGTGCTATACACATTATGTACAACATAGGCTTTGTATAACAAACTCTTCATAGCCATAGTTTACAACTTCTATTCACCATATGTTAAAGTTCTATTTAAAACAGTTTTTTGATCATCTATCATTTGAGGAATTGTAGAAGAGTTGTTAGGAAAAAAATTAAGAATCACAACTAAATGACAGATGAAGAGTCATTGTGGTGTTGGTTTGATAGCAGACTATTGTAAAATTCATTGTCTCTGTCTTTGTTTTATAGTAGATTGGGGGTTTTTTAAATTGTGGTTCTACAGAATCTATGAGTTGTATATATATGTATGTATGTATGTATGTGCATACATGTATATATATATTTATATATACATATATATAGATATATATACATATATATACATATATATATATATATATATTTATATGTATGTATATGTATACATACATATAAATATATATATATATATATACATACATATAATATATATATATACATATATACATATATGTATGTGTATATGTATATTCTATATATGCATATATCTATATATATATATATATATATATATATATATATATATATATATATATATATATATATATATATATATATATATATATATATATATATATATATATATATGTATGCATATATTTTGTTGATCTGTCATTTACGTCTGATTCTTTACTGTTATCCTAATACCTCTCACAACTATTACATAGGTTGCTTTTCTTGTACCAATATGTTTCATGATATTTGTTTTTCCTCATATGTTTGAAGCTCCCTATAACAAACTATTAATTATCATAGTTATTTTGTTTGTATGCTGAGAAAATATATTGATTATGTTGCATTATCAAAAGATCCATTATGGTGTTGGTTTGGCAATAGACTATTGTAAAAAATTTTGCCCTTGGGTCTATTTTATAACATATTTGAGGGTTTTAAAATTGTTGTGCTCTGGAAGTTGTAAGTTGTTTTACATGAGTATTTTGCATAAATGATTTGTCTATAATATTTAATTCCAAGAAATGTAGCTTAAAATTTGAATTAATTTTGTGGTGTTATATGTAGTTTGCACAGATTATTGCATCATATAATTGTTGTCATAACCTAAAGAAAATAGGTATCATCATAAAGCAATGGGTTTAAATAATTGATTTGGCAAGTTGAAAAGATAGCTATATAAGCGTGGAGAAATGTAGCTGATAGAATACAATATGTTTTGTATTTGTAGTAGTCAATATATGATGGTGCAAGGAAAAACCACCAAACCCATGCTCGTTCTCCTCCTTGCCATATTACCATCATGAATCCTCATGGGCTCTAGCCGAACCCCCGAGCAAGAAAAGTATGGAAGACCCATCAAAAATTTAATGCAGTCATCATATATCAAAAAATGGTGAAGTAGGGGAAGTTTGGGTGTTTTCATATATGATTTCTTATATTGTGGTAATTTTTTTTGTGTAACAACTTTGAAAAGATGGGCATGTTGATAAAGAGCTACTTGTAGATAATTTTTTCCATAAGCTAAAAAGATAATTGTAGAAACATGGACAAATTTAATGTGTACAATAGACTATGTTTATTGTAGTCAAGTGCATGTAAGAATTTGTGCATGCATGCATATATGTAGCAACAAACATATGATGGTGAAATTCAAAAGCACAAAACCCACAGTTATTCTCCCCCTTAGCACATCAGCATCATGAAGCCTTGTGGGCTCTTGCCAAACTGTCAAGCAAGTAAAGTATGAAACACAAAGGATAAATGTCAAGGAGTTTCATCATATATTACAAAATGATGAAGGTGCAAAAAAAATGTGTGTTCTCATATATGATTTCCTTTTTCTAGTGTTTTTTTGTTATAATAATTTTAAAAAATAGAGAATTCTGATAAAGAATTGGACAAGATGGAACTTGTTTATAAAATCGATAAATATAGGAAAATAAGAATATATGGGAGATCTTGTTTCAAAGAAGAACCAATTTCGTGGATGAAATACATAGATATTGTTAAAAGGAAGACATCAAAGAAATAGCTAAGGTTTTGCTTCAAATAATAGAATCCATACAAATAACTTTATAAACATACCTAATTTTGGCATGCACTGGAGCGTATCTAGCCATGTAGGAAGAAAAGGGTTGAATGTATAACTTAGTAAAATATAAATTTATTAAAAAAACCTTGTTTATGGTTACAACTATGGTCATATTTTAGGTACCAAATGTTCCACATATGGGATTCATATCTCCTTATCCATCCATGCTTCTATCGAGCCCAACATGATATTACTGTAAAGCAACATTTTATTTGAATCTATAAAAAATATATCTCTCTAGTTAAATATGTATGGAATGACAAAAAGGCACTAGAAAACAACTTACAACAACAATAGGGGGTGAGACAATGTAGATTGTAGAGCACAACACTTGTTAAACCATCCAATCTACTAGCTAATGGGGGTGGATGGTAGGATTTTACCATTCTGTACCCATTGAGAGAGGCAACCAACTCCACCACCACCAACCCATGTGGTAAAAAAACTCCATCATCACTGTGAACAAGCACGGGCATGCCTTGACAAATTGCATGGAGTGTTGTCATATATTAGGCAAAAATGCAATGTATAGAAGACTATATATTTTTGAAAGTAATATAGAGGAAGAGCAAAATAGTGAAATGCTCAAAAGAGAATTTTGTAGATCAACATTATACATATGAATATACATAAACATATGCATACATATACATATACATATACATATACATACACATACACATACACATACACATACACATACACATGCACATACACATACACATACACATACACATACACATACACATACACATACGCATACACATACACACACATACACATACACATAGACAAAAACATACACATACACATACACATACACATACACATACATATACATACATATACATATACATATACATATACATTTATATATATACATATACATATACATATACATATACATACATGTAAACTTTTTTCCCTTTGTTTATTGTTTCTAGTTATCTTTGTGCATCTTTGGCATTATATGCATTACCATATGAGCAATTGCAGTTGAATCTTCTTTCTTTCACCAAAAAAATATGGTTAGGTTTAGTATTTTTTTTACCTCTTCTATTCTCCATATTTTTTAATTTTTATTTAACGTGGGTTTCTAATCATCTACCAGTTACCTCTAATTGTGCCAAATAATGTAGCTTGAATTTTTAATTGACAAGCCAATTGTTATATAGATTGCTTCATGTATGATATAATTTTATCTCTATCTTAGTTTTATATTTATTAGACCTAGATGCAAATCTATATTTGACCATTTTGTCTAAGTTAGTCAATCAATTGATAGATTATTATTTAATTATCTTAAGAGACATATGCATAGAAATACATGATAAAATTAAGGTTGTGGATTAAATAATATTTATGAAAAGTATGGAACATTAAAGGATTCTCCTTTATTAAATAGTTATTAGTCATGCCTTTAATTACTAATATTCAATAAAAAAGTATTCTTAAATAAAGGTCAATCCATAACTTTAGGTATGGCATATTTTTTTCAATGCTTATGTGGTAGTAGATTATTTATTACCTTGATGTTATTTACTTTGATTATTTTTTAGTTGAGTATTATTTATGATGGTCAAAGTAATTACACATAAATATCTAACAAAATATATATGTATCCATGTGTATGTAAATGTATAACTATGGATGATCACTAGAGGAATAACATGGTTTAAACATTGGATTGTATAAAAATATATATACAAGTATTTTTTAGATTTCTCTATAACCATTTTCACTATTTGACTATTATTCTATGTTTTTCATTGGAGATAATATTTCTATTCAATGATTATGAAGGGAAGATGTGAATTTAAAATACGCATGGAAGAACTAAAAATTCCAACATATAACAAGAATCAAGAATCATAGTGATAATGAAAACTCAAAACAATGTGGGAAACATATTAAAATCAAAACCATGGGAGCTCAATGAATGTGTGAATATATATATATATATATATATATATATATGCAAACAAAGGAATAAATTACGTTCATATTTGCAAAGTTACACAAGTCTTAGCATCCCATAGCGAGCATTAAAAAGGCAAGACAATGAGAAATGTTGAACAATGCAAAATAGGAGTCAAAGGGTAAGCTCACTAGTGCATCCCTTTTTTGAAACAGGGGTAGATATCTTTAATATATCTGAAAGCAATAGTTTACACTCTACTTGGAAATCATTTTCTGTTGGTTTCATGATCGTTGTTTTAAGCCACTCCTCAGAATTGTAACTGTTTATTCCAATCATGGCAGTAAAGATATAAGGTTTACAAACAAGGCCTTTAATAATAGCAATAGGATTTGTTGTAGACTCAAAGCTATCCTGCAAAATGTAAAGGTATTTTGTTGGAATTTACAGTAAACTCGTGGGAGCTTCATCAAAAGCAATACGCCAAAGGTTGGATATATGGTCTTGCAAATTTAACTACAGAAGGTAGTGATAGTTGGATTCCTTGATTTCCATCTGGTATCAATCACAAAACCAGACAACAACAAGGGGTCTTGTGCATTTTCTTTTGCATTCTTTCCCATTAACCAGTAAGGGGAAAGTAGGATAACAAAAAGACTCAATTTTTTCAATTCGAATGGTTTCTTTAAAAATGGCTTCAATAGTTTCTGACAAGCCAAGGCAATTTTTAAAGATGAATGCAATAGTAACTCTATCGTTTGAAGGATGAATCCTACGAGGTGTAGAAGAAGATGAAACCATATGTTCTACTTTGATTTGGCCCTTGGATCTGAGATTTTTTTCCTTACGAACACAAGGGTTAATGCCAGGGACTATTGTTGTTGATGTGTTGATAAATTTTCCATTAAAGTAGCCTACATGGCCACCCTGCACAACAACTATGACTATATCACCAGAAACGTACATCTGCTGCAAGACAACCTTTTTCTTGCCAACTTGAGGCCCACAAATTAACATCAATGAAACAAGCAAAGATAGATCATAGATTTTAATAGTTCGCCAAATTGATTTAGATCCATTTTTCCTATGAAAAGTCGATATGTACCCAACATGGACAATAATGCCAATAGTATCAACCAAACTATTATCACTATAATTGGTTATGTCACTAACTGGAACAAAGGATAAGGGTTTTTTGGGCACAAAGATGTCATCTTCACACCATTTTATTGTTGATTTTCATCTAAAACAATTTCCAAATTATTATTCAATTTATTAAACTTTCTATTTGCTTCCTTCATTGAGCCTCTTGATATTAAATAAGTTGCACTTGTCTCAACTCGACCATAATGCAGTTCAACAATATCATCAAAACAAGTAACACAAATTTATGTCACCTCCATATCTATAAAGTCAAAACTAAAAAGCTGGCCTTCACCTTGTTGTTTATGGAAATGGTACATCTCTCTAATATGTGTTACACACACTTTTAGTGTCCAAATATTTTGATAAATGTTCAAAGCTTTAATAGGGCTGAGATTTGGAGGACTATTTTCTTTTTGAAGGGACAACTACACACCAAATTTAGGGGTCCATTTAGAAGGAGAAGGTGACTTTGGTCCCAACATTTTCTCTTCTTGTTGCTTGAAGAGATACCTAGGGATGCCAATGATTTGACAATCTGACATAATCACAACTAAGCTCAATATAATTATGGCCTTGGAAAATAAGTAAAACTATATATTGGACACATTATAATAGGCACATAGGAAGGAGAAAGATAATTTTAAAAAATAAAGAAACAACATAGCCCACCTTGAATCCTAGACAATTCTGCAGATGTAGTCTCCCAAACAAATGAGTGACCTTATTTTCAAGGCACCTGAAAACAAAAAATCATTGCATTTGGAAGGCGGTATTCCTATTTGCATATGGTTTCCATCAGACAAGACAACCTTGTATCACTCATCCTGCCCTTTATCACTGCCAAGTTTTTTAAAGGACAAGAGTTGAAGGACTGGAGAGGGAACAACATCTCCAACATTGATGGAATGAATTGCAAATGAAGTCAAAGTTGGTTGTTTCTTTGCAGCCTACAAAGACAAGTTCAATTGAGGAAAATGGACTTCATCACACCAAATAGATAAAAGGAGTAAGGAAAACAAAGGCTATAAAGAGATGTTTTTATGTGTTGGAAATGATCAATGCATATGTACTTCCATATCTATATGCTTTACCAGGGTCATCCATATGTGAATACACCTAAAGGCCGATAAAATTGGAAACATAGAAAATAAAGGGTATGTGGTTTACATTTATGTATTTGAGAATCCTAAAATTAAAGGAACTAAAAGGAAATGTTCAGGCTGATTACAAAATAGGAAGGAAATAATAACAACAAATTTTCAATAGGTATAAGGAAAAGGAAATTAAAAATTATGGAATCAAGATCTAGAGGCTGGTGAATGGTACCTTCAGAGCCGGACTTCGTAGTTGAACCTGTGGGGGATGTCACTAAATCAATCACCAAATCAATTTTGGGGGGCTTTAGAAACCAATCCACAAAGCTAGATTTTGTAGACATAGTTGTGGGAAATTTCTAAGGGAGAAAATGTTGCAATTATTGTTGATTGATTGACAACTCTATTTCACAATAAAAATAAAAGTTTAATGTATTGCAACATCAAATGGCAACTAGTACAAAACTTAAAAATATTGATAATCTAGCAACCATTTTACTATTTTGATTAAAAGAAAATGGGTATAACCATTTCAATTTTAATATAAATTCTAAATAGTAGGAGATACAAAAACAAGAATAAAAATGATAAATGCAAATGTATATCTTCCTATATGTATATGTTTATCTTTGAGGTTGCTTTTAATGTATGTGCATACAAATTTTTACTATATTTCTATATATACCTATATGTAGATATTTGTATATGTTGCTACCTGGTCCCTTCATCCTTTCTTATCCAAACAATAGGATATACAACAACAAGAATAAAAATGATTAAGTACATATATGCATTGAATTTCCCCTTTCTCTACACATTTAAAAAAAACACATATAACCAAATATATATATCCATATGTACACATGTATATATCTATTTATATATACACTAGTATATCTAAATAAATGTGTATACTATATTTACTCCTAAATATGTAGTCATTGACATGCCAAGCAAGGGCCTGCATAAAATTGGGCATAATATCAAAGGTGGACAACGACAACAAGGAGCAATAAGAAGAGGGCGAAAGTTCTACAAGAAAACAACATATTTTAAACATTGCAGCCTATTAAAATGTATATGCAATAAGGGGTTGTTGCCCACCTTAGGACATAAAATCATAATGCAATAGCTGGCATTTACCTATGGGCTATTTGGATCAATTTTTTGCCTAGATTTTTTGTCATCCCAGATGTGAATAAAATTTCCTATCACCGAGGACCAGTTTTTTCCAATAGCCAGTGGGGGGGTTTCTTGAGGATGTTTATGATGATATGGAGTTTTCTAATTAAGTGGTTTGGCGGTAGTGGAGTTGGTTTCCTCAATACATGAAAGTGGAATGGTAAGTGTTTTCTCACATGAGGGTTAATTCATCCTAGCATTGTTGTATTATGGCGCTAGAGGAAGTAAATGCAATATTCATTGTTGTAGTGTGGGAAAGTATACTAAAAAATCATGTGCGAGAAAATATATTGATTAAGTTGCATTTTCAAAAGAGCCATTGTGGTGCTATGCTATTTTTTACTCTTTTTAAATCAAAGTCTACATAAATATGAATAAAGATACCATACACATTTGTTTAGATATACATGTGTATATATAAATTATTGTTGTATTGTCAGACAAGCCACAATGGTCTTGGTCTGTATATATGGATATATATACTTTCCTATATATGTACATTTTTAAATATGAAACCATGAATTCAGTACATATATATGTGTATATGTATCTGTTTATGTTTGAGTTAATTCAATACAATTTCAAGTGAGGGTTAATGCATTTTGGTTTTGTTGTACGATGGCATAGGGGAGAGTAAATGCAATATTCAATGTTGTAGTGTCGTAAAGTATAAAAACATACACTGGAAAAGGCTGAAAAGTAGCATTCGATAGCATTAATTTTGATATACAGTTTACTTCCATACCATTCCCTTTCAATGGATTTTAAATTAATTTTTGTAGACATGTAAAATTAACTTAACACTTATCATAAGTCCAAAATGTCTCAGAACAACTTCGAAATGGCTCATAACAACTTTGAATCAACCCAAAACGTCACGTAATGACCCTAAAACGAGTTGAAACAGCTCTGAATCAACTTGAAACATCTCAAAATGACCCCAGAATGATTCAGAACAATTTTGAATCAACTCAGAACATCTTATATTGACACCAAAATGACTCAAAACAACTTTGAATCAACCTGGAACATCTTAAAATGACCCCAAAACAACTTTGAACAACTCTGAATTAACTCAGAATGTCTCAGAATGAACCTAAAATGACTCTGAATAACTCTGAATCAACCTAGAACAACTCAGAATGACTTTGAATCAACATGAAACAACTCTAAATCAACTTAGAATATCTCTAAATGAACTTAGAATATCTTGAAACATCTTTGAAACATCTTGAATCATCTCAAAATCATCCCACGACATCTCACAATGCATCGAACAACATTGAACAACATTTGAAACCCTATTTCCTTTGTTAATTAAATAATACAACATTATTTAATTAATTCACATTTCATCATTTCTAGACAAATTAAATAAATACCATTTTATTTAATAAAGTCTTGAAAACCCTATTTCTACAATTAATCGAATAATACAACATTATTTGATTAATTCACATTTTATCATTTTGACCAATTAAATAAATTATATTTATTTAATAAAGTCCTAATCTTATATTATTTCATCCTGATTAGTCAAACAACACTAATTCTTTCATTACGTCACTAATTCACCTTATTCCTCAAAATTAATTGAATTATTAAATCATAATAATTTAATTATCACACTTCCCTCCAAAAATTTGAATAATTAAATTAAACTATTCAAATTAGAAAAAATCAAAATCAAAATCAAAATGTAATTAATCAATTAATTAAATTAATTAATTAATATTCCTCACCCACTTTTTGATTGAGAAAATCATGGATTGCTAACTAAGCAATCTATTTTGCTAACAAAGCAATCTAATTTTGCTAACTCATCCATCTAATTCGTAACTCAACCCTAATTGATCAATCAATTGCTAACTAAGCAATCAAAATCCTAACTAGCTAATCTATTCTTCAACCACCCTAATTGTGCATTCAACTTTGCACAATTTCCTCATGTCTAAATCCTCTCAACTCATTTTGACCATTAATCTAGATATTCTCCAATGCAATCTTGATCATCGATTCAAAATTTTTTTTTCTATATAACAAGCCTTTCTCTTCACAAATAGAGATCAAAATTTCAACTTACCTTATGCAACAAAGTGTTGTCACAATCACCATTGATAGAGCTTCAACCTTTTCAATCAACCAAGCATCAATCATCAAGATTTTGCACGTAAGCAATGGAGGCTTTGTAGTGATATGAACAACCCAACATCATGAAAATACACTCCAACATGGGATGGTAATCTCTTCTTTTGTTATTTTAATTCATTTTGTTAATCTTAGGATCTGATTTCATTCAAATAGCTTAGATTTGCACATTTTATGAGTGATGGAATAGGATAGATCAAGTGTTTTGAATTAGAATAGTTTCTTATTTCAATCTCGCATTTGATCTTGATTTCGTATCTTTTTCCTGATGGATTCCTTACCCCTTACACATTCTGGCACACCCAATGTGACCTAGGTCCTCCTTACTAACATTTTTTATGAGCTAAGTTGAAGTTACAGGGTTTGAAGAGCTTTCAAAGACATTTCATGGACTACCCAACAAAATCTCTCCTTTGAATGGAATTTTTTTTTATCCTTTTCCACAAAGATCAATGCCTTTTCCATTGGAATGGTACCTTTTCTCTAAAACCAACATTTTTTCTCTAAAAATACACTATTGCTTTTTTTGGGGTTTTCACCTGAACAAAAAATTTGAGCTTTTGCTAGAATTTTGAGCTTTTGCAAAAAAAATTCTAAGCTTTTGATTTTTCTTCTAAGCATTTGCTCTAGAAGACAAGTGCATGGATCTTGCACTATTGTAATGACCCTTCTTCCTCACTTATTGGTTTTTTTGTAGGACTTAATGGATTTCTATGCAGGATTGTGAATGATACTAGTTTGGTGCAAAGAAGACGATTGGTCCAGGATTTTTGGAGATACCAATTCATTTTTCTTATTAACTTAGGAATCTTCATTTGATGCTTAAAAATGAACAACACAACTCTCACATTTCCAATTTCGTGCTTTTAAAATAAACATTTTCAAAGCTTTCTAAGGTGGGAATCTCCATTTGGTGCTTAAAAATAAACAACAAAACTCTCAGATTTCCGATTTGGTTCTTTTAAAGTAAATATTTTCAAAGCTTTCTAAGGTAGGAATCTCCATTTGGTGCTTAAAAATAAACAACACAACTCTCACATTTCCAATTTGGTGTTGTTAAAATAAACAATTCAAAGTTTTCTAAAGTAGGAATTCTCTTTTGGTGCTCATAAAAAGAACATAAAACACTTCAATTTTGGGCTCTAAAAATGAACACATGTTTCATGTTTTCATAATTAGAACCTTTAAATTTGGTGCATAAAAAGATCATAAAATGTTTTTTTTATTTTTTTTGGCGGATGTATGATTTACATTTGTTCACCATTTAATGACTAGTCCTGATTTTCTTATAAACATTTCAAATTTTTAGGCTTAAAATGAAAAAAATGTTTTTGTTATTTTCACACCATTGCTATCTTAACTGCTTGATGTCCTAAACACTTCAATTGGTGCAATGATAAATATAACATTTCATTTTTACTCACATATTCTTGGGGATAACACCGCTCGAGGTGTTTAAAAGAATCAATTTGCAATGAATTGTCTTATGTGCATGGATTGATTGGAAAGATGAAGTGTTTTTTCTTCTCCCCTCGCACTAGTTTGGCTATCTTGGGTGAGTGAATAATATTTTTGAGCTTCACATTTAATTTAAAATTTCACCTTCTTAGAGGGCCTACCTATTGAGACACATCTCACGCTAGAGAACTCATAGGTGATCAAAGTGGTACTTTCATTTTGGACCGCTATATAAATATTTTGTGAGTGTGAGGAAAGTTCATCACTCGCCAGGTGATGTCCTATACTGACGTATTCTTCCTCAGTATCCTTGTGATGTGTAAAACACTAAAAGGGCTAGAAGGTTCTTAATTGAACAAAACACCACGTGTATGTTCCCGAAAATAATATCCCCAAAACATGACTAAGAGCCAATTGTTTTAGAAGCCACCCTATTATCCAAAACATTCTTTGAAAGTAGTGCATTGGAATTTACTTCCAATAAGTTACTTGTCAAGTCTGACTATAGGCCTGTGCCATAAGTCGCATGTAAAATCATCTCTTTAGAGCATGAGGCGGGTCCACCTAAGAGGATGGTTTCTATCCACTAGGGTTGTAATTTTTTGTTAATGTTAAACTTACCTAATTACATTCACAATTGTGAAATCAAATTTCTTGTTTGACTTAAAGAAAAAGAACACATGAAAACAAAAATTGAACAAGATGGTCAAAACCAAAAACCCTTTGAGTTAGTGTATACTTCTGAAAGAAACCTTATGTTTGCACTCCTTGAAGGGATTTATCCTTAAAGGTTTCTGAACATTTTAGTTTTTATTTTCAGGTTGCATTGATCAAAGTAAACACTTTGGTAACTATGGCTTGGGTGTTGTGATTTCACAACTTGAGCTATAGACATCCAGGTCACATAAAGTCCATGCTTTTGAGTTTTCCAATGCTATTATATAGTTGGCCATACTCAAGAACATAGAGAAAACAAACACACAAAGGTTACAAATTGCCATTCCAGCTCATAATATTTTTGCTAAAACACTTAGGGGAAAACAAACTGAAGTTGTTCATAAAGGTCATTGTTCGAACAAAACATTTGGAAAATTAGATTGGTCACAAAGTCTCTCATCCATTATTCCCATACTACTTATTTGAAATCAAAATAAAACAAAACATTAGGATCATTCCTCCACTCAAAAAGTCTATGATATCAACAGTTGCTTGGAACTCATAGATAGTTCAAGTATCTTTCCCACAACATATCCTTTAGACTAGGAAGTCGAATAATGACCCTAGTTCTTCAACATTTTGATTTTTGAAAAGTAGCCACATTCCAAAAAAACACTTAAGCCTTAGGATTTTTGAGTTTCATAGAAAATCATCTCACAACACCATTACACCTTAGGGTATGTGTAGGATCATGATGGGCCAAAAAGTGATGATATAATGGGTATGTGTAGGGTATGTGGCTAACGACTTATTTTTTACCCAAAATTGATGAAACAAAAAGGGTGTTTAAAGGATATTCTTAGCTTTCCACCCATATAAATTATGATTTATTTTGAATTTAATAAGTAATTATTATTATTTTTCTATTTGAATTACAACTAAAGTCCTAATTGATAGGCTAATTGAAAAACATCTATAGCTTTCAAATGGTATCACATTTTTTGAATCCAAAACATGTGTCACATTCTATGTTTTGCATACTATAGGATTAAAAAAATAAGAACTGAATTTCATGAAGTTTTGACCAAGTTAAGGTGGTCAGACATACGAATTTTATATTTTTTTAAAGCTGTAATAAAAAATTCATAATTAATTATTTACTTGGAAAAAAATTACAAAAACATATGAATCACATTGGTACATGAGTCCTCTACTTTTATCTAAAATATTATTATATTATCATTTTATTCTAGTTAGGGTGGTCAGAAAAACACCAACTTCTTATTTTTTTACTGAAATTTAAATACTATTGCATTGAAATTTCAAATTTTCACCAAATAGATTTTTTATTTTTTAAATAAACCTAGTAGTTTAGAAACTACATTCAATTTGATACAGATTCTATTCTTACATATTTTTGAAATAGTATAGATAACTTATTCAAATTTTTACCCCAAGTTGCCTAACTCTGATTTTTCTAAATTTTTTGCCACTTAAGGGCCTATTTTTCCATGATGATCTTACACATACCCCTTATGACCATCTAGCAACCAACAACTCCAATTCAATAACTAGGCCTTGTAGCATCGATTATTCAACCTAGTCTCACACACATTGAAGGTGCACAAAAAAACATCATAAGCAGTTTGAGAACCTTTATATTTGAGAAAAATGAAACACCCCATCAGTTTCTCACCACATCAATCATCTTAAACAAAGAGGAATAAAAAGAAAACATAGTAGCCAAAAAACCCATATTACTAGCTCCCACATGGCCATAGGTATGATCCTCTTAGAGATATAAACCAAGTGACCTTATGATAGGGTATTGAGTATCAAAACATCCTTGAAACATGTCGATCTATTGCCCAAGTTACACTTATCAAGGACCACAACATCAAATAGGGAAACAACATTAGGGATTTCAAAATCACGATCAAGGAATAAATCCAAAACATCAAATTGTCCTAGATAAAAATGAGAGAGATCTTGACGAAATTAAACAAAAATAAAATAGAACATATCATTAGTGCCTTATTCAAGGTTGGAACATTACATTTTCATGACAACTAGACATTATTCCATAGACACCTCCATATCCACATCAACAACACTTCCAATAGCCAGAGTATCAAGAAGTTCCACAACACCAAGGTGTACCTAAAGTGCAATATCGAAATTTACCTCAAACATAGTATCAAGGAGTTCAATAAAATCAAGAGCAAAACAATCAAGAAAAGCCACAGAGGAAATATTACCAACCAAAAAGGAAATTCACCCCTTTGGGAGAAACTTAAGAGGTGATCATGCACTAACTAGTACAACAAGAACTTATCAAGATCAATGACAGTACAATTTATGGTAAACCAAGCTTTAAAATCTCTTGGTATAATAACTACGAACAATGTGAGTTCCATAAAATCAAGGGTCACACAACAAACAAATGTGCTACACTCAAAAATATCATCCAAGACATCATTGATCAAGGAGAAATAGCTATTAAAGGGCCATCTACCAATGACGACAATGATAATGTCTCAACCTCAAGAGTTGAAAGCAATGATCAAGAGCTATCTATCACTGATCACATTGAAAATGTCTCTACATCATCTAGTGAGCAAAAGACATACATCAAGAACTTAGTCCTGAGCATGATCAAAATAAATCACCCAAGTCTAGAAATGATCTAGTTCAAAATGTATTGACATCATCCAATCTCATGATAGTACATATTGATGATCAAGAGATTCCTAAGCCAACACTTATAACTGATGCACAAAATCTAAGCCAAGAGCTATCACCCATATGCCCACAATTTGAGGAAATCCAAGGATCTTTTATAGGAAATCCTTTCTTTGAAATTGATCCATGTCAAGAGTGTGAACAAAAGAATATCAAAGATAATACCATACAAAGTCAAGATCAGGAAACTTTACCATCAAAATATTACAATGACTTCGTAGATATCTTCCAAGACATCCAAGGCTTTCCAAAAGAACATATCCATATGCCAAGAACACATACATATAACCATGAGATTCTTAATCCTAATGGAAATGTAGATGATCTTCCTCCAAAAAAATAGTCACATACTCTTGGTATCATTACCATGGAACAAGAGTCACCTACTCTTCACATCTATACACATGATAAATATATAGTAGAATCTATAGACCTATCAGAAAGTGATCAAGAAGAAAAATTAAGAAAGAAACATCCTCCAAGAAGGTTGAAGACATCGAGCATGAAAATATGGAGCAGAATATCCTAAAATCAACAAAGATAATAGGTAATCTTGAGCAACAAAGTAGTGGGTATACACTAGTCAAAGGAGCACTGATATATTTTGAAGGGGCATCAAATTTTGATATTTCACAATCATCAAGTTGAAAATAACAATTAGCAAGTTATGCCACATATGAAGGATCCTATCAATGAAGAACCTATCACCTTTGAAGATCCACAGTAGAGTAGGGAGGGATTAGCACCTTGTTTCCAAGGTAAGACATATCCTATTGCAAATGAAATTTCTCAACAGATTCATTATCAAGACAGAGCATTAGGTCTACATGAATAGGGTATCCTAGCACCAGTGCAAATTATTGGCAATCCTAAGCATCAATATATTGGTTATTTAGGAATAAAGGGATCTAAACATATCGATGATACCACTATTATACTGGGGGAACTTTATCTAATGCAAGCATCAACAAAGAGAGCACAAGGAGTCCTTATGATGAAGTTGCTACCAACACTACAACTAGCCATATCATGAATCATCATCTACATATTTTTCCACCCTCTCATTGGTACCAACAACAAGAGAAAAAGATATACCCAGGAACAAACCAAATTATTGAAGCAAGAGAACTAGAAAAACAAAATGGACAAGAAAGATTCAAATGGATAAAAAAGCAAAAGAAAGAAAATCATCCCTACCAAACTCCATCAGTCAAATAAACTTTGGGGAAAAATAAAAAATGGAAGTTTATCCATCAAAAATTTCCAACAATGCAAAAGAAAGCTTCAAGAGCAACCTACAAGGTATATCAGGATATTGGTCCCAATCGAATCTCCATATCCACCCATCGTTGTTCATCATCCCAAGTTTGGAGAGTCAAAGGTTCCAAATTGTCAACCAATCCATTTGAATATCATATCCCTTAACGCATTTCACCATCCAAGATATCCAAATCTCACATTGACCATGCATTGGAAACAACTCTTTATCATAAGGACTCTAAGGGCACTCTATCATGATGTGTGCATCAAGGTAAGGTTAACTCTAGTATCAACAAGGAAGATAAGGATTATTAGGGGATACTTTCAAGTGCTCGTATCTTAGCAAAACAACTCCTCCAAGAAGGATATCGTTGGCACATCATGACAACAACAACAACCATATCAACACCAACAACATCTACAAATTAGCACCACCAAGTTGCTCAAACATGAGCAGAAAATCGTCACCATGATGAAAACCTAGTAAACAAGTGTCTTGTGTAACATAAAAAAATCAAAAAAATCAAAAAAATCAAAAAAATAGTCAAGAAAAAAATCATCCTCTAGTTGAACCACTATGGTGGCGCTTTGGACAAGTAACATGATGAAAACCTGGAAAATAGGTGTCATTTTTAGAATTAAGCATCTACATGTGCCATTTCAGGTGGAAGCATCTCATCTGATCCATAATAAATCCCATCCATTTTATCCTGGAATCCAACGTATCTTGATCTTAACCAATGTTTGATGTATAATTTACACTTGCTTATGGAAAACATCTTGACATGGGTCATTATCATTGATCCTATATTTTCTAGCATTATTTGATCCATGAGGTGTTGTCCATAGGGTCCTACTCTATCAAAACATGTTATCCTATCACAAGCTAATCCATCACATACATTGCTAGACACTATGGGGCAGGTCCTTCTATATTGCTTTAGAATAAATTTTGATCTATGTCTTCTAGCTCACAATGTGATATAGGCATTTGCCAAACAATAAGGTGTACCACATGGCACCCTTCCCAATTTTCCCCAACAACAAGGTATCCTACCAATGCACTATTAGGGTAACTTTTCAAACTGTTTGTCCCAAAAACAAGGTGTACCACCAATGCACTACCCAAGTAACCTTCAAAGATACCAACAATGAGGATTATTCCTTCACTTGAAAATTCTAAGATATCAAAATTTACGTGGACCCTACAGCTAGTTCAAGTAAGTTTTCCCATAACATATCCTCTAGAAAAAAAAAGTGAAATATCAATCCTAGTTCTCAATATCTTACACCTAGGAAAGAGGGTAAAAATTCAAAAACATCCAAAAAACAATCAAAAACTGAAACAAGGTGTACCACCAATGCACTACCAAGACAACCTTCAAAGATACCAACAATGTGGATTATTCCTTCACTTGAAAATTCTAAGATATCAACAATTACTTGAACCCTACAACTAGTTCAAGTAATATTTTCCACAATATATCCTCTAGAGAAACAAAGTGAAATATCAATCCAAGTTGTCAACATCTTATATCACTTAGGCAAGAGGGTAAAAATCCAAAAAAAAATGGAAAAGGGATAAAAAAAGAAAGAGAAATAATCCATCCCAACAACAAGGTGTACCACCAACTCACTACCAAGGTAACCTTCAAAGATACCAACAACATGGATTATTCCTTCACTCGAAAACTCTAAGATATCAATAGTTGCTTGAACCCTACAAATAGTTCAAGTAAGATTTTCCACGACATATCCTCTAGAAAATAAAAGTGAAATATTAATCCTATTTTTCAATATCTTACACCTAGGCAAGAGGGTAAAAATCCAAAAAACATCAAAAAAACAACAAAAAGACAAAAAACATTTGGAAAACTTAAAAAAAAAACACGGGGTTATTCCTGCACTCAAATATTCTAAGATATCACATATTCTTGAACCTCACAACTAGTTCAAGTAGATTTCCCACAACATATCCTCTACACACAGAAGTGGAATATCAATCCAGTTTATCAATGTTGTATACCCAAAAAAAAAACATTATGCTTTGAGTCAAACAGTCGAACTACATGGTCTCTATGTGTACAACATAGGCAAGGCTCATTAGCCCCTAAGACCCTAGGTCAATACCCTTAGGTTTCCAACATGCTTTATTTCAACTTAGTCAAAACACGGAAAATCCAAAAAAAAAAAATAGTCAAAAGATACAAATTTTAAAAACATTCACAAAATAGAAAAAGGTCAGAAACACTCAAACCAAGTGAACTATAAGCATCTACATGTACAATGTAGGCAAGGCTTATCTTTGATGAGTCCCCGAGACCCTAGGTTAGTCTCCTAAAAACAACATAAATAGCATCATAAAACTTAGAAAAATCAAAAGGACCCATCTCATCCATCAAAATCTGAAATAAAGATCCATCCATGGGTATGTGCAGGATCATCATGGAAAAAATAGGCCCTTAAGTGGGAAAAAATTTAGAAAAATCAGATTTAGGCAACTTGACATAAATTTTTTAATAAGTTATCTATATTATTTCAAAAATATGTAAGAATAGAATTTGTAGAAAATTGAATGTAGTTTCTAAAATACTAGGTATATATATATATTTTTAAATCTATTTGGTGAAAATTTGAAATTTCAATACAGTTGTACTTAAATTTTAGGGAAAAAATAAGAAGTAGGTGTCTGTCTGACCACCCTAGCCACAATAAAATTATAATATTTTTTTATAATATTTTATATATAAGTAGAGGAATCATGTCCCGATGTGATGCATATTTTTTTATAATTTTTTTCCAAGTAAATAATTAATTATGAATTTTTTATTACAACTTTAAAAAAATATAAAACATTGTATGTCTGACCACCTTAACTTGGTCAAAACTTCATGAAATTCAATTTTTCTTTTTTTAATCCTATAGTATGGGAAGCATAGAATGTGACGCTTGTTTCAGATTCAAAAAATGTAATATCGTTTGAAAGCTATAGATGTTTTTCAATCAACCTATCAATCAGGACTTTAGTTGTAATTCAAATAGAAAATGAGTAATAATTATTTATTAAATTCAAAGTAAAGCATAATTTATATTGGTGGAAAGCTGAGAATATCCTTTAAAAACCCTTTTCATTTCATCAATTTTGGGTAAAAAAAAGGTCATCAACCACATACCCATCATATCGCCACTACCTATCTTTTTGACATGTCCCAACAACATCCTAAGATATGTCTTAACAGATCCATTCCTATGATAGACATGATCAGAAACAAATAATAGCCCCACCCAAAATAGTTATGGTAAGTGATATTGCAACTTTGTTTTTATCTTTTTATAGTTTATTTTTTTGTGGTTTACATTACTGACTCATTCCTAGGATCTCTCAAGGATGTCCATAAGGATTTAGAGAAGAAGGAATGAGGGAAATTGAGCGTCATTTCAATTTTCTATTTATAAGATATTTTTGTAATACTATCATGGCGAATACTTGGTTTATTAAGTGTATGGAAGTTGTGTTGAAACAATTTGTGTAGCAGTTACATGTTAGGTATTTCATATCTCTTTGTGTAAATGGTCTTAAATTCGTGTAGTAGTTACATGTTAGGTATTTCATACCTCTCTATGTAAATGGTCTGAAATTCGTGTAGCATTTTCATGTTAAGGTTTCCTATACCTCTCTGTGTGACTCATCTGAAAATTTCTAACACAACCCAACTATATACTTTAAACAAAGTTTTCGTATGTCTGGTATGAACAAGAATACTCTTTGTTTGTAGAGTCAAATTCCATGCAATATATACAAATTCACCTTGGTCATTAATACCCTGGTGCATCATATCTATTTGCTACATCAAATAGGATTGTTTAAAACTACGAAGCCTCCAAGCAAAGAAAAAGCAACTCATCACTACTAACATCACATTTTCATGATATTTCTTTTAATTAACATCCATCCTCCATCCATAGTGTCGTCACTACGTATCATGATGATAATAAGCAATTAAAACATCATGTATCATGTATGGGGCATACATCCATCATAAATCAACACCACATAAACATCATATAATACAAAGTATGATCCATCCATCCATATCATATGCATATATCATCGTACATCATCATTCGAGAAGCATAAAATGAGAATGAATTGAAGAAGGTAAATCTCATTTATATCATCATAAAAAAGGAGAGTACATCATCAAAGTGTGATAGGATAATACAAAATAATACATATATATGGGGCCTCGACTAGGCCGATGAATATATATACAAAAATCATGTCTAGAACATGTCTCTAAACAAATAAATAATAAATATCAAGTACACTACCCAACAAAAAGGGAAAGACTCTATAGACCAAGCTACGGACCACCATTTGGATCTGGTTGTTTGATAGGATGACCACCTACAATCATTTAAACCCACAATATTAGGTTTTCACTCTAAACAGGTGGGAGACACTTAATGAAAAAAAAAATGATGAAAAAAGAGACTTAGGGTTGCAAATAGGAAAAATAAAGCACATGCAAGGGTTCCAAGAAAAAGCTAAATTCATATTCAATAGAAAGAGTCAAAGTCAAAAGAGGCAAATGCTCACAAATCACCAAGCAAAAGCGAGCTTTTCAGGAAATTGCAAGCTTTTCAAGAAAAGGTGAGGAAACAAGGGTGTGGAAATAGATCAAAAGGGAGGATATATGTCAAAGGAAAGCTCTTAGGACTTGAAATAGTCAAAAGTGAGTTTTTTGATCAAATGCAATCTTTTTAAGCAAATGCTCAAAAATAAAAGCAAAGATTCTAGTCAAAGGCATGGAAAAAAGTCAAAGGAAAGGGTTTACAACATTCAAAGGTGAGAAAAATGAGGCAAAAGCCTAGAAATCATAAAACTTCACCATTGACGCATAATCAAGACTTTTTTTACCCTATCTTCAAATGACCATATATCTAGGTCATACAAAAGTATTTTTTAGTGCTTGTTTTTTTAAATGGGGTAGAATTTTATGATATTTACAATGGTGTAGGTTGTTTTCAATTTTTATATAGTTAAATTTTCCATTGCAGTCATGAGACTGACCTCAAACTTGAAATTTTTGATCAACCTCTCAAGGGGGTAGCACAGAGTCCTACCATCATTCCACAAAACATTGGGGCATACATTTTTTTCAAAAAAATTGATCTTCAAAATAAAATCTTTGAAACAAAGCAATCAGTACTTTGTATCAAAGAGGGGAAAAATGTAGACATGTAAAATTGACTTAACACTTATCACAAATCCAGAATGTCTTAGAACGACACCGAAATCACTCAAAACAACTCTGAATAAACCCAAAACATCTCATAACAACCCTGGAGCGACTCAGAACGTCTCATAATGACCCCAAAATGACTCAAAACAACTCTGAATCAACCCAAAATGTCTCAGAATGACTCTGAAATGACTCTGAACAACTCTGAATCAACCCAAAACATCTCGGAACAACCCCAAAACAACTTGGAACAACTTTGAGTCAACTCAAAATTTCTTATAACGACCCCAAAATGACTTGAAACAACTTTGAATGAACCTAGAACAACATAGAATGACTTTGAATCCACTCAAAACAACTCAGAATCAACATGGAATATCTCTGAATTAACTCATAACATCTCAGAACATTTCTGAAACATCTCGAGTCATCTCAAAATCATCCCACAACATCTCATAATGCATTGAATGGAATCGAACGACATTTGAAACCCTATTTCCCCTATTAATTAAATAATAAAACATTATTTAATTAATTCACATTTCATCATTTCTTGACAAATTAAATAAATACTATTTTATTTAATAAAGTCTTGAAACCCTATTTCTACTATTAATCGAATAATACAATGTTATTCGATTAATTCACATTTCATCACTTCCACTAATTAAATAAATTAAATTTATTTAATAAAGTCATAATCTTATCTTATTTTGTCCTGATTAGTCAAACAACACTAATTATTTGATTATGTCGCTAATTCACTTTATTCCTCAAAATTAATGGAATTATTAAATCATAATAATTTAATTATCACACTTCCCTCTAAAATTTGAATAATTAAATCAAACTATTCAAATTAGCAAAAATAAAAATAAAAGTCAAAATGGAATTAATTAATTAATATTCCTCACCCACTTTTTGATTGAGAAAATCATGGATTGCTAACTAAGCAATCTATTTTGCTAACAAAGCAATCTAATTTTGCTAACTCAACCATCTAATTCCTAACTGAACCCTAACCAATCAATCAATTGCTTACTAAGCAATCAAAATCCTAACTAGCTAATCTATTCTTTAGTCACCCTAATTATGCAATCAACTTTGCACAATTTCCTCATGTCTAAATCCTCTCAACTAATTTTGACTGTTGATCTAGATATTCTCCAATGCAATCTTGATTGTCGATTCAAAATTGCTTTTTCTATATAACAAGCCTTTCTCTTCACAAATAAAGATCAAAATTTAAATTTACCTTATGCAACGAAGTGCTATTCCAATCACCATTGATAGAGCTTCAACCTTTTCAATCAACCAAGCATCGATCATCAAGCTTTTGCACGTAAGCAATGGAGGATTTGCAGTGATTCAAACAAGCCAACATCATGCAAATACAGTCCAACATGGGATGGTAATCTCTTTTTTTGTTATTTGAATTCATTTTGTTAATATTTGGATCTCATTTCATTCAAATAGATTAGATTTGCACATTTCATGAGTGATGTAATAGGATAGATTAAGTGTTTTGAATTAGATTAGTTTTTAATTTCAATCTCACATTTGATCTTGATTTTGTATCATTTTTCTTGATGGATTCTTTCCCCGTCACACAAGTTTATTAAAAGAAGAGCAAGCAATAATCTGTATAAAATGTATATAGCACCAAAGATGCATAGAGATAATAAGGAACAATAACTAGAGGTCAAAAAACATACACAAACCAAAAAAAATTGGAAGTAGTGCAAAGGTATAGGTAAATATCATGCTTGTACTTTATACCAATCTACAAAATTTGAGAATTTTGAAAGTTAAAAACAATTCTTGTCAGAAGGACAATAGAATAAGAAACTCCTAAAGTCTCATGCCAAGAAAAAAAAATACATGAGGAGACAATTCTTAATTAAATGCATGAAAACATTTACCTGTACTAAGATATGAAGAATACAAGAGCTAAACTATGGAAATCAACAAATTTTTATATGAAGCTTCAAGTAGATGAGAAAAAGAGAATATCATGAAATATATTGATACAAGACATGCAATCTATGTAACAGTTGGCTTGTCAATTCAAAATTCAAGCTACATTATTTGGCAATAAATATTATAGACAAATAGGGAAACTATAAAAAAGCTATTAGAAAGACACTTAATAATCACAAGAAAATGATAGAAGATCATAAATCCAAATTAAATAGAACTTAAAAATATGGACAATAGAAAAGGTGACTACAATAATGAACAGTCTATTATGTAGATGTGGGAAAAAAAAAATCACGAAACATATCCATACAAGCCAAGCAATCTATGTAACAGTTGGCTTGTCAATACAAAATTCAAGCTACATTATTTCATACTAAATATGATAGACAAATAGAGGAATTTTAAAAGAGTTGTTAGGAAAGCACTTAAAAATGACAGGTAAATGACAGAAGATCAAAAAACGACATTAAATAGAACTTTAAGAGAGGTAGAAAAACTTACATAGACCCAAAAATTGAAAGCATCCCAATAGTATAGATCAACGTGATGTTTGTATTTTATAGTAGTCTACAAAATTTTAGAATTTACAAGAGCTAAACCATGGAAATGAACACTTTGCTATAGGGAGCTTGAAACATATGAGGAAAATAGAATATAATGAAACATATTGATAAAAGACAAACAATCTGTGTGAGAGTTGGCTCTTCAATTCTAAATTCAAGCTACATTATTTGGCACTAAATACTATAGACAAATAGGTAAATTGTAAAAGAACTATTAGGAAAATACTTAAGAAGCACAGGAAAATAATAGATGGTTGAAAACCAATATTAAATAGAACTTTTAAATATGGAAAAATAATCAACTCGAGAGATAGGGAAAATGTTTAAATTAGGAAAAGACCATAGGATGCACAATCAATCCAAGACATAGAAATGACTAAATAGAGGATTGATCTAGATCATTTGTCACTATGATATGATAATGGTTGTTAAATTTTATATTTGACGTCAAATTATATGTGAAATTAAGATAAATTAAGCATCAAGAATTTTCATTTACAACAAGAAAAATACATCAAATAAACCCGCTATAGAAATGATAAAATAATATACCTTATTGACATTAAAAATGTTACAATGGAAAACCTCATTGGAAATTAAATCTTCAATATTGTATGTTGATGCTCAAATGAAGATCAAAGATCTTGTAATGAAAAATATCATAAAATATAAACAATTTAGAGATTAGCTATCATATATTTCACCATATATTTGAAGACACATCATATATTTTAATGATAATCAACTATATTTTATAGGATACCCAAAAAAAAAATACTATAGATGAATAGGGAAATTGTAAAAGAGTTGTTAGGAAAACACTTAAGAATCACAGGAAAATGATAGATGATCAAAGACCCACATTAAATAGAACTATAAAATATGGAGAATAGAAGAGGAAAACTACAATATTGAATAGTTTGCTTTGGGGGTCTATAGGAAAGAATATCATAAAAAATATTGACACAACACAAGCAATCTATGTAGCAGTTGGCTTGTCCATTCTATAGTCAAGCTACATTATCTCGCACTAATTATTATAGACAAATAGGAAAATTTTAAATGAACTATTAGAAAAGCATACATACATATATATATAGATATATATACATATACATATGTGTGTGTTTATATATACATACATATAAATATATATACATGCACATGTATATATGTATATATCTATACAACTCATAGATTTTGGACCACAATAGTTTTAAAACCCTCCAATATGCTATAAAATAGAGGCAAGGGAAATGAAGTACACTTTCCCACACACATACACACACACACACATATTGATACAACACAAACAATCTATGTAACAGTTGGCTTGTCAATTCTAAATTCGAGCCACATTATCTGGCACTAAATATTATAGACAAATAGGGAAATTGTAAAATAACTATTAGAAAAACATACATACATACATATATACAAATATATACATATATACATATACACATATATATACATATACATACATATATATATGTATAAATAAATATATATATACATACATATATATATACATATATATGTATATATCTATACAACAAATAGATTCTAAAGAACAATAGTCTTAAAACCCTCCAATCTACTATAAAATAGAGAGGAAGGAAATTATTTTTAAAATAGTTTTCTACCGAACCAACAACACAATGCCTCTTTCAAAAATGCAACCTAATCAATATATTTTCTCGCACACTTTAGAGTATACTTTCCCATACATACATATATATACATACATATATATACATATTTATACATATATATATACACATATATAGATACATATATATATATATATATATATATATATAGATACACACACATATATATATATATATATATATACTTTATGCATCTTTGGTGTTATACACATTTTGCACAGTTAGTACCTTGGTATCTTTTTGATAGATTTAACTTCAAATCCTTACAAAGAGAATGGTATAGAATGTGAATGGTATGTGCAAATTAATACTTCAAGACATAGACAGATACATATACGCATATATATATTGAAGAAAAATAGTGTAATTGTGTAAGAGGCATTAGAATAACACTTAATAGCTACTAAACTAATATAGACAAAATTTAATTGAAGAACAAACAAAGCATACATATATATGCATATGCATATGTAAATGTATTTATGGATATGCAACACATTTTCAATGGAGAGCGTAACGAATGGAAGGTACAATATATTTTTCAAAGGAGAGTGTAATGCTTTCGTTGCCTATGCTTATGCATCGTTCCTTCCTTTGTTACACCCTCCATCTAAAAGAACTTCAATTTTTTATTACATATACATATATACATAAACATATATATATACATAAAAAAATACAAGACACAAACTTCAATAATAAACAATTTGTGATGGGGAACACAAAAAAAGAAAATCATGAAGAACACTTTGTTATGGGGAACTTCAAATAGATGAGGAAAAATGAATACCATGAAACATATTGATACAAGGCATATAACATGTTCCATCCAGACAAAATAACCATGACAATTAATAGTTTGTTATAAGGAGCTTCAAACAGATGAGGAAAAAATAAATTCATGAAACATATTGGTAGAAGACAAGTAGCCTATGTAATAGTTGTAAGAGGTATTATAATAATACTTAAGAATAAGACATAAATTAAAGATGAATGGAAACCCACATTAAATTGAACTCATAAGGCCAATGGGTACCAATAATCTCTATAAAATGGGTATAACACCACAAAATTGATTGAAAATTTGAGCTATATTATTTGGCACTAAATGAGGAACAGTTTGTTATGGTGAAATTGATACAAATGAGAAAAAAAGAATATCATGAAACATATTGATACAAGACATATAACATGTTCCATCCAAACAAGATAACCGTGGAAATTGATAGTTTGTTATAAGGAGATTCAAAAAAATGAGGAAAAAAAATATCATGAAGAATGGTTTGTTACAACAATCTTTAGACAAATGAGAAAAAAAGAATATCATGAAACATATTGATACAAGACAAGTGAATGGAAATCCACATTAAATAGAGCTCCTAAAGTCAATAGGTAGCAATAATCTGTACAAAATGGGTATAATGCCAAAAACTTCATTGAAAGTTTGAGCTACATTACCTCGCACTAAATATTATAGACAAATAGGGAAATTGTAAAGGAACTATTAGAATAACACTTAACAACCACTAAACTAGTTTTATCTATAATGTGTTTATTCTTTCATACTAACCCTCTGCATATATTTATATGCAATTACTTCTATGTTAATGGGTATAACACCAAAGATGCAAAGAGATAACTAAAACAATAAACCGAAAAAAAGAAAGAAAATTTAACTACAATTACTCATATGGTAATGGGTATAACACCAAAGATGTACAAATATTTAACTACAAAAAATAATCGAGTGGAAAAAAAATTAGTAACCCTAACCATATTTTTTGATGAAAGAAAGAAGATTTAACTGCCTATTCCATCTAGAAAAAATAACCACGACAATTAACAATTTGTTATAAGGAGCTTCAAACAGATGAGGAAAAAAGAAATTCATTAAACATATTGGTACAAGACAAGCAGTCTATGTAACAGTTGTATGAGGTGTTAGAATAACACTTAAGAATCAAACATAAATGATAGATGAACAAAAACCAACATTTTGTAAGGCCAATGGGTAGCAATAATCTCTACAAAATGGGTATAATTCCATAGACAATTAAAAATTCAAGCTACATTATCTGACACTAAATGAAGAATAGTTTTTTATGTGGAACTTCAAATAGACGAGGAAAAAAGAATATCATAAAACATATTGATACAAGACATATAACATGTTCCATCTAGAAAAGATAACCGCGGAAATTAACAGTTTGTTATAAGGAGCTTTAAATAGATGAGGAAAAATAATATCATGAATAATTACTCCTATGGTAATGGGTATAATGCCAAAGATGCACAAAGATAACTACAAAAAATAGACGAGGGGTGAAAAAATTACTAACCCTAACCATATTTTTTGATGAAAGAAAGAAGATTTAACTACAATTTCTCCATCCATACAGAGCCATAATCTCTTGGAAGTCTCCAAAATGGGTATAATTCCAAAGATACAAAAATATAACAAGAAGAAATGAACAATAAATTAATCATTTATGCAAAATACCCATGTAAAACAACTTACATATTCCAGAGAACAAGACTTTTAAAACCCTCTAATCTACCATAAAACAGAGCCAAAGCTGATGATTTTTAGAATAGTTTACTATTAAACAAACTACAGAGCTGAAGGAGACAATTTTTACAATACTCTACTATCAAACCAACACCACAATGGCTATTTCGACAATGCAACTTAATCAATATTACATTTACTTTTTTTGTTGTCATCATACAAGAACGACCAGATGGATTAACCCTCACGCGAGCAAATACTTACCATTCTGCTTCTTCCTATTGAGGTGACCAACTCCACCACCACCAACCCACGTAATTAGCAAGCTCCATGTCATCATAAAAAATACTGGGGAAGTCATTGTTGGCTGAGAGATATTTGGCACCAACATATCCTATTCACGACTGGGCTAATGAAAACCCCAATGGAAACTTCAAACAAATAGCCTATCAGCTAATTAAAAGATCACTAAAATATTTTAAATGTATCAATAGTTTTCTATTTAGATAACCAATAGTTAAAAAGAAAGTATTTAATTAGAGTTGTGTGATTTTATTGGTACCAATAGTGTACAATTACTAGGACATTTCTGCATATGTATTGGATCAATTGTGTAAATTTTGTAGTGGTCAAGGAGAATGGGTCTTGGATAAATAGATAATATGTAAAACTTCAAACACCATATTTAAATAGATACCTTTTGACCTTTATGTACATAATGAATCCTCCTATAACTACCTAGAAGTCAAAATAATAGCTATAAGCTCTTAAGTTGCATACAAAAAAATACATTAAAAATTTGTCAAAATTTGACATACCAATTAGGAGGTTATGGTGCACAAAGTTAGCTATAATGGCTACTACTACCATTCTCCTATTGATAAAAGATTATTAACTTGTGTTTAAGGTGGGTATTCTTTTATCTTCTTCCTTCCAAAAAAAGAAGGGTAACCAATAAATCCACTATCAAATTAAGGAGTGATCTTTCACTAATTTCCTTTTTGTGTATCATAATTTCATTGTAAGAGAATTTACTTATTTTAATATCATGTTGAGTTAAAATTTATTTTGCAATCCAACCAACCTAGAAATAATTCCTCCAATTCTTTGGTACTAATTTATCTAAGCACTTCCTAACCACAAATTTATGAGGGTACTAATCCCTATCTACTAACCTCTAATATAATTCCTAGCCACTAATGAAAGTTAGTGAACACTTATTGTTGAAAAATAAATAAATTCTCTTAAGGTCTAATGTGTAATTGTTAAAATGAAAAAAATTCAAATGTGGAACATATATGAGGATTGTATCTATAAGATTATTTTAGAAGATTCACAAAGTGCAATAGAACCAAAGGGATTAATAGATTATACTACTTCTTGGAGATCCTTCATGCCTAGTAATGCCTTAACTAATCTCTATTATGAAGTCTAGAGTCAACATTGAAACATATTAGACTTAATGAAACTTCACATTTGTATAACTCCTTGAAAAATGCATCATATGATTATTAGAAAAAATAGGTTAACTGATACATGAATAAAATCTCACATATGTTAGACTCTACAACAATCAAGACCTTCTATGAGACATATGTAAGATTGAAGATGCCAAAAATATTTAAAACTATATGTTGTTAGTGTATTATTAAGTTTACCTTAGGATTAATTATCTAGGTGGTTTTTCCTATATCATGTAGTTTTCTCACCCATTACATATTTCATGCCTTTAAAAGGCTTGTATACTATGTAATTTAATATCTCATCTCAATATTTTCATCTCTAGTGAAATAGCCTTGTGTTGGTTCTCTTGTCTGTGAAGATCTATTTGTAGGTAGTGATCCTGGGCTCAGTGGTTGACACCAACATGGTATCAGAGCCTTCACCCTACATCTTCTTCTACCATTGAGAGTTTTCATCAAAATTTGACATCATTTATTTGCTAAAATATTTTTTTGGCATTTGAAATCTATCAAATTTCAAATTTTCCTTATTTTCCTATGTTCACCTTATTTTGATATGTGATTGCTAAAGGTGTGACAATTTTTTGATTGCAATCTGTTGAGGAGGCCTTTTTTCCAGTTTTAAATGGAATCTATTTTTGGAGTTGATTAAGACCACTAGGATGATGCTTCTCAACATTCATTCTACTAGACATTTTTTAGAGGGCATGATTTCTCTATTTTGTGGAATGATTCAAAACTAAGAGGGCCAGGTGACTATTTTATTCCCCTACGATGATTCTGTTGAGTTGGTAGTGTAAAGATTTGTAGTAGGCCATTTCATTTGGATGCAAGTGTAATGACCTCTATCAATTGTTTCATTTATTTTGTTGGTTGAATCCTTCTCAAAGTCTTCAATTTGGAGGGGCATAAATTTGCGAGTAGAATTGGGCCTAGGTATATAGTAATTTGGGTGCTAGGTGGGGTAGTGATTGCAACTCTTGTAGCTCATTTGTTTTCTTATGGCTAGTTTTGTTTGGTAGAATAAAGACCTTTTTCACTTTGCAACCCATCTCAATCATGGTTCCTACATTGACTATGTCCACAATTTGGTACTGATTAGCTATGTTTGGTGTGTTTTTACATTGAGGCCTTGATTTCCAATTTTGAGGGCTGACTCGATTCAAAGCAAGAGGAGCCACAATTTTTGTGTGCCTCTTCATTGGAGGACACAAATTTTTTTATCAAAATTTATACTTTATAAAGTTCCAAAAGAAATATTTCATTTTAGGGCTTCTATGCAGCCGAAGAGGTGGGGGCCCCAATCTTTTGAAGTTGTTTTTGGGAAAAATATCCCATAATGCCAATGTGGGGTGGCTTTTTGCTATTTAAATAGTGTTCCAGTGTCTTTGGTTGGTGTGAGCAAGTCTCAAAAATTGTGAAGAGGTTTTCATGTTGTGGAGACTTGTGCATTCATTTGGCTTTCATATGGTGCAAGAATTTGCTACAAAAAAATAGTTAGGTGTACAATTCATTTTCTCAATTTTTTTAGATTTAGTCTTTTCTTTTGGAGTGATATGTTTTTGGATGTTGGAAAAAATCTCCAGAGGTTGCATTGTTGGTGATTTTGGAGATTTTTATATTTTTTCCTTTTGTTGTCATGGCTACTCCTTATTTAGTTCAATTGTAAACCTCACATAACTACCATACCTAAAAGGTCAAAATGTGTAGGTTGCTCCAATCTAAGGGTTTGTGGTCCACACTGAGTGCTAACCAACCCACTTTTACTAGGGAGTATGAAACATATTCCCATAGAAACAAGTGTGATGAAGCTATAGGTTTGATATCCTTACATGTAATTGATAGTCTTCCTTTTCATATTGAGGAGTGTAATACACCAAAGGAGATATGGGATGAGTTACAAAACTTTTTTGGTCAAGTCAACGAGTTTTTCACCTTGCAACTAGAAGAAAAATTAACTTCTATTTCCCTTAATGCATTTCCTTCCATTGATGATTTCCTAGTCAAGTTCAAATCTGTAAGGTCATAATTGGTGGGATGTGGGAAGGGTAAGAATGATAAGGTGTCCATGTTTTTGATTTTGTCTAAATTGAGAGGTATATTTTTAGTTTTATTTTCTACCTTCTACTCCACCATGGATGCTTTGGGTAATGCATTCCAAATGTCTTCTTTTGATACTTTTTGTGATTGTTTAACAAGAGAGGAAGCCAAACTTTCCTAATTAGAAGGGGTCTCTATGAATCATGCATTAGTTGCACAAGCATATCAGAGAAAATGAAAGAAGAAATCTAAGGCTAAGATAAATTCTAATGAGTCCTCCACCTCTTCAAAAGATGACAAACCTAATAAGGAGAAGTTCAGTTACGTGTATTGCAAGAAGAAAAGGCATGATGAACACCATTGTTATATGAAGAAGATTGACGAGCTTTCAAATCTTCTTTAGAAGAAAGTATTCCATTTTACTCATATATGACTCCTTCTATAGCCTCTACATCTACATCATCATCCAAACCTACACAGTTAGGGAAAGAAGGATTTGCAAGTGGTAAAGAAGATAAAATCTACATGGGTAAAGGAAATGCATTGTTAACTTTTGCAGTTCATTTTGGTTGTGATAGATAGTTTTTGGATTCAAGAGCATCTCACTACATGGGTTTTACTCCCTATCCTTTTTTGGGTCTTCATCCTACTAATACTTCCAAGATTTTGTTGGGAGATAGTAAACTTTGGGATGATGCAGCGATAGGAAATGTTGAGACTGGTGATGGTTGTTTTAGAGATGTACTGTGTATTCCTGATTTGCACACAAATTTACAATTCATCTATCAGATTACTCATGGTGAGGTACCTCAGGCTGTAGAGTTCACTATAGATTCTATTTTCATTAGAGAGGCTAATACTTGAAAAGACATTATTGTTGGTGAAGAGGATCATGATTCTCGACTCTATTCCTTTTCTCATTTTGTTGATGATGATATTTATGAGCCTCACACCCCTCTTTCTATTGTTGAAAGAAATTCCTCAAGAGAGATTGGTCATTTGAACTTTGGAAATATTCAAACCTATGTAGAATCATCTCCTATTGCTTCAGAGGTTGGTTCTTTAGCACAAGAGGATGTTATTGATCCTTCAGATCTTGCTTTGTTGGATAGTCACTTGACAAGTCTTGCAGAGTTGTTTTGTGAATCTCACATTTCTAATTTGGATGATTCTTTTGAGGGTATATTCCTTTTTTCTATGGCATTATCTACACTATTTTCATACCATTTGTGTCTTTGGAGATTATTGCTTTAGATTTTCCACATGGTGTAGTTGATCCACCTTTTTCAATTGAGGTTGCACCTAATCTTGATGTGACATTTGGTTATGTGGATGCATCATGGATAATTTTCAGAGGCATCCTTCATGTTGATTCATCCTCCCCCTTCTCTTTTTTTAGAGTTGGGGTTTCTCCTGTATCACTGGTTATTTCTCCATAAAGGGAGGCATGTTGTTTGTAGACATGGGATACTCTTCAAACTTCTAGGATCAACATAGGAGTTTCTTCATCATGGGAGGATCTTCAACATTTTTTATGGGGGGCTACATAGTTTGTCTCCTTTTGTATCTTACTGAGATCAATGACAAGAGTTGTCCTTGGGAGGTCTTGTGAAGTCCTTTTAGTTTTTCCAGCTTTCATTTTAAAGCTTCTTTTCTCTTTTGCAGAGGAGTTTTTTCCCATAGGTTTTTTCTCCTTTTCTCTAGTTGTGAGAGATTTGAATGCACTACATAGTTATTATGCATGGGTACCTAACATGCCCTTGTAGTTTGGACCCATATTGCATAGATTCACTTTTTTCATAATAATTCTCCCTAATTTTGAACTTGATGGGGGGTGTTAGTGTAGTATTAAGTTTACCTTAGGGTTAATTATCCAAGTGGTATTTTCCCATACTAGGTAGTTTTCTCACCCATCACATATTTCATTCATTTCAAATGTTTGCATACTATGTAATTTAATATCTCATCTCAATATTTTCATCTCTAGTGAAATAGCCTTTTGTTGCTTCAGTCATCTATGAAGATCTATTTTCATGCTATGATATTGGCCTCGGTGGTTGACACCAACATATGTTATCTATGAATAGAAATAACAAAGGTAAACCTAAAATATAAGAGGATGATGAAGAAGTAATATTATATAAATATATGCTTACAAGAGAAATGGTTCAAGATAGTTTAAATGGAAGCTTCCTCCTATCCTATTGAGGAGGGAATCTATAGTCCATTGAGTACCATCACCAATAGAGTCTCCTTCTTATTTTCATATTTTTTTTCCTTTGTTTTCCACCTTTTGTTCTTAATTAAGGGGCCATAGTTTGGTTTGGATATTTTTCTCATATTATAGGAGATGGTTGTATTTTTATGATATGATATGGAATCATATTATTTATTGATAAACTCTAAGAAATAATTTGTATGGTCATTTTTGAGGAAATACTCTTCTTTCAAAATGTTCTAGGTGGTGTATAAGTCCTTCCTCATCCTCCAAGATCTTATTTATACCTCTAGATACTCTTTAAAGCATTTTAGAGGGGGTAATGGGTGTAAGTTTCAAATATTTAATGCAAACCTCAAGGATAGTAGACTAAAAATTATACTTTTTCGCTTCTTAAAGAGGTTTAAAAAATCATGATTGCATAAATGGAATTATACATAGGAGCTAGATTTTTTTACGCATTTATTTAGGATAACCTATCATAATCTAGGAGTTATTTTAGAGGTGCAACTTCTATTGTGATAAGATATATTGTAATAGAAACACCTCAAAGGGAGGCCTTCAAAATTTAATAACTAGATCCAATTGAATGCCTTATAGACTCAAAAGTATCAATCATGATCCAAACTGGTAGCACCATTGAAATTCTAGGGTTATATTCATGCTTACTAGGGTTTAGTTTTCCATGCCTTATATAAAATCCTTTTTTATTCCTTGACTCTATTCTAGGGTAGATCTTTAGTAAAGAAATCATACCCAGTAAACATAGCCTTTTCCTTCTCTATTTGACCTTCATTATCAATTCAATCTCTTGCAATGAAACCCTAGTTCACAACTTTGGAGCTCTCCACTAATGGTTTCCTATGATTTTGTCCTGAATCTTGTGCACTTGGCTCATAATACATTTTTTCCTTCATTCCAACAAGAGAAGAGTTAAATGACAGATGTGATACATGATTACGAAGATGAGACACAACATAAAAAATTTCTTTAACATCAATATCCATAGACACACAAATCCTTTTGTAGTGTTTCTTTGAAACTCATAAAAGAAAATATTTTTTCCTAAACTAGAGGGCCAATCTGATGGCTTCAAAAAAATTCATCAAACCCTGATCGTAGTTTAACATGCTCATGAGGAAACAAAGCTCCAATGTACCCATCTGCATTAAAAAAATTATAATCTTGCACCACATTTACTAAAGCATTTTTATCAAGGAACTGGGGCTTCACAAATTTTTCTATAGTTATCTCTAATTTCTTCAATGATTGAAGAAAATCCATGGTGTTAGATAAAAACACAGATAAAACCTAGGATGGAAATATTAATTGGAAGGCTCTTGGACTAGTGACTTCCACTCCAAGCACTAACCTTATAGACTCCTCCACCCTCAAACAATCTACCTTAAATATTAAGATAAGATCCCCATGGGAGAGACTTTACTCAAATGGTTGTTCCCAAGGCTGAATAGGGAATTTGATTTTTAAATTCCATGGGCAAAAGCCATGTTGCCACTATGTAATGCAACAAAGCAAAAATATGAAACATGCTAGCAAACAATGCTTCCATAAGAAACTTGTAACTGAATGAAATAAAAATGAGAAATAAAATTCCCTTTAAAGCGCAAGGAAATAAATAATGATGATTCACATTTTTTGGAGGGCATAATAATGGCTCAAACAAGTATGGGTGATTAATTGAATCAAATCCTTTGTAATATTCCAAATCATTCAAAATAGTTTCAATATGCTCGAAGATATAAATGTGAAGTACTTCACACATCTGTAGGTACCTTGAAGCCCTCCATCATGGGAAACTCCATCATTTGCTAGAGAGGTGGAAATAAAAGAGGTGGTAATATTTGGCAATAAGTATTTCACAATTTATACTAGATCAAATGATATTACCTTGGAAGTACCAATGATGGCAACACAAATGCCTCCAAGTGATAGGCTTAATCATTACCTTGCAAAGGAATTTTTTATGTAAAACCAAATCGTAGTTTTTACATGGAAATGCCAATTTTGATATCAAACCAAGTTATTTAAATTTCCCTTTCATATGAATGATAAAATATTTGATTCCCATCCATTCTTGACAATATGAAATATTAGTATTGTTTGATGAATCACATTTCATTAATACTTAGGATATTGAACCTTTCTGCAGGTGTAGAACATTCTCATCAACAATTTTTACTAGATGTGGAAAATCTACAAGTGGAGAGAGATCAACTAAAATATATATTTCCTGCTTTGAGCTACCCAAATTAGCTAGATAGTTTGCTAGTTTGTTTCCTTCTCTATAAGTATGTGTAATCTTATAGTTCTAAAATTATCTAGAAGTTCCCATACTCTTAGAAGAATGTATTGAAGGCTCTAGTTTTGAATTTTCTTTTCTTTACAAGCATTAAATATCATACTTAGGGAGTTTTCTTCAATATGAAGGTTCTCAATACCCATCTCCAAAGCCATTTCCATCCCTATTAGCAAAGCTCTAGATTCAACTAGATTGTTAGACCCTCTATGAAGATATTTCAAACATAAAGCTAAAACCTTACCTTGTGAATCATGCAAGCAAATACTTGCCCCTAATTCTCCTGGGTTTCCTTTTGAGGCACCATCAAAGTTCAACTTTATAAAACCATCCTTGGGAGCCTTCCATTTTACATACTTTTCATTACACTTCTGAACTTTTGATTGCAATAAGCTTCCTAGGAAAGGTATTTTTACATACTTCTAATTCTCCAAGATATTCTTGTCCCAGTTAGTGAAGGAAGAGCTTATGTCTTTGATTTCTTGGATACTCGCATTTACTACCATAGAGACTACATTCTCAATTTTAACATTCACATCGTTATTTGAAGAGGATACTTTCTTGAATATTCACAAGTTTCTTTCCCACCAAAGATTCCATATTACTAGAGCTGGCACTACTCTCCATATGCAAGAAAATAATGAAGATTTGTAAAGAACTGGCCAACTTTGGAACAAGTCCCACTAGGAATTTGGTAAGGGAGTGTAAAAATTAAGCTTATTTAGAATAAAATCCCAGCTTTGTTGCACAAACTTGCATCATATAAATAGGTGATCAACATCCTCTAATTCCTCATTGCATAGAGGACACATGAAGGGATGAACTATTTTTAACTTAGCTAACCGATCCTTGGTTAAGATACACTTCCTCAATGCTAACCATGCAAAACTCCTTGCCTTAGGTAGGACTTTACTATCCCAACAAATTGAGTAAGCCCTTTGGGTAAGAAGATTCCTTGAATTTTGATTTAGAGCCTTACAACCTTGTATGAGCATGTAATTTTCATCCCTTGAAGGAGCCCATATAAATTTGTCCAGCTTCGAAGAGAAATATGCCATTCTAGCTTCCAAGACATTCTGTAAAGCACAACACCAATGGGGAGACAAAGAGGGATTTGATATTTTCTTCCAGGTTACCTTACTTGAGTTAGGATTAACTGAATGAACATAATTTAACAAGTATTCTCCCAAAGAAACCTTTAGAACTTCCATTACTAGAAAAATATCTGGATTACTCTGTAATGGGGGATTTTCATTCCAAGAACCCATCCAAAATTTGACACTTTGGCCACTATTTACCTCCCATGAAATATATGAAACTACTAATTTCATATAGTAAATCAAAAAGTTCCAAATGGCGAACCCTTTTGGAGGATTAGCAATCATGAAGATTCTTGTGGGGTATATTTTATCTAAATATTTTCCTTGCATTATTTTAAACCATTTGGCCTGTGGGTTAACATACATTTTCTAAGCTTGCTTTGCACCAAAATCTTTATTCCCCTTCGAGAGGTTTAAAATACCTGCCCCTCCTTGATATTTTTCTTGTGACATTACTTCAAGGGATATTAGAAGCACCTTATTTTGATCGTCCATATTACCTTTCCAAATGAAGCTTTTGATCACTCTCTGAATTTCTTCAATAACGGACTTTGGAACCTTTAAAATTGTAAGAAAATAGTGAGGAATTGAAGAGAGCACCACTTTAACTAATAAAATTATGCCAGTTAGAGACAACCATCTAGCCTTCCATATCGATATCCTTGATTTAATCCTTTCAATTACTTTAACCGAATATGTTACTTTAAATGTGCCTAGAAAGAAAAAATAACCCTAAATATGAACATGACAAAGTTGTTGTTTGAAAACCCAAAATATTGATTATCTTCTTCTGATTGGCCTCACTTGTATTAAAGATATGAATTTTGGACTTTGAGGCATTTATCTGTTGACCTGATGTTGGGCAATATTTATTTAAAACCTATTTGATTTTATTTTCTTCTTCCAATGTTTCTTCCCCAAATAAATTCATATCATTTGCAAAAAGAGAGTGGGTAACTGCTAAATATGTGTTTTCAATCTGTATTCATTTCCATAAACCAAGAGTGTGTTTATTGATAATAAATCTGCTAAATGCCTCTACCATGATGATAAAAAGGAAAGGGGAGAGAGGATCCCCTTTCCTTACACCTTGAGAAGCACTGAAAAATCCCATGAGGGAAACATTAAGAATTATTGAAAATTTGGCCCTTGAGAGGTTTGTAATTATCCATCTACACTATCTCATAGAAAATCCAAATTTTAGCATTACTTTTCTCGAAAAGCTCCAATTAACCTTATCATATGCCTTGATCATATCTAGTTTGATTATGATTGAAGGTACTTTATTAACTATTATAGAGTACAAGGTCTCATTAGCCACAATAGCCCCTTCATACATTTCTTTTCCTGGAACAAAAGCCCCCTATTCTTGGGAGATTATTCTCAAGATAATAGGTTGTAACCTCAAGTATATTTCCTTGGAAAAGATCTTATAAATTATGTTACACAAAGATATTGGTCTATATTCTACAAAGGATGAGAGATCACTAACTTTATGAATAATGACTATAATGGTTACATTAAATTGTTTAAGCAAAGACCTAGTTCTTGATTCTTCAATTTCCCATAAGAGATCATAACACACAATTTCCCAACATGTTTGGAAAAAAAGAGTAGTAAAACCATCTGGCCTAGGAGCATTATCTAGCAGAAAATAAAATATTACCTTTTTAAGTTCCTCTATTGTGAATGGTTTTAATAAATCTTCATTCTCCTTTGCAGATATAAGTGTCAAAATTGAGTCCAATAGTTCCTCCTCATCCTTACCATTTTGCTCGGTTCCATCTTGTGGGGAAGATAAGATATTAGAAAAAAAAAATTCACATTCTCTTGTTATATCTTCCTCTTTTGAAAGCCAATTACCCATAGGAATCTCCTTAATAGCTTGAATGACCTTAGCAACTATTTTTGTCTGGGTAGATGCATGAAAATACTAAAAAAATTTATCACCCTCTCTTAACCATAGTTCTCGTGATTTTTGTCTCCAGTAGTCTTCCTCTCTTGCACACTGCTCCTCCCAATCCACTAGTAACTTATTTTTCTTGTCATACAGTAATTCATGTAAATCCTATTGGATAATTTGTGCATGAACATCTTCCAATTCTTTATGAATCATCCCTTTCTATTGAAAGATGTTTTCAAAAGTTTCCTTGTTCCATTTCATGAGTTGTTGTTTAATATACATTAGATTTTTACATAACTAGAACATCATTGTTCTAGGCTCATAATGGGGAAAAATACATCATTGAAAAATCATCTCTACAAAATTAGGATGTTTGAGCCACATGATTTCAAACTTAAATGATGATTTGAAAGAAGGGGAAGATATATTTGATATAGTAAGGGAAATTGCATAATGATCGGAATCAAGAAAAGGAAATATCTCAGATGTAAATTGGTGGAGAAAATTAAACCAATTTGAAGAGAGGAAATATCTATCCAATCTTATTGCAATCTGAAGGAAACCATTTCTTTGGTTAGTCCAAGTGAACTTTCCCTTAACTGGCACAATATCCCTCAAAGCATTCGTATTGATGAAAGAGCTAAAATTGGCCATTACTTTGGGTGGAGGACTAATACCCCCAATCTTTTCTTGGAGTGATGTTATGGCATCAAAATCTCCTGCCAAAATAACTTACACATCTCGCAAATTCAAAATAGCTTGAGTGAGGTGATCCCAAAGATGCTTCTTATCGACTTTGGATGATGGGCCATAGATGTTGAAAAGTCAAAATTTAATATCAAATTTAGTCACTTCCAATAGCTAGTAGTTATTTTAATTTCTAAGCAATACCATAGAAATTTGTTTTGGATTCCACAATGCTACTAAACCCCCCAAGGCCCCTTGAGTAGGGGAATTCTCTAAATTCCATACATGCCATTTTTGAATTGTCAATTTATATGTATCATCTAAGGTTTTAGTTTCCTAGAGAAGGACAATGTTAGCTCCACATCCATCAATTTGACACTTTGATGTAGGAGCATCCTTGGTTCTTTGCAATTCTGCATCAACCAAAAATATTTTCATTTCAGTTTTGTTCTTGTTTAGTTCTTGTTCAGTTCAAGTTGGCAGATTCAACATTTGATTGTATTTTACTCACTAGACCCTTTAGATCTATGTTTCATCATGGACATGTTCATTTTCCCTTATTATGAGATTTCAGAATGATTGGATCTTCCTCCAGCAAGCTATTGCTTTTGGATTAAGTGATAGTTTCTAGAATAGTGCACCAAAGCAATTTTGAGCCTAACGGCTAGGTTTGTCTCTTGTGGATCCTTCCCATAACTTGCAGACCCTCGCAAAATGTTTTGAATTCTTTCATGGAGTGTCCTTGACCTTAATTTAGGTCCACACTTCATCCTATGCACCTTCCAAGGAGGAATTCAAATTTTAGGCTGACCTATTTCATGCACACATTATGTTTCCTTCATTGGAGATTTTAATAATCTTTGGTCGATGCAGAGGATTCTATATCTCATGATATGATATCAATGCTCCCTAAAAGCATAAGAGAAGCTGAATAAAATACATGAACAAAGAAAAAGAGGAAGAGGCAGAAGATTTCAGAGAGGAAGAATTTTTACTAGAGGAGGAAGAGGATCTTTTGCAAATCAGAATAAAGATAAGGAAGTTAGCAAGAATGATAATTCATACCATAGAGATGATGGAAAATATGACCAGGGAGGAGGATATGGTGGTTACCGAAATGAGGCCTATAGAAAAGAGGATAGATGACAAGAGAAAAAAGTATTCAGGGGAACTTGTTTTAAGTGTGGTGGGGAAGGACATAGAGCATTTGAATGTAATCAAGTAGAAACAAGAAAAAAGATAGAGAATAGGAGAAGAAAATCCTTTGCTAAGGAGGATCATGCCCGATCATCTAATAAACTAGAAGATGGAGAAGTGTTTGTGAAAAAAAGAGTATTGTGTCAAAGTGAGATGGAGCGGGAACCATTGCAGAGAAAGAGTTTGTTTCAGACTAGATGCAAGGTAGCTAGTAAATGTTGTAGAGCGATTATTGATAGTGGAAGTTTTGAGAACCTAGTTTCTAAAGAAATGGTAACCAAATTGAAACTAGAAAGATTCAAACATCTGAAGCCCTATCAGATAGCATGGATTCAGGATGAGCATAAGATACTAGTAAGTGAACAATGTTTGGTAACATTGAAGATAGGAAATTATCATGATGAAGTTTTGTGTGATATCATGCCTATGGATGTATGCCATGTTTTTTTGGGAAGCCCTTGGCAGTATGATAGAAAGGCTATTCATGATGGAAATAAGAACACATATGCCATTGTTGCTAATGGGATGAAGCATAATTTGTTTCCATTGGAGGATGTTCCTAAAGTGGAGGTTTGTACAAATTCTATAATTTATTTGGTTGATGGAAAGATATTTCTAGATGGATTGAGACATGATAAAATGTCCTATTCCCTTTTTCCTAAGAAGGTTGAAGACTTGAAGCATGTAGAAGAACAAACTATTATCAATAGTTTTGCACCCTGCTGAATACAATATTCAACAAACTACTGAAACATGGAAACCTCTTTCAGATGTGGGTGATCTACGTGAAAGAGGAATCTCCAGAGTGATTTGGTTCTCTGAATGATGAATTCTATTTTAAGTGGCCTTTCAGGAAAATGGATAGAAGGATAAACTGGATTTAAAATCTAAAACTGGAATTGTATCGTCCTAAAATATTGATCAATTGTAAGAAGACCCTGATAATAACTCACTCTCACCAACTCTTTAAAATTAAAATCTCACAATCTCACAACACATGTAGTTCAACAGTGATTTATGCAAAGGTTAAATTAACACAAGGCACAACTTGAACTAGCATGCAACTCCTGCAAATTTCTTGACAATAATAAGAAAAGAAAAGGATCCAACAAATTTGAATCACAGAACAAATCATATTACTATTCCAAGTCATGAAAAAGAAAATGATAAAGGAAAAAATCTGCTATTTTATTGAATGATGGAGTTGGAACCTCTGAGAATCTGAGCACACATCAGTTTACAAGCTCCCTGAAAATATGTAAGGGCAAGAAACTCTAATCTAAACTGCTAAGAATGGAGAGTTCAAAGACTAAGTCTACCAAAAGAACTCTCAAGGAAACTCTAATCTGAGCTCAGAAAAAAGCTCAAGGAAAAAATCTTCAAACAAACTCAAAAACTGATTAAAAGTAGAAAAAAGCACAATGCTTTTATGATGAACCTGTCAATCCTCTAAAAATAGGCTAAATCTACTTTAAAAGCACAAAAAACACCTTATCTCTCCAAGACAAGTATGAAATCTGACCAAGAGGAAAAGTTAGTCAAAGATCTGCTAAAAATAGCAAGAAAACATAAAGCAATTTATAGAATATTGCCTTTATGATTCTGCTTTACAAGATGCAGTTTTTTACAATCTGTCTATTTTTTGCAATTCAAAGATTGAAAATCTTTTGCAAAAAGAAAATCACCTTATCTCTCCATTACAACATTATGATTTTCTCCAAAAATCATAAAAATATTAAACATATCATCCTTCATCAAAACGTCATTGATTTCTCTAAAATCAATAAAACAAATAAAAACCCTAAAACGATCATTAACCCTAAATGATACAATACATTATTGATTTTCCTCAAATCAATTAAAAAACAAGAAACCTAGGGTAAGGCATCCTTCAACCCTTATCCTCCTAAGGCACAAAAAATAAGCCTTAAAGACTTGATATCAACCTAGGCATATAGATTTCGGCCTCCCTCCAATATTAAACTTAGACTTTGAAAGAAAACACAATACAAAGTCACCCTAACCGAAATAACCCACATGCTTATTGACCAACATGAATATCCTAAACAATTATAGTGTTGGGTTGAATTAGGGTATGAATAAAAGAAGTTAAACCCTAATTATTTCATTATGCACTCACTACTTTGGAAAAATCGAGCTCTTCCTGAGGGAGCACACCACCAAGCATGGCTAGGGTTCCAGCTAGAAACTTCTATTTGAGCCTTCAATTGAGCTTATTCTTTATGATTTTGTTCACACTTAGCTTGCACAACTCACAGTAAGTGTTATTGATTGTTTTTCTCCTCATCCCTTAAGCTTCAGAAGAAAGTGAAGGCCTCACGGGCCGCGGCCATGGAATGATATCTGATGCCTTTTGTCTCATGTGTTTATTCTCTGTGTTCATCCTCCATTAAAACTCGAGCACTAGTTTGAGAGCTCCACTATGGGGCATTGGAAACTCCATGTAGTTCTTTTTGAATGTAGTTGTAGGCACTCTGCATAATCTTGGACTGGTAAGCCACCTCTAGCTACTTCATTCTTAGAGACTAAAAGAATCCTTACTTGTGAATTTCTGGCCATGTTCAGGCCACGCCAAATGTATGTTATAGAGAACATTATTTGAAGCTTTGGGCTCGACCCACAACAAGAAATTTTCCTTCATTACATATTTGATAATGAATCCCTTCGTGGGTATTAAAAAAATGAGAGTTGCATTTCCTCCATTTTTGAGCTCGATTCATCACAGGGAACTCACATTTATTGTATATTTTTCTTTTTAATTCAAGATCTCACATGGGTTATTACTGTCACCATTTCTTCTACACTTTGAAGCTAATCCTGAAAATGGGTACTCAAAATTTTTAAAAGAAACTGCATTTTCTGTATTTTGAAAATAAACCCACATGTGGGTATTTGAAATTTCGAAAGAGAACCGTATCTTCTTCCTTCCTGAACTCGATTCATCATAGAAATTTCATTTCATTGCATATCCCTGCTATCTCTTTGGTGGTTATTATCAAAATCATATGAAAGTTGTACTCTTTCTACCTTGAGGCTTGAACCAGCACAAAAATTTGCATATTTTGAAATTCACTATTACTTTAGGTAAACCCTCACATGGGTCATCAAGATTAATGCATTTCCTGTATTTGAAAGCAATTTGAAAATATAAAGAAACTGTTGTTAATCATTGTTTACCCCCAGAACTAAAAACACCCGTAAGAGTTAACAAAACTGGGTATTTACATCATTAGCTGTAACAGAAAACTCCATATTGGCATTTGATATTTGAAGGAAAGATGTTTATTTCTGCATCTTTCATTACTCTGTTTGTCATCTCCACATGGACTCGAGCTAAAAATAAACAGTAACTTATTTTCAACTACTGGAATAAAACAATATTGCGAGTATTGAAAATTCTTAAAGCCAAAAGCATGCACTCTTATTTTCTGACAAAACTCGACCTCCCATATTTTCTTGAAAAAGGTGATAAAACTTTATATTTGCTTGAATTTGTTCCAAAGGCTTTGACTCAAATAACTAGTGATTTTTTACTTCCACTTGTAATTCACTGAAAAAAAAATGGATGTGTATCACATTTGATTGTTTTCCTCCACTAATCATTGATACACGATCCCGTTTGAGGCACCATCCCAACCAGAATGAGTTGATTGTCCTTGTTGTAGCTTCTAATAACTAGTAATCCATATTCATGTATTATGTCACTGATGTTCATTACTGCATCCAGGTATCCCCTTGAGATAGAAATTGTCATAATTAAGATCTCAAATCACAATTGATCCAAAGTGAACTCCTGCTTTTCCTCCCTTAGCACCTATGCAACACTTAGCTGAAACATTGAGTCATAATGGACTGCACCTTATTCACCAATTCTTATGCATAACTGAGCACTCATAACTCATTCTGCAAAGACAAAGCTTACTCTTTCTTTAATATTCTGGAATGATCACTTTATTATTTCAATTCATAATGCACTATGTACTTACCAATCAACTGGAACTAGGGGTTTATCTGTCTTTTGAATTCCTGAGCAACATGGTACTCTTCATGCATTTTTATATCTCACTGCACAAACTGCTCTTAAAATCTATTCTCTTTGATGATGAAATTAGAACAAAACAATAAGGCATAATGTATGCATGTTCACTATCCGAAAGAGAAATGTTGATTTTAAGCTCACATAACATATGACTACAAAAAATGAAGTTATTCAGCAATTTCTGATTTAAATGTAGTCAGTTAAATTTATTAAGTGAACTAAACTCACTGTTCACCTGTAGCCTTCAAAAAGAAAACTAATCATTATGAATGCACAGTTGGTTTCGTCACTTGATGGATTCTCTGTTTTACTCTTCAGTTGTATTTCATTTCGTTTGATGAATATGATAAAGTTTTTTTTTTTTTTAAATCAGCCCATTTAATGAATAGGGTAGCATGACGAGCTCTACCCTTGTGGGAGCCTGTTTTACTCCACATGCTTGGTCTTCAAATAATGTTTTAGCTTCATGACTTTACCTATACCTGCACAAGGAAGAAAACAATGTTAGCATAAAAAATAGAATATGTTGATCATGATATTGTTATTTCTCCTTCAGCTCACTTCTTTCATACTACACTTGATAGGATTTGATTGTTTCAATGCATTGCTAATAGTATGTTGTACTATTGTAGGTGCTCCATATAAGTTACATCATAGTCGGAGCCACTGACACCCTCTCTTTCCCTCTTTCAGGTCGACGGAGCTCAAGATGACAAGGTGCACCATTCAACGTCAAACGTCGATAATCAGGAAATGATGATTATGCTGTTGCTTATGTGCCTTCCTTTCTGCATCTTCAGTAGTGCAATGTGCTATTAGAAATGTATTGTAATAGTCAGAGTTATATCCACGGCTTGTGTGGATCTTTGATTTCAATTCTGCTTTTCAATTTAAAAGAAAATGCATTTTCATGCAATGTTGTAATATCATTCTGATTGTGAAATCAAATGAAGCCTTGTAAAAATATGAGTTTTTATGAAATAAATGAAAGCATCTAAAATGCTATTTTGTCCATGTACTCAATTCTGTACTTTCTTTTAAATCTGCAACATTTGAATGGCACTCTGCAACTCTATTCTTCTTTAAAATGCATAACTGTTGTTCGATGCATAATGATAATGTGAAACAGCATTTGAACTTAAATGCAATTCCACCTCATGATGTAATAACATTCAACTAGCTCCACCAATTGAGCTGAGGTGAAAATTTGGTAACATTTTAGCGACATCCGCTATATGCTTTCCTACTAAGCATATATTAGTGGCCCTTAAACAATTCATTGGGCGCGGAGTCAATTTTTCCCCTTCTCAAAACTCAGAGAAATGAATAGCAACACTCTAAACAGTAGCAAGAAAACGAAACAAAACTGAAAGCAAACTAACAGGCCATGATGGCCAACAAACAATGCGTAGCAGCACTTAGAGAAAACAAACTACTAAAAATAAATGTACGAAACACACTTATTTGCAGCAACTATTCTACTATACGCTAACCAGTGGAAAAGGTACTCAAACAAAACCATTTACGGGTTTTGAAAAATAACTGCCTCTCCTAGTCAACTGAAGATACTTTGCATGCTCACAAATTTGTACTAAGAGGTGGAAAATGAGGATACTTTGCATGCATCTTTGTGCGACAACCTGTAAATAACAATCAAAGACGTAAATCATGTGAATATGATCAAGCATACCTCTAGTTTGCCCAAAATGAATAAGCGGGGTTTGTTGCCTCTCGATTGCCACCTCATCCTTAGGTGCACTGGAAATCCTTTGGATCTTGCCGACATCCCTAGCTAGATGTCTGATGGGGCAGCCTCTCAAAAGGGTGAAACCGGAACTTGCCCCTCTGGTTCCTTGTTGGTTCCCTACTACCTTAATCTCATCTTTCTGATGAGAATCTTTTGAAAACAGACCACCCAACCTTGCGCAAAACTCATCAATTATATTAGCATACAACTTCTCGTGGGTCCCATCATTATCTTTTGTATGCATAACAGGCTTTGAGGTGTCCTCCTAACTATTTTCTTGAAAACTTGTAAAGATACCAAGGCCATTACCTTGTACACTAGTGTCATGCTTATGCACATCTTGATCTCATTCTGTTTGAACTGTTGCATCATGCTTATCGGGATTTTGACATTTGATAGCCATGCTCTCCCTAGCTTGAGTTTGGACAACCCCTGTTGTCTCCTCAAACTGCTGCCCCACACCATCTCCCTCCAAAGATGAGCGTTTGGTATCTAAATTTGAAACAAAAGCTTCGAGATCATCCCAGAACCTGTCATCCTCCCTCTTGCTTTCATTTTTTTGTGGAAGAGGACTATTTTCTTGAAAACTGCAACTCTTCCAAGGTATCGAAACATCAAAACTTTGAACTTCTTCCCGTTGCTCTAGAGTCGGTATGGGTGTAATCTGAGGGATTCTTATTTCGTTATCCACAAGGAACGATAATCCATTGAACAAATTAGGCGGAACTTGAGAACTATCACTTGTTCTTCAATCTAGAATATGTTGTTTTTTAAACAGGGCCTCCTCTACCTCCTCCAGCAATGGCTCATGATGCTCTGGGTCTTTTTTAACACTTTCCCAACTAGAGACTTCAAAATTACCATCAATATTTTGCTGCTCCAATGAACCAATCTTCTCCATACATGCGACATTCTTTGGTTCAGCTGAAAAATTGGAGCCATCAGCAGAAACTTCCTGCTTGGTATGTTGTTGATCCTCTAAAAAGTTTTCTCCATCCTCCACAAAACAAGGCAACTCATTAGTGAGAACATGAAAAGACTCATCAGTAGAAGACTTCTCTCGTTCAATATTTTGTTGCTGCAAGCGATATTCCTCCATAGCTATATGCAATAAATTTATTCTTGTAGCTTCTTCCTTTATGATGAATGATGAATCATTTTTCGAGTCAATGGGTCTGTCCTCAATAATGACAGGACAATCAGAATTACCTGGCTGGGAAACTTGTGGGATTTTTGGAGTTTCTTGGAGGAAAGGAGGTTGCTTCCTAATGGATTGGTCTTGAATGCTCACAGGTTCAGAAAGTTCTAACCTAGATTCTTGCAAAGGTGAAAAATCTCTAAAGCTAGGAATTTTGATTTTAGTCGGGTTAGGAGGCTTAGTTTTCATAAAACTTGGAAACTTGAATTTAAGAACCTCTTCTTGAATAGGATGTTCAGAATTGACAAGAGCTATTTGGGCTTCCAACTTTTGATACTGAGCAAGCAGAAGATTTGTTTGTGCAGTTGCTTCTCTCTCTAAATCCTCCTCAAACTGTGTTCTCTGAGTCTCTAGCTCTTGATCATGAAGATAGGCCTGATAAGCTAGCTCCTCCTGCTGCGGATTATACTCAAGTTGCTTCTTGATCTCCGCGAGCTGATTCATGTAATCAAGCAGCATGCTTTTTATACTTGCCATCTCCTCCTGCTGATCTATTTGACTCATTTGACTTTCATAGTTCAGCCTTATTTCTCTAAAATTCAATTCTTTGATCTCTTGGGACTGATTTTTAACATAGGAGGGCTGGGATGAATAATGAGCAAGGGTGGGTGGGTGGCAACTATACTGGGTATGCTGGTTTTGAGAAGCCAGGGAATTGAAACCAGCAGCATGATTATGCTGATATAGCCAATATGAGTATGGATACGTAGGGCTTTCATGATATGGCGGATGGTATGACATATTATCATGAAGTCTCGACATGCTTGTTCATCCAAAGGCCTAAAAACAAGCAAAAATTAGAATCTTTAAAAGCATACCAGCACTTGATCATTCTGAAACCAAAAAAGGCTTCTCTGAGTTGCCATGGTGTTTGATAACTTTGCCTCCAAAGGTTGATAATTCTGAAGAGAACACCCAACCCTTCAGTATGTGTTTCTTTTGTGTGTTGTTCACACTGGATCTACTTGAAGATCAAAGAAATGGAGTCGCTAGGTATATTGAAAAAGGGCCTCCAAAAGGCTGGAAAATCTGCTTCATACACGAAACAACAAACTGATATAAATTTCTCTAAAATTGATTTTCAGAGTCCCACCGAGTGTGCCAAAAACTATTATCAATATTTTTGCACGCTGTTGAATGCAATATTTAGCAAACTACTGAAACATGGAAACATATTTTAGATGTGGGTGATCTGCACGAAAGAGGAATCTCCAGAGTGAGTTGGTTCTCTGAATGATGAATTCTATTTTAAGTGACCTTTTAGGAAAAAGGATAGAAGGATAAACTAGATTTAAAATCTAAAACTAGAATTCTATCATCCTAAAATATTGATCAACTGTAAGAAGACCCTGATAATAACTCACTCTCACCAACTCTTTAAAATTAAAATCTCACAATCTCACAAAACATGTAGTTCAACAGTGATTTATGCAAAGGTTAAATTAACATAAGGCACAACCTGAACTAGCATGCAACTCCTGCAAATTTCTTGACAATAATAAGAAAAGAAAAGGATCCAACAGATTTGAATCACAGAACAAATCAGATTACTATTCCAAGTCATGAAAAAGGAAATGAGAAAGGAAAAACTCTGCTATTTTATTGAATGATGGAGTTGGAATCTCTCAGAATTTGAGCACACATCAGTTTACAAGCTCCCTGAAAATGTGTAAGGGAAAGAAACTCTAATCTAAACTACTGAGAATGGAGAGTTGAAAGACTAATTCTATCAAAAGAACTCTCAAGGAAACCCTAGTCCAAGCTCTCAGAAAAAAGCTCAAGTAAAAAAGCTTCAAACAAACTCAAAAACTGATTAAAAGCAGAAAAAAGCACAATGCTTTTATGATGAACCTTTCAATCCTCTAAAAATAGGCTAAATCCACTTTAAAAGCACAAAAAACACCTTATCTCTCCAAGACAAGTCTGAAATCCAACCAAGAGGAAAAGTCAGTCCAAGATCTGCTAAAAATAGCAAGAAAACATAAAACAATTTATAGAATATTGCCTTTATGATTCTGCTTTACAAGATGCAGATTTTTACAATTTGTCTATTTTTTGCAATTCAAAGATTGAAAATCTTTTGCAAAAAGAAAATCACCTTATCTCTCCATTACAACATTCTAATTTTCTCCAAAAATAATAAAAAATATTAAACATATCATCCTTCATCAAAACTTCATTGATTCCTCTAAAATCAATAAAACAAATAAAAACCCTAAAACGATCATTAACCCTAAATGATAAGATACATTATTGATTTTCCTCAAATCAATTAAAAAACAAGAAACCTAGGGTAAGGCATCCTTCAACCCTTTCCTCCTAAGGCACAAAAAATAAGCCTTAAAGACTTGATATCAACCTAGGCATATAGATTTCGGCCTCCCTCCAATATTAAACTTAGACTTTGAAAGAAAACACAATACAAAGTCACCCTAACCGAAATAACCCACATGCTTATTGACCAACATGAATATCCTAAACAATTATAGTGTTGGGTCGAATTAGGGTATGAGAAAAAGAAGTCAAACCCTAATTATTTCATTATGCACTCACTACTTTGGAAAAATTGAGCTATGCCTGAGGGAGCACACCGCCAAGCATGGCTAGGGTTCTAGCAAGAAACTTCTATTCGAGCCGTCAATTGAGCTTCTTCTTTCTGATTTTGTTCACACTCCGCTTGCACAACTCGCAGTAAGTGTTATTGATTGTTTTTCTCCTCATCCCTTAAGCTTCAGAAGAAAGTGAAGGCCTCACGGGCCATGGCCATGGAATGATATCTAATGCCTTTTGTCTCTTGTGTTTATTCTCTACGTTCATCCTCCTTTAAAGCTCGAGCACCAGTTTGAGAGCTCGACTCTGGGCCATTGGAAACTCCACGTAGTTCTTTTTGAATGCAGTTGTACACACTCTCCATAATCTTGGACTGGTACCACCTCTAGCTACTTCATTCTTAGAGACTAAAAGACTCCTTACTTGTGCATTTCTAGCCATGTTCAGGCCGCGCCAAATGTATGTTATAAAGAATGTTATTTGAAGCTTTGGGCTCGACCCACAACAAGAAATTTTCCTTCATTGCATATATGATAATGAATCCCTTCGTGGGTATTAAAAAAAAAAAAAGAGTTGTATTTCCTCCATTTTTGAGCTTGATTCATCACAGGGAACTCACATTTATTGTATATTTTTCTTTTTAATTCAAGATTTCACATGGGTTATTACTGTAACCGTTTCTTCTGCACTTTGAAGCTAATCCTGAAAATGGGTACTCGAAATTTTTAAAAGAAACTGGATTTTCTATATTTTGAAAATAAACCCACATGTGGGTATTTGAAATTTCGAAAGAGAACCGTATCTTCTTCCTTCCTGAGCTCGATTCATCACAAAAATTTCATTTCATTACATATCCCTCCTGTCTCTTTGATGGTTATTATGAAAATCATATGAAAGTTGTACTCTTTCTACTTTGAGGCTCGAACCAGCACAAAAATTTGCATATTTTGAAATTCACTGCTGCTTTAGGTAAACCCTAACATGGGTCGTCAAGATTAATGCATTTCTTATATTTGAAAGCAATTTGAAAGTATAAAGAAACTACTTTGAATCATTGTTTACCCCCAGAACTGAAAACACCTGTAAGAGTTAACAAAACTAGGTATTTACATCATTAGCTGTAACAGAAAACTCCATATTGGCATTTGATATTTGAAGGAAAGATGTTTATTTCTGCATCTTTCATTACTTGTTTGTCATCTCCACATGGACTCGAGCTAAAAATAAACAATATCTCATTTTCAACTTCTAGAATAAAACAATATTGCAAGTATTGAAAATTCTTAAAGCCAAAAGCATGCACTCTTATTTTCTAACAGAACTCGACCTCCTATATTTGCTTGAAAAAGGTGATAAAACTGTATATTTGCTTGAATTTGTTCCAAAGGCTTTGACTCAAATAACTAGTGATGTTTTACTTCCACTTGTAATTCACTGAAAACAAAATGGATGTGTATCACATTTGATTGTTGTCCTCCACTAATCATTCATACACGATCCTGTTTGAGGCACCATCCCAACTAGAATGAGTTGACTGTCCCTGTTGTAGCTTCTAATAACCAGTACTCCATATTTAGGTATAGTGTCACTGATGTTCAGTACTGCATCCAACTATCCCCTTGAGACAAAAATCGTCATAATTAAGATCTCAAATCACAATTGATCCAAAGTGAACTCCTACTTTTCCTCCCTTAGCACCTATGCAACACTTAGCTGAAACATTGAGTCATAATGGACTGCACCTTATTCACCGATTCTTATGCATAACTGAGCACTCATAACTCATTCTGGAAAGACAAAGCTTACTCTTTCTTTAATATTTTGGAATGATCACTTTATTATTTCAATTCATAATGCACTATATACTTACCAATCAACTGGAACTAGGGGTTTATCAGTCTTTTGAAATCCTTAGCAACATGGTACTTTTCATGCATTTTAATATCTCACTACACAAAGTACTCTTAAAATCTGTTCTCTTTGATGATGAAATTAGAACAAAACAATAAGACATAATGTATGCCTGTTCATTATCCGAAAGAGAAATGCTGATTTGAAGCTCACATAACATATGACTACAAAAATGAAGTTATTCAACAATTTCTTATTTAAAGGTAGTCAGTTAAATTTATTAAGTGAACTAAACTCACTGTTCACCTGTAGCCTTCAGAAAGAAACCTGATCATTAAGAATGCATAGTTGGTTTCGTCACTTGATGGATTCTGTATTTTACTCTTCAGTTGTATTTCATTTCGTTTGATGAATATGATAAAGTATTTTTTTTTTTAAATCAGCCCATTTAATGAATAGGGCAACATGCCGAGCTCTACCCTTGTGGGAGCCCGTTTTACTCCACATGCTTGGTCTTCGAATAATGTTTCAGCTTCATGACTTTACCTATACCTGCACAAGGAAGCAAACAACGTTAGCATAAAAAATAGAACATTTTGATCATGATATTGTTATTTCTCCTTCAGCTCACTTCTTTCATACTACACTTGATAGGATTTGATTGTTTCAATGCATTTCTAATAGTATGATGTACTATTATAGGTGCTCCATATAAGTTACATCATAGTCAAAGCCACTGACACCCTCTCTTTCCCTCTTTCAGGTCGACGGAGCTCAAGACGACAAGGTGTACCATTCAGTGTCAAACGTCGATAATGAAGTAATGATGATTATGTTGTTGCTTATGTTCCTTCCTTTCTACATCTTTAGTAGTGCAATGTGCTATTAGAAATGTATTGTAACAATCACAATTATATCCACGGCTTGTGTGGATCTTTGATTTCAATTCTTCTTTTCAATTGAAAAGAAAATGCATTTTCATGTAATGTTGTAATATCATTCTGATTGTGAAATCAAATGAAGCCTTGTAAAAATATGAGTTTTTACGAAATAAATGAAAGCATCTAAAATGCTATTTTGTCCATGTACTCAATTTTGTATTTTCTTTTAAATCTGCAACATTTGAATGGCACTCTGCAACTCTATTCTTCTTTAAAATGCATAACTATTGTTCGATGCATAATGATAATGCGAAACAACATTTAAACTTAAGTGCAATTCCACCTCATGATGTAATAACATTCAGCCAGCTCCACCAATTGAGCTGAGGCAAAAATTTGGTAACATAACTAAAGGAGATAATTGAGATACTAGTAGAATATGAAGAAATCATTTCAGATAATGTACCTGATGTTGCATGGATCTGATTCCTGGAGCTAGTTTTCCTAATAAAGCAACACACCAAATGACACTAAAAGAGAATGAAGAGATTGATAGAAAATTGTAAGAGTTGTTGAGGAAGAGTTTGATCAGAGAAAGCTTAAGTCCTTGTGCAATACTTGATTTGCTAGAACCTAAGAAGGATGGAGAATGGAGGATGTGTATAGACTCTAGAGCCATAAACAAAATCACAGTGAAGTATAGATTTCCTTTGCCCCGGATGGATGACATTATGGATTGTTTAAGTGGAGCTAAATACTTTACAAAGATAGATTTGAAGAGTGGATATCATCATATCAGAATCAAAGAAGGGGATGAGTGAAATACAATATTCAAGAAAAGTGAAGGATTGTATGAGTAGTTGGTGATTCCTTTTGGACTAACAAATGCACTGAGTACTTTCATGAGGCTTATGAATGAGGTATTAAAGAAATTATTGGGTAAGTTTGTGATTGTATATTTGGATGATATCTTGATTTTCAGTAAGACTAGAGAAGAACATTTGTTGCATATAAGACGAGTTTTGTAGAGGTTGGGAGAAGAGAAGTTGCAGATAAACATTAACAAGTGTAGTTTCATGATGGAAGAATTGGTATATCTAGAATTTGTGATATATACAGATGGATTGAAGATGGATCTTGAGAAGGTAAGATCAATTGTTGAATGGCCTACACTAGAAAGCATTGAGAGGTAAGACTATTTCATGGATTGGCTAGTTTCTACTAGAAGTTCATTAGGAATTTTAGTTCTATTTATAGTCCTATGACAAAAACAATGAAAGGGGATAAGAAAGATTTTAGGTGGACATCTGGAGGAGACTAGTGTTTTGAGTTGTTGAAATAGAAGGGGACTGAGTAGACTATGTTGGCTTTACCAAATTTTAGTAAGGTATTTTAGGTAGACTGTGATGCAAGTGGAAATGCAATTGGAGTAGTATTAAGTCAAGAAGGAAGACTAGTAGGTTATTTCAGTGAGAAATTTAATGATGCTAGGAGAAGGTACTAAGTATATCACTAGGAGTTTTATGCCATAGTTCAAGCATTAAAGAAGTGGAGACATTACTTGTTTCCTAAGGATTTTGTGTTGTATACAGATCATCAGAATTGCAGTATTTGAATAGTCAAGGTAAGTTGAATTAGAGACACATGAGATGGGTGGAATTCTTGCAGAGTTATACTTTTGTTTTGAAACATAGGAGTGGAAATTCAAATAGATTTATTGATGCTTTGAGTAGGAGAATGAATTTACTAGCAGAGATTAGAGTGGAGGCATTAGGCTTTGATGAATTGAAAAAACTTGTATGAGGAAGACCCAGATTTTGTAGAACCTTGGAGAGCTTGTAAAGAGCCAGTCTTGGAGGATAGGAGTCAGTGATTGGATTATTTCATTTAAGGGGATATATTGTTTAGAGGGAATTAGTTGTGTACAACCCAAAGTTCAATGAGGGATAGCTTGGTGAAAGAAAAATATAGTGGGGAATTGGTAGGACACTTTGGAATTGATAAGATAGTAGCATTGGTAAGTGAGAATTACTTTTGGCCATAGATTCATAAGGATGTTAGGAAATTTATGTGGAGTTGCAGAGTTTGTCAAGCTGCAAAAGGGAGTAGTCAGAATGTTGGATTGTGCAAGTCTTTGACAGTTCTAGAGAGAACTTAGGAGGATATCAGTATGGATTTCATACTTGGATTTCCAAAGAAACAAAGAGGTAATGATTCTATATTTGTGGTGGTGGATATATTTTCTAAAATGACATATTTCATACCTTGTAAGAAGAAAATAGATGCAATACATGTAGTTAAAGACGGATTTAAATTTTAGTTATACTTTTCACCCATAGATTGATGGATAGACATAGGTAGTAAATAGGATTTTGGGGAATTCACTAAGATGTTTGGTTGGGGAGAAGACCGGAAGTTGGGATTTAGTCCTTGCACAAATAGAGTTTTCTTATAATAATTCAGTGAACAGGAGTACCAGAAAGACACCTTTTGAGATTGTTACTAGAGTTCATCCTAGAGGTATATCAGAGTTGTGAGACATCAGTAAGGAAGATAAAAGGAGTGCAGAAGCAGAGGAATTTGAAAAACATATGAAGAAAGTACATACTCAAGTAAAGCAACAATTGAAAGATATGAACTAGAAGTATACAGAGCAAGTAGATGAAACTAGGATACATAAGGAGTTCAAAGTTGGAGATGAAGTGATGGGGTATTTTAGGAAGGAAATATTTCTAGTTGGCACATACAATAAGCTCAAGATGAGGAAGTTTGGACCCTGTAATATTTTGAAGAAATTTGATTCAGTAAATGCATATGAAGTAGAGTTATCGAATGGCGTGGGTATATCACCTATATTCAACATTGCAAATCTACATCAACACCATGAAGCAGAATTTAGTGAAGAGAGTAAAGAAAATTGGATAAACAGTTTCCTAAACAACAATCAAATGAGATAGAAGAGATTTTGGATATCAAATATGGGAGGAAAATGCGTGGAATATATTGTGAAGTGGAAAGGTAGACTAGTGGATGATTATTCTTGGATTTATCAGGCTGAGGTAGACTGTATTGGTTTTCCTTTAGCCCTAGAAAAGTGACGTACTCACTTTTCAAACAACCCTAGATGTCTGATGCAGGAGCATCCTTGGTTCTTTACAATCCTGCATCAACCAAAAATATTTTCATTTCAATTTTTTTCTTGTTCAGTTCTTATTCAATTCAAGTTGGTAGATTCAACATTTCATCATATTTTGCTCACCAGACCCTATAGATCTATGTTTCATCGTGGACATGTTCATTTTCCCTTCTTCCAAGATTTCAAAATGATTGTATCTTTTCCTAGCAAGTTATTACTTCTAGATTAAGTGACAATTTCTAGAACAGAGCACCGAAGCAGTTTCGAGCCTAACAGCTAGTTTTGTCTCTTGTGGATCCTTCCCATAACTTTCGGATCCTTGTGGTGTGTTCTGAATTGTTTCGTATAGTGTCTCTGACCTTAATTTAGGCCCAAACTTCATCCTATGGTGCTGCCGAGAAGAAATTGAAATTTAAGGCCAACCTATTTCATGCACATGTTACATTTCCTTCATTAGAGATTGTAATTTAATCTTTGGCTGAAGCAGAGGATTCTAGATATCGGGATGTGATATACATCATTGTAATTGATCATTAGGATAAAAAATGAATAGAAGTAGACAAATATAAGATTTGATATATAAGATTTTAGCTCGTATTAAGGAGGATATAGGAATATTGTATTTCGAGCATGTTGTATTAGGACTATGAGCCCAATTTGTAAACCTGGATGTTGTCAGCTAACTGTAACTTAAAATTCTAGTAATGTGAATGTTTGAATCTACATTTTCCCCCATATTCTATTTGGATTCTATTGTGTAACTCTTGTTGCACGGTCCAAACTATTCTCTTTGAGGAGACTCCTACTATGACTGCACCATGCTTGATGCGAGCTCATTTTTTAGGGGCATTAATGCCCCTAACATTCCATGATAAAATATTCATTGGACCTGAGGAGAGTAGCATGCTCTCCTTGGAAACTTATTTGTTGAAGATACCATAGAATCATGTAAATTAGCTTTCTGGCATGCTTCTATTTCCTCTTCCAATTTTGTGAACTTTGACTTGCGGCCTCTCTTACCTAGAGATTTCTTTAGAAGTGGTTGATAAGGAGTTTGAGATATGGAAAGAGATTGTGAATAATTGAATTCTAAAGAGTCTCTTATTTCTTTTCCTGCAACTTCCCTCACATCTTGTGATGGTGATTCTCTTAATACATTTTCCTTCTATGATAATATCAAATTCTAGGACATAACCAAAGGCTGTGAATCGGACATATCAATATCACTTACAACTAACCTCTATTTTTTTTTAGCCTTCTATTTGAAGCAAGTAATTTCCCCTTTAGCAACATTGTTGTCCCAATCCTAAAAGGAACCTTCCTCAAAAACTTCATCTGCTATTTCTTCAACAATTTATGAACCCATTGAAACCAATATCTTTTCTCCTAATATCTCTAGATCTACCTCTTGAATTTAGTTTTCCTTTGGGAAATGTAACAAACATTGTCCATCAACTAAGTAGTTAGTTAATAAAGGTAAGCTTCTATCCTGCCTCGTCAAGTGTCCAGAAAAAATATATGTCCCTCGGAACATTAGTTTTTTGACTATTTCATCTAGTTGATACTCATTAATTTGAAGATCCGAGGAATATAAATTTAGGATTTGGTTGGTATGTCTTTTCCATCACCACTCATAAAACAAAGATAAATTCATAGATATTGAAGATTTTTGATATACAAGAATCGTGACAATTTGATTTCTATGCCCTTGCATGACCTCATTGATCTTTGGGCCTTGCTTACCCACTTTTGTTTGTAAGTTCCCCCCATCAGTAGGTATATTGTGATTATCCCCTTGATTAACCTCTACCGGTTACCTTGTGCTCTATGAAACCTGGGAATGAAGTATATCATGCCCCTTGTTGAACTTGGATGGAGTGTGATTCAGCTTAATAGATTGCTTTGAAAAAATTTATACGGAATGACCAAATGTGTGACACTGAGCACATGTATCCTGCAAAGTCTCCCATCTTATTTCTTGTAACCAAGTACCAAACTTGGTTTTTAACTCAGTATGTCTTGGATTCTTTTTAGTTGTGTCTTGTAATACTAACATCCTAACTGGTTTAGCAGGATTATTAAAAACCAAGATATCATGCTTTTGAAAAATACCTATCTGATTAGCCATGATTTCTAATAAATCTAGTTCCCTATATTCCAAAGGAAGGGCATGGAGTTGGAACCAGAAAGGGGCAAAACAAACCACAAATTCTTTAAGCTTAAAGTTAGGAGTCCAGTTTTGCATGTGTAATCTAGATCCTTGATAATTCCATGATTTAATTATGAAAACCTCATCTTTAAATGATTTATTTAAAAATAAAACAATAAAAATTCCTTTGCTCTCATCTAGATAAAAAAACTTTAATGGAACTTTAATGGCCCCTTCCCATTCCTCAAAAATGTTTTTCTTTAAAGTTTCTAGATCCAAGATGATATTCCAGAACTTACAGATGACCACTTTTTCCCTGAGGTCTATAATTTATGGTTGGATCATGTGATATGGAAACGTTAACTTAGTAATTTCAAGATCTTCTCTATACTACAAAACATATTTCTTTTTCCCAGATCCAACCCCTTCATTTTGTGTTGTGACCCCTTGCTAAGTTTCTTTCTATCTCCATACTTTCTTTTGCTTAACCTTTCTTTGTTTTGATGAAGATCTTGATTTATTCCTTTTTTTTCCTATTCCCTTGATAACCCTTATCACCTTCAGTACCTCTCTTCTTCTGTTGCTTCATGTGTGGAGCTTTCGTAAGGCTTGTCGTAAGTACTTCCTCATTTTGATGGCCTTTTCTCTCATTGTTGTGGATCTTTGCAATATTTTCATCATTTTGAGGTTTTCCTTTCTATAGGTTATGATTAGAACTCTTCGTTGTACCCTTTTTGTTGTTAGGGTTATCAATTTCTACCCAAGTAGCAGGAGCATGCAATAAGCGATCTTTATCAGAAATCATTGGATTGAAGGGATATCTTAAAGGTTGAGAAGCCCTATCTAAATATGGCTTGTTTTGCAATTGGGTTTGCTTTAGATTCTTTTCACTATCTTCATCTATGCTCTAAATGGCTCTTATCTTTTGATGGTAAAACCCTATCTTCATGGATATCAAAAATTGGCTTCTTAGATCTATCTAGGTGTCTTGGATATCTGAATGGCTTCAAATTAGGTCTTCCAAACCTATACCTAACTTGGGAATTCTATGGTTTCACATGATAGTGCCTTGCTCTTCCCATGGACCCTTGTTGCTAATTAGACTGTATGGCGAAACTTTGAGGTTGGTGAGGAGGCTGATAATGATGAGACTTGTCAATTTCTGCATCCTATAATGTTGATGACCTATTGATGTTTTCTTTCATCTCACATGATATTGTTCTTGATTTTGCATGTGACCATGTTGATGAGTACGCCCTTTGATAAGACTTTGATATCGTTGTTTTCACAGAGATCTATCATTGTCTATGTATTGAAAGTTGGGTGACCATTGGCACCTTGACCATTGCAGAGCCATTTTTTTTATATCTATACTTTGTTAGTAGCCTTTTTAAACTCTAAATTCTCAAAAACACTGTAATAATCAAAGTTAATTTTTTCACTTTAAGCTAAAAATCTATATACATGCTAGGGATACAATTATTTGAATGTGCTATTACACACAAAATGTACTTTATTGCTTGATCAAAACATTTACATCATGCCTCTTTCATAGAGGAGTTTACAATATACAACATAAATCTAGAAACATACTAAATCAATTCTCTCACTACATGCAAACTGAAACTTCCTAAATGCTTCCTACATGCACGTTTCATGCAAACACTTTCTATTGTTACATGCCTAATTAACTACAAAATATATGGGATAAATTATATGCCAACACTCCCCCTTAATTTTGACCATAAAATTCTTTCAATTTTCACCAACTCTTTCCAATTGTTGTGGTAGTCTCTCAAACTTGGATCTTCAAATCTTTAGAACTTCTAACTAGAAATTTTCTTGCTATCTGTAGCTTTCAATTTTTCATTATGTCTTTCAAGGCCTTCAAACCTCTCTTGATTTCTTTCTTCTTTGCCATATGAACATTTGTATTTGAACAAATTTTTTAACATACATGTAATTTTCTGCCAACTCGATCCATAAGTCCATCCACAATCTATTTTCATACAACCTTCCATGGAATCTTTCTTTGAGGCATTATTCCAACATTTCATTTAACAATGAATTTTCAAACCACACACACTACAAGGGTGTAAGTCCTGATACTTATCCTTGGTATGACCTTTCCTATGGCAATGTGTACACTCAACAGTCTTCATTTCTTGAATGACTTTACTTAAACTTGTAGCATCATTCCCCTTACCTGTGACATACTCAAGACCTTCATACTTTTTCCTTATTGTTGGATCAATTGGATTTCTCATTCCTTGTTCATGTTTTATTAATCCTTTACTTTTATAACCCATTTTTTTTCATGATTTTTAAACCAACATTACTAGCAACATTTGCATTATCATCAGAACTAACAAGATACTCAGTCCAATGTTTATCTCCATCACAAACAACTTTAACAAAAATACACTTATCAAATGATGAACTCAATTCTTTTGTACTGCAAGAAACATCACATACCAATTTATTTGACTTCAAACTTTCATTTTCTTTATTTAATTTTGACATTTCCTTATTGTATAAACCATTCACTTCTTCTATTTTTTTAATTTCCTTCATTCGTAAATTATTTGCTTCTTCTAATCTCTTTAATTTTTGTTCTAAGTCATTAACCAATTTTACTCTTTGTTCTAATTCTCCATTCCTTTTTTTAATCTCATCAAATAGCTTTAGATTTTCTTCTAGCTCTTTATTCTTCTCCTCAACTTGCCACAAATATTTTAAAAGTTTATTATTTTCTTTCTTTAAAAAATTCTTATGATAAAATTTAGATTTTCATTTTATTTTAACACTCTTTTACCGACTTTTCCCATTGCAATAAATAATTAAACTCACTTTTTCACTTGATTACAATATTTCTTTGACATTTGTTTCAACTTTTCAACAATTACAAACTTCCTTTACAATGACTATAACCATAGACTTCAGACAAATTTATATTCCTTTACATAGAAACTTCAAACAACAAATATTCTAGAACTACACTCTTCCAAGATCTTCTTTTCTTTTCTAAAACATTTGATAAAAATTATCATAATTACTGAAAAAGAGACATGCTCGTTTCATGCAAAGACTTTCTACTATTGTGCACCTAATTAACTGTAGAATATATGGGAGATATTTTCTTCCAACATCTCTTGAAGTATTCTTTCAAATAAATATTTTTATATGATTGTTGAAAATATTCATTTCACATTACATAAAATTGGAGAGTGAATTCTAGTCATTCTCCAACTTCATCAATGAACTAGGGTTTCCTTTGTAGTATACAAGTATGTTCATTTTCTTTAGCTCTGGTTCATCAAATTTTACTCTCTTAAATTGAGGGTTTGCATAATTATAGTTGCAAGAAGGAAATTTGTTTAAGGGAAAGTATTAGACCCTAGCTACAATTGTTAAGCTTAAGGTTAAAAATTTTAAAAAATGAGTTACTCTAAAGGCTAATCCTTTTTATAAAAAGGTCTATGAATTATGATTTGATAGTTTAGTAACTTGGATCATTAATAAAGTTTTTTTTTTATAAAGGTGGCAGAGCCACAAAATTTTATGAAAATAAAGGAAACTAAAAAGTATCTAAGGGGTAGTAGAATATATTTTTTTTCCTTAACCCAGAAAGAGAAAGAAGTTGAGATCCATAAGATACAATCATTTGAAATTGTTTCACCATCAAGAGCTTTACATCCTTTTCCAAATTTCCTAAAATATGGATATCAAATTGGTGCAGGAGCACCCAAGCTCATTAGGAGTCAGTTGAAGAGTCAGGAGAGTGCAGGAGACATGAAGGTTTTTCCATCATTCCAAAGCATCAATTATGATGTCTTGAAGCCTATAATGGCATTTGGAATGGATGAGAGTAATTGGAAGATCAAAAGTCCTAAGGGTCCTGATAAGGACCCTAGGACCAAAATGCTTTGTAAATGGAAAAATAATGTTCTAGGAGGTTAGATAGGTTTATTATGATTTAATTTTGTCAAATAAGATTTGATAGTAAGGATCAAATAGTTTTTGGATAGTAGAGTTTAATAAATTGTAAATTGGAAATTCAAATTTTTGAATTCCAACATTGGGCGAGAAAGTAGTTTTTTGATGTTTTAATCACTTTAATGTAAACTAATCAATCCAAAACGGTTTGAGAAGTTGGGGAAAGGTTATTCAAGGCCATAGAAGTCATTTGTATGTAGGTTGGGTTGCTGGTACGGAATTTGTACGGACTGCTACAGGAAAAAGCAAAAAAAACAATAATTTCTTGCATTTTTCTTGTGTTCATTTGATGAAAACTTGATTGCCATTGAAGATATGTCTGGTTGGATGCTTTAGGAACCTATATTTACATGTTTTAAGGCCTTTTATGCTTTGATAAGCAACAACAATCAATTCTTTGTATTTTTTAACTGATTGTCCTCAAGAAAGTGCAAATTTTCATTGATTTTGAGGGTTTTTATGGATGATTGATCCACTTCAAGGTAGAATAGTGCTGTAACATTTTAAATGGATCACTTCTAACATGTATAATACAAACATAACAAAATAATGTGCAGGAAGGAAGAATATCAAGGTGTACACTGAGTTGTCAAAGGGAAAAGTGCATGAAAATGGGGGCTAAGGTATAGCAGTAGGAAATCTGCCTTAATAAGGGGAAATTTTTTGAGTTTGGATTGATGTATTATGTTGATCTAATGGTGAAAAGTCAAAGAGAGGGATCTGGAAGTGTTTGGGAGGTGGGTAACTAAAAAGCCCTAGTTTTAAGGCAATTTATGGAGGGTTTTGTGTTTGAGCGTATTAAGGGTGTCATAGAAGATTAAAAGATTGAAAATCCTTGGTTTGGGAAAATTTTAAGGGACTGTTGAAAGTTTCATAGTCAGGGATTGAGTTTAGAGAGGGGTTGCTTGGAAAAAGAGGGCTAATTAGGCCCTAAATTGGAGGAAACAACAGATTTTGATTGGTGTGCTCCAAAACAAGTGCCATCAAGAATCTAGTATGTTATGTATCATCACAAACCACATCTAGTTCAATCATTAGTTTGGAGGGTCCTTTGGGATCATTGAGTGGAAGTTCAAGAATTCACTGTTGGAGGCCTAGTTGGGCTAGAAGCCTAGTCAAGGTGCAAAAAGAGAGTTTTGCTTAAGACAAAGGGTTGGGGCTTTGTAAACATTCAATAAAAGTTTGTATGAGTCTATCAAAATTACTCCTAGGGTTTAGGTCCATAAGGAAGAATATAAGTTGTAAGTGAGCCATTGAGCCTTATTTCTATAAGGGTGTTTGAGAGTGCACTGTTGAGATTTTTGAAATCATTGTGTTGTTTTCCAAAAGTTCCCATACCCTCTGCATCACAAATGAAAATCCAGGTGTAAAGAACAAAACCCTGGAGGCACAAAAAGAGAGAAGATACCCATGCGAAGATGATAGCTCGAAATCACAGGGGAAATAAGATATTGAAACCCTAGAGGCCTCAAAAGAGAGAAGATATCCATGCAAAGATGATAGCTCAAAATCATAGAGGAAAGAAACTTTTCAACACTTTTTCACTTGATTACAATATGTTTTCAACATTTTTTTCAACTTTTGAACACCTACAAACTTATTTTACAATGACTATAGCCATAGACTTAAAAAAAAATTATATTCCTTTACATAGAAACATCAAACAACAAATATTCTAGAACTACACTCTTTTAAGATCTTCTAGTCTTTTCTAGAACACTTGATAAAAATTATCATAAATGCTGAAAAGGTAATAGCTCATTTCATGCAAACACTTTCTACTATTGTACGCCTAGTTAACTGTAGAATATATGGGAGATATTTTATGCCAACATCTCTTGAAGTATTCTTTCAAATTAATTTTTTCATATGATTGTTGAAAATATTCATTTCACATTACATAAAATTGGAGAGTGAATTCTAGTCATTATCTAGCTTCATCGATGAAATAAGCTTTCCTTTATAGTATACAAGTAAGTTCATTTTCTTAAGCTTTGGTTCATCAAACTTTACTCTCTTAAATTGAGGGTTTGCATAATTATTGTTTCAAGAAGGAAATATTTTTAAGGGAAATTATTAGACCCTAGCTACAATTGTTAAGCTGTAGGTTCAAAATTTTAAAAAATGAGTTAATCTAAAGGCTAATCCTTGTCATAAAAATGCCTATGAATTAGGATTTGATAATTTAGTAACTTGGATCATTAATAAAGTTTTTTTTTATAAAGGTGGCAAAGCCACAAAATTTTATTAAAATAAAGGAAACTAAAAAGTATCTAAGGAGTAGTAGAAGAAAGTTTTTCTTTTTCTTAACCCGGAAAGAGAAAGAAGTTGAGAGTCATGAGATACAATCAATTGAAATTGTTTCACCATCAAGAGATTTACATCCTTTTCCAAATTTCCTAAAATATGGATATCAAATCAAAATCCAGGTGTAAAGAAAAAAACCATGGAGGTACAAAAAGAGAGAAGATATCCATGTGAAGATGATAGCTCAAAATTGTAGAGGAAAGAAGATATTGAAACCATGAAGGCCTTGAAAGAGAGAAGATATCCATTTAAAGATTATAGCTCAAAATCAAAGAGGTAAGAAATAGGGGAGCTAACAAGGAACCTACTGTAGCCAACACAAAAAGCATACACAAGAGATGACCAAAATAGAGAAACTTCCACAACAACCTAGACAGGAAGCAACCAAAATGATAAGATGATATCAAAATTGTCACCAAAAATGAGATTAGGGAAGCACTAGGCTGAGAAGAAAAAATTTCAAATAGAGAGATTAGATACCATTAAGTAGAGCTTCCTTCGATGAAGCAATATCCGTAGGGGGAGGAAAGTGAGGTTCTTCATGGGGCTCAATTAGAGCATGTTGAATAAGAAGCTTAACTACTTTATAGAGCATGTAGATGCGGTCACACACTAAATTTCCAAAATGATGCTTGGCGAGCTTGAGGAAAACTCTAAATTCTTGAGGAAAATCATTGAGAATTCCATGAGCCATGGCACAAAGCAATTTAGAGAGACGGAAATCAGCTAAGAGGTGTTATTTACTATTAACACCCCCTACTAGATTCGACCCTTGGAGTAGTGGTTTACAATTTTTGGCCAAACTCGACACTGAAATATTTTTTTGTAACTAAATCTTCACTTTCAGACACCTATAGTGACTAAACTGTGAGGAATTTGAAGATGATGCAAACTAGAGTTTTATGAAATTTTGTCTATAGATTCTAAATATATTTTTTTCAAAAAATCTGGAATCAGATTGCAGTTCTTTTTCCATCTCCCTCGAAACCTATTTTTTTCAGAAAACAACATTTTTAAAAAGTGATGCTCACCGTATAACGTATAATTTTTTTTCCATGAAGGATAAAATTCTAATTCTTTCGAATTTAGATTCATAACTCTGATATCTAGTGCTTTCACTTGGTTAGATATTTTTATTGAATAGTTTTTCTTTAATAAAGTTTCAAAGTTAAACCAATTATAATTCAGACATAGCGCAATCATTATAACGTGTAACTTCTTTTGTATGTATCAAAATTCATTTTTTTCTCTTTGTTGGATCAAGGACTTCAATATCTGGTGCACTCATATTTTTCAGAATTTTTTTTTTTATAATCTGCTATTTTCCACATGTGAAGAAAAGAGAGCTTGATTTTTAGTGAAAAACCTACATTCACGAGAAATAAAAAATAAATATACTAATAAAATAAAATTTATTTAAAATTATACTTTTTGGGAAGCTTATAATAAGGTCTACATACTTACAAAAATAAATTTTAAATGAATTCATTTGATCCACCAAAAGGTAAATGAAAAGTGGGTTTTTATCAACATTTTGATAGGTGTAAAGGAGACTCCGTTATACATATGGTTTAAAAATAGCGAGGTTCTATCCAAGGGGGTTTGATTTAAGGTGGTTTGATCAAACCATATTCAATTGGAATGCTTTAAATGGAACTTTTTAAGGCTTAAATCATTATATTTTCTAAAAATATGTGATTTCAACAAAAAATTGTTCCTCCCAGAAATTGTAAACTAGCTTTGTGAGTGAATGCAGGATGTCATAATTTTTGAAAGCCAATTGCAATGTGGAGAGAGGACACACATGTGGCAACAAGTAAGTTCCCATGAGAAGCTTAACCATTTCAATGTAACCCAGAACATCCATCAAATTTGAAACCAATTGTGATGCCAATTCATAGGGAAAAGCCATAGCATGCATATCCAACCAATCAAAACCTAATACAATTTGAATAACATCCACCACCTATTTACATTCAAAGGAGAAAGAACTCAATTTTTCTTTAATAGTGAATGGTGAATTAACCAAAATTTCATGAACTCTTGGCAACACTAGCACCCTGAAAAGGTTATCCATTGCAAAACTAGTGACAAGAAAAAGAGACCAAGAGATTAGTGAGCATGGAACCAGCTGAAGTTGAATATAATATAATTCAATGGCTGCCATAAAACTAAGAATGAGATCTTCCACATTCACGAAGTAAGATTCAATAAATGTTCAAACATTTCGAGTACTGTCTATGAGGACACATGTTGCCAAGTGGTAAGCTTTGGAAATTAGGATGATAAAAAATTCCTCCAAACCAATTCATTTTTCCTCCAAAGATAGCTCTGAGAGGCTATTTTTCAATGTTCGACAACCAGAGCAAGCTCTCGTGGTTGAGCATTGAAAAAGAGGAGCATATTTCAAAATTTTCCAAATTTAGCCCCAATTTATGGATAACCACCACAAAGAGTTGAAACTCGAGCACAAGATCATACAATAAATGATAATTCATGAGTGCTAGTTTCCTGTAAGGATTTCTGAACAGATGAGGCAAGCTCATTTTGGGGACACCAACAAGGGACAACTATCTCTTTCATAATGAAAATTGCTTCACAAATTCTTTATGCAAATATGAAACCAGTACTTTTAGGTGTGAAAGATAGCTTCACCTTGACCACAACATTTAATAACAACCACCATATTTTGAATATGTCTCAATCAAGGACTGCATTAAGGAAAGGAATTCATAATATGAGAATTGAATGAGCATCAAGAAACCCATGCCAAGAACAAATGGAGAATCACCCTACATACAAAAAAATCAAGACTTCCTTGCCATTGAAAAATTCAAAAAAATGAATTGAAAAGAGGGCAAGACATAGAAAATGAACCCAACCCAAGAAGATAAAGAACCCCTGAGACATGCAACCATATAGTTCCATAAAGCAAAAAATAGGGGTGAGGAAGACCCATCCATATACGGAGAAAAGGAAAATGAGAGGGGAGTCGAAGGGGAAACAAACAAGCTAAAGAGGAAAGAATGGAGAGGGAAACCCAAATGAAAAACAAAGATTATAAGAAAAAACAAATAAGGGTATGTGTAGGATCATGATGGGCCAAAAAGTGGCGATATGATGGGTATGTGTAGGGTATGTGGCTGATAACTTTTTATTTACCCAAAATTGATGAAACGAAAAGGGTTTTTAAAGGAGATTCTCAGCTTTCCATCAATATAAAATATGCTTTACTTTGAATTTAATAAATAATTATTATTCATTTTCTATTTGAATTATGACAAAAGTCCTAATTAATAGGCTAATTGAAAAACATCTATAGCTTTCAAATGTAGTATCACATTTTTTTCATCTAAAACATGTGCCACATTCTATGCTTCACATATTGTAGGATTAAAAAAAATAAAATTGAATTTCATGAAGTTTTGACCAGGTTAAGGTGGTCAGACATACGAGTTTTTATATTTTTTAAATGATGTAATAAAAAAATCATAATTAATTATTTACTTGGAAAAAAATTACAAAAAAATATGCATCACATCTGGACATGATTCCTCTACTTATATCTAAAATCTTATAAAAAATATGATCATTTTATTATGGTTAGGGTGGTCAGACAGACACCTACTTCTTATTTCCTTGAAATTTAGTACTCTGCATTGAAATTTCAAATTTTCACCAAATAGTTTTTTATTTTTTAAATAAACCTATTAGTTTAGAAACTACATTCAATTTTCTACAGATTCTATTCTTACATATTTTTGAAATAATATAGATAACTTATTCAAAATTTTACGTCAAGTTGCCTAACTCTGATTTTTTTGAATTTTTAGCCAGTTAAGGGCTTGTTTTTTCCATGATGATCCTGCACATACCCATAAAGAAAAAAAAACGCAAGATGGAATTATGAAATATTATCTTTGAAATGAAGAATGCATTCCTCCATGGTGAATTCTCAAAATGATATATGCTCACCAATAGCTTTATTGGCTAAAAGATCTACAACAACATTGATTTCCTTGAAATAGTTAGAAATGTGAAAAATTGGGAAATCATCAAGTTGATTAAGAGTGTATGATAAGATATAATCCAAATGTTAGGAAGACATGCCATGATTCTTTGATGCTGAGAATGTTAACATTGAATACCCTTAAATCTAAAGATGAGATATTGAGAAATTTTTCACTAATTTAATACCCAGACCTAAAGATTTAAATTTTCCATGTTATTAGTGTCTTCTGGAATTAGTTTACAAGTTGTAGCAATGAAGGCTCCATTCCAATCTGTTAGAACTACAACAATACATGATTTACTTGGATTTCCACTAGAGGGACCATCAAAATTTAACTTGATGAAGTCTCGAGGCTAAGGAGACCATGATAAATTATTCCTTTTGACTAAAGGGGATTTGGAAAGGATAGAGCCTACTTTGGGGATCTTCAAAAAATGCCAAATTTTCAAAATAAGAGCATCCCAAGAATTAAAGTGCTTACTTATTTGAGCATTTCTATGTAGAGCTAAAGAAGTTACCTCATAAATTGAAATCTCAATTCTTTGCAAGACCTGAGAAATAGTGGAGGACTTTTTTCTAAATATTCTTTTGTTCCTTTCCAACCAAATGTTCTAGATTAAAATGGAAGGGTAGATCTACCAAAGATAAGAAATTGTGGAAGAGGAAGAAAGTGAAGGCCAAGATATAAAATAAATATGAATGGAATTATGCAATTGGTTGGACCAACCAAGATTATTGAAAATTCAACACCAACAATCGTGGACAAAGTCACAATTCAAAAGGAGGTGATCAATGGACTCAAAAGCTTTCCCACACATAACACATGGGAAAAGACTAGATATGACCATTCTATCCAATCTTAGAACTATTAAAATTTTATCTTTAATTTTGAGCCATGAAAAAGCCCTAGCCTTTGGGAGAATTTGAGGACCCCTAGAAAGTCTGATTGTAATTGAAGTAGTCTGATTGAAGCAAGAAAGAGAGTTATACCCATCTTGAACATTATATTTCCTTGATTTGGACTTTAACCAAATGATTTTATCTTGTTTGTTAGAAAGATATACCCATTTCTTGGAAAGCTCAACTTTTAATGAAATATTTAAGTGAATTGGCACTTGCAAGAAAACAAAATATTTCCATTTACCAAAATAGGGATTTAAAGGATCAATGTCAAGATAATCTTGAACTTTTTGGCCCCATTTGTTTTTTAATTCAAATTTTATTCGATTAAAATAACCACGCTATCAAAGGGGTTTATGGACATTCTAGGCATCATCCCAAAAAATGGATTTTTCACCAGTATTAATCATCCAAGAAAGATGAGGAAGAAGGTCTGATCTGCAAGAAGAAGTGAAATTCCAAATTTTAGACCTTCATGGAAGATCCTTTTGAGTGAATATTACTTCCTTCTCAATGGAATATAAATATTTGTATCTCATTAACTTACACCATTTGACATCAAGTTTACTATAGATTTTCCAAAAAAAAAATTACACCCAGTGCTTTGTTTTGAAGAAAAGAATTTATCAAGCCTGTCCCTCTAAAAAAATTTGGTTCAAAAATGGTAACACATGCTACAATAGGAAGTTTCTTTTTAGCAGTGACATTCTCTGACCAAAGAAAATATCTAAGAAATTTTTGTAATACTTGCCCTTTTCCTTTCGAAAGACTTAAAACTGACATCAGATATATTGGAAGGGAATATAAAACATATTTAAGCACGACCAATTTTCCCACAAAAGAGAGCCATTTTGATTTCTAGAGAGAAATTATGTTTGAGATAGAGGTAATCAGTCTATCCCACAAGTCATGCTTTTCCTTACTAGAAAAGAAAGGGATGCCAAGGTATTTGAATGGAAGTGAGTCACTCAGAAAGCCCCAAAATTTAAGTAATTTCCATTTGACCAAGGGATCAACATTCAAAAAGAATATTTTTTATTTTTCAGGATTATAAACTTGTCTCAAATGCAAATAATAAGCTCATATAATCTTCTTCATAACCTTAGGGTCTGCCATTGTAGATTTTCTCAATAAAAGTGTATCATCAACAAAGAGAGAGTGGGAAATTGGAGATGGGAAGGACCAGACAAAAATAACTTTCCATAGTCTTGGATTACGAGATGAGATTATAGATCTACTCATTCCTTTGGCCAATAAAATGAACAAAGAAGGAGAAAGAAAAATCAGAGGGGGGGTGAATTAGTTGTCACTAAGCTCAATCTCAAATCTCAAACAATTATCAACTTCAAAATCACTTTATTTTTTTATTAATTATGAACATGAAATGAGAATAATAGAAAGCAATATCAACACAAGAAACACTAGATTTATGTGGAAAACCCAGTAAGGGAAAAACCATGGTGAGGATTAACTCATAATATAAAGTAATAAAAAAATGGATTACAAAGAGGCTCACTACTCAGATATAGGGCTCACTACCTATAGATAGGAATCATTGTCCAATAAGGAGGCTCGTTGACTTTAGATAGAAAAGATAACAGAAAGATCCACCACCACAAGTTACACACATCTGCAGCCTGATCAAAAAGATTGTAGACACTATTAGCTCACTGCTTTCAGGAATCTAACACATTAAAGTGTTACTACCTCAATTCACTTTCACACAACTCTACTTCTCAAAATTGTGGCATGATTGATAAATTCATAACATCTCGACTTGTATTTATACCATATTCAACCTTATAAGCTTTCTCCAAGGTCAACTATAGACGCTACATTTTACAAATTCAAATTAGGTTGATAACTCGACATTCCCATGGTGGAAAGGAATGACAGTAGACCAAACCAACACTTAACCAAGACCCAAAAAAAATGTCTTAGATCAAACACATGCTTCCTCAATTGATACATAATCCTTCACATGAAGTGTAAACACTAGGTTAGCCAACCCTAATGAAAGCACAAATGAACTTTGAAGTACACACTTCTACACTAAGAAGATAACAAGTGAACCACACAACATGCTTCACCATACACTGGAACACATCTTAGATACCTTCAAATACATCTGTGGAAAATGCAACAACCTTGAAACTCAGAACACTTCTCACCAGTCCATCTAGATTGCACAGACACACAGTAATACTAAAAGTCAACTTTCAGAGCACCATACCACGAACATGTTTTCCAAAACATAGATAACATCATTACAAGACATCATCCAGATATACAAGATCTGAAACACACCAGCAGAGAACTATGGAGCAGAAATATTTCTCCCAATCCACAAACAAACAACTCTATCAAACTAGTTCACACACCAATGAACAAAACTTCCACTCTCCATCAAACCAAAAGCTACAAAGAAAGATATATCACCAATAGATACCCATAAACAACACTTCATATTTACACAAGCATAGGATCAACATAGAAGAAATGTGGAGCACAAAGTAGAGTGCATTCTGAACACACAACTCTATCTTCGCTATTCTTGAAAATTACTTGGAAACTCATCATATTAGCACATCTGCAGTACTATAAAGATAGCTCCATGTACTCACAACATCTCATCAACATCTCAAATATACATGCACAACATGCAACATCCTGAACTATGTTGACAACAATGACAACATCACCAAACTTACTCATACTTGCAACAATCTCCCCCTTTGTCATTGATAGCAACACATAATGTGAAAAACCATCAAAGACAACTTTGATTACATTCTTGCACTCTCAATACTCTCTCCCTTTTATCTTCTTCTTTTTCTCTCTCCTTTTACTGTTTTCACATGCTTACTCTCCCCCTTTGACATCAATTGCAGAGAATAAAACTTGTGATCACTCCCCCTTAGGAGTGCACCCACACATCTCATACTGCAACAATGAAACTCTCTACTACCCATGTGGAGTAGACCCATTTATTAGTCTAGATAAATGAAGAATATATAGATCCACTAGATTGATGCACCTCCATGTGCACCTAGTTCAAAGAAGGAAGGCCAATGACCCCAAACATCTCCCTAAGATACTCAAAACTATCCTTCGGAAGAGTCTTACTAAACATATCTTCAATATGATCCTTTCTAGACACAAACTCCAATCTGACTTCATTCTCTAATACCTTCTCCCTCAAGAAATGATATTTGATAGATATATGTTTTGTTCTTGAATGCATTATCAGATTCTTTGAAATACTTATATCACTTGTATTATCATAGAAGATAGGAATAGACTCATCATATATTACTCCTATATCCTTCAATGTTTGCTTCATCCACAAAACCTGCGTGTAGTAATATGTTGCTGCAATATACTTAGCTTCTTTAGTGGATAAAGAAACTAAATCTTGTTTCTTACGTAACCATCAAACCAATCTTCCACCAAGAAAGAATGCACCACTACTTATACTCTTTTGGTCAGCTACACAAACATCCCAATCTACATTAGTGTAAGCACTTAAAGTGAAATCGTTATCCCTAGGATACCACAAGCCATAATTTGGAGTGCCTTTAAGATATCTAAATATCATGTTCCCAACTATAACATGTGCTTCTTTAGGTTTTACTTCAAATCTAGCAACCAAACATAGTACATGCATGATATCTAGTCTAGTAGTAGTAAGATATAATAGTCCACGAATCATAGATTTGTACTTGATCTAATCAACTTTAGCAGGTTCATCATCTTTACTCAACTTGCATCTAGTCACCATATGGGTACAAAATGGTTTGGATTCATCGATTACAATTTTTTTCAACAATTCTTTAATCTACTTCGATTGTGAAATGAATATCCCCTTATCAATTTGATTTACTTGAAGTCCAAGGAAGAAATTCAACTCACCAATCATAGACATTTCAGATTCTTTTTGAATCTCCTCTGCAAACCTCTTACACATACCTTCATTTCCTCAAAAAATGATATCATCATCATACACAACTACTATCAACATTTTGTTTCCTTCAATTTTGAAATAAATATTGATGTCTATGGAGCCTTTGCTAAACTTTTCTTGTGTCAAATATATATCCAATCTTGCATACCATGCTCTAGGAGCCTATTTTAGTCTTCCTTTTTCAACTTAGAAACCATATATGGTTTTATAATAACTGAAATCCCTATGGTTGTTCTATGTACACATCTTCTCCCAATTCTCCATTCAGGAATGCAAACTTGACACCCATCTGATATACCTCGAAGTATTTATAAATAGAGAATGCCAAGAACATCCAAATAGCTTCCATTCTTTTGATCGGGGAAAATGTTTCTTCAAATTTTATTCCTTCAATGTGTGAATAGCCCTTGCACACAATTATTTCTTTGTTACTACTTCACCTTACTCATTCAACTTATTCCTAAATACCCACTTCGTACCAATCACATTCTTGTTTATAGGTCTAGGGATTAGTTCCCATGTTTGGTTCTTCTCTATTTGTTGCAACTCTTCTTTAATTTCTCTAACCAACCTCCAATCTTTCCATGCTTCACATATTAGGTTCTATCTTTGAAAGTAAATAAATATTTACCTCACCTACCACCACTTTGTTTCTTGTCTTCACACCTTCACTCTTATCTCCAATTATCTGGTCTTTAAGATGATTCTTCTTTACATACTTAGGAGTTTTAGGAGAAGGTTCCAGAGTTTCTTTTTCTTCTTCAATCTACTCTTCTTCTTCTTCCTTATTCTCTTTTGGTACTAGTCTATAGATTGGCTCATTTGGTTCAACTTCACTTACCTCAACTAGTTTGTGCATGTATTCATCAACCTTCACATTTGCACTCTCAACAATCTTCCTCAATATTTTATTGAAACGTCTATATGCTTTCCTATTGGTTGAATTCAAAACAAAAATTCCTTCATCACATCTAGCATCAAACTTCCCAAGGTTCTCATCATCTCTTTTAATATAACATTTTCTTCCAAACAAATTAAAGTACTTCAGAGTAGAAATCTTACTAGTCCACAACTCATAAGGGGTCTTAGTGCTATTACCTCTAATCTAAACTCTATTAAGAATATAAACAGTAGTGTGGATTGCCTATCTCAAGTATACATCATGTACATTTTCTTCTTTCATCATAGTTCATGTAGCTTCCTAAATAGTTCAGTTCTTTCTCTCAACAACTCCATTCTTTTGAGGAGTTCGAGGAGTAGAAAAATGTCTCTTTATGCCATGCTCTTCACAAAATGTATTAAACTCACTGGAAGTGATTTCTCGACCTCTATTTGACCTTAAACATTTGATTCTTAGGTTTACTTTATTCTCTACCCTTGCCTTAAACACTTTAAATATATCCAAAGCCTAATTTTTTTCTCTATGAAATGTAACCCATGCCATTCTTGAATAGTCATCAACTAAGAGGATGAAATAACTATCACCATTAAGACTTCTCATTCCTATAGGGTGAGAGAGGTCAGTATGGACTAATTCCAACATTTTGGTAGTTGATTGATCTTTTCCTTCAAAACTGCATCTTGTTTGCTTTCCTAACTAACAACTTCTGCACATAGTATTGGGATTTTTGATTTTAGGAAAATCCCAAATAACCTCTCTTGAACTGATCCTGATCAGATTATCAAAGTTTACATGTCTCATTCTCTGGTTCCATAGCCAACTTTCATTAACTTGAGATACAAGGAACTTACCATCAACACCCTTAAGCTAATAAATATTTCCATATGTTCTTCTTCATGTTGCAACCACAATTCCAAACCCTTTTCTAATCTCACAAGTATTATCCTTAAACACAAGCTTGAATCCTTTGCTACATATTTTTCCCACACTAAAAAATATTATTCCTTAAGCCCTTAACATAATAGACACCATCCATATTGTGCTTTCCATCAAAACTGATTGTTCCTTTCCCAACAATCTTTGCTCCAAAATCATCTCCAAACGTAACTAATCCACCATCATACTTTTCAAGTTTAGTAAAATTACTTTTATCTTCAACCATGTTATTAGAGCATCCATTATCTATCACCCAATAGTCTTCATCTTGTCCATCATGAAATGCAGTAAGTAGAGTACCTTCCATCTCATCCTTCTTGTTCTTCATATCACTTTCCCTTGCACATCTTCCAGAGTTAGCAAACATAGATTTATTCTCTAAAGCTAGAAACAAGCATTCATCATTAGAAATTTCAACATCTTCTCTGACATAATATAACTTCTTGAACTTCTTATCCTTTCTATCTTTATTATTTTTTCTATTCTTCTTATGTAAAACTCTATTTGGACATCTTGAAGCATAGTGACCACTATTTCCACAACTGAAAAATTTAAAGGGAAACATATCTTTGTACTTACCCGTACCTTTCTTCAAATTCCTTGTAAAATTTGCTTCTAACTCATTTGAATTGTCACTATTTGAATAATCCTTTGTATAGTAATTTTAAAGGGTGATTCAATCTTCTCCTCATTCTTTCCAAACTTCCTCATCTCAAATGCAGTCAAGGTGCCAAATAGTTGTTCTTTAGTAAACTTCTTAGGATCATACACTTCTTCAATAGTTAAAACCTTATCATTGTAACTTTTTGCTATCTAGTCATCAAAATCTTCTCCATCACATATTCATTAGTCAGGGTACAATCATGATTTTTCACTTCATTCACTACAATATCAACCCTCTAGAAATAGCTTGCAATATCTTCACCTTCTTCCATTTTACAATTCTCATATTTTTCCTTTGCTGTTAGCTTCTTTGATAATTTCACTCTATCATTTCCTTCTAAACTTCATAAGCAATTTCCAAAGAAATAAATTTTGTTCGCTCATTCTTAAACAAGGCACAATAGATCACATACCTTGTTTTCTCATTCTCCTCATAGGTAGAAATCTCGTCTACGAAAGAAGGACCACTTGTCGATGCAAAATACTTGGTCTCAATAGCCTTCTAGGTCTTGTAATCAAGAGAGATTATGTAACCTCTCATCTGCACTTTCTAGTCACTATAGTTAGATCCATCAAACATAGGGATCACCAATTTGTGCACCATTATATCTACCTCAAATGGTTAAGCTCTTCACCAAGGAAGAAAAGCTCTGATACCAATTGTTGAAAGGCGTAAGACAATTGAGAAGGGGGGTGAATCATTTATCACCAAACTCAATCTGAAATCTCAAACAATTATTAACCTCACAAAAAAATTATTTTGTTATTAAGTATGAACATGAAATGCAAATAATAGAAAGCAATATCAACACATGAAACACCAAATGTACATGTAAAACCCAATAAGGGAAAAATCACGGTGAGGATTAACTCAAAATATAATGTAATAGAAAAACTGATTACAAAGAGGCTCACTGCCAAAGGGCTTACTGCTCATATACACAGATCACTACCTACAGATAGGACTCAATATCCAATAAGGAGGATCACTGTCTATAGATATAAAAGATAATAGAAAGATCAACCACTACAAGTTACATGCATCCGCAGCCTGATTAGAAGGATTATAGACACTGTCAGCTCACTACTTTTAGGAATCTAACACATTAAGGTACTACTGCCTCAATTCAGTTTCACACAACATAGCTTCTCAAACTTGTGGCATGATTAATACAATTCATAACATCTCGACTTGTATTTATACCATCTTCTTGACCTTAGAAACTTCTTCCAAGGTTGGCTACACATGCTACATTTTACAAATTCAAATTAGGTTGAACACTAAACCTGCAGTGGAAAGGAATGGGAGTGGACCAAACAAACACTTAAACAAGACCCAAAAAATCTTGGATCAAACACACCCTTCCTTAATTAATACTTAATCCTTCACATGAAGTGTAAAAACCAAGTCGACCAAACCTAATGAGAACAAAAATGAACTTTAAAGTACATGCTTCCACAACAAGAAGATAACATGGGGACCACACAACACACTTCACCTTACACTGGAACACATCTCAGATACCTCTAGATACATTTGCAGAAAATGCAATAACCTTCAAACTCAGAACACTTCTCACCAGTCCATCCAAACTACACAGACACACAGTAATACTGGAACTCAACTTCCAGAGCACTAGACCAAAAACATCTTTGTTAGAAAATAGATAACATCATTACAAGACATCTTTTAGATTCACAAGATCTAAAACACACTAGCAGGGGACTATAGAGCAGAAAAATTTCTCCCAGTCCACAGACAAACAACTTTGTCAAACCAGTTCACGTCTATGTGTAGGATCATGATGGGCCAAAAAGTGGTGATATGATGGGTATGTGTAGGGTATGTGGCTGATGACTTTTTTTAACCTAAAATTGATGAAACAAAAAGGGTTTTTAAAGGATATTCTCAACTTTCCACCAATATAAATTATTCTTTACTTTGAATTTAATAAATAATTATTATTCATTTTCTATTTGAATTACGACTTAAGTCTTGATAGATAGGGTGATTGAAAAACATCTATAGCTTTCAAATGGTATCACATTTTTTGAATCCAAAAAATGCATCACATTCTATGCTTTGTATACTATAGGATTAGAAAAAAGTTAAATTTCATGAAGTTTTGACTAAGTTTAGGTGATTAGACATCCGATTTTTTATATTTTTTCAAAGTTGTAATAAAAAAATCATAATTAATTATTTACTTGGAAAAAAATACAAAAAAATATGCATCACATCGAGACATGAGTCTTCTACTTATATCTAAAATCTTATAAAAAATATTATCATTTTATTGCGGTTAGGGTGGTTAGACAGACATCTACTTCTTATTTTTTTCCCTGAAACTTAAGTACTACTGTATTGAAATTTCAAATTGTCACCACATAGATTTTTTTGTTTTAAATAAACCTATTAGTTTAGAAACTACATTCAATTTGCTACAGATTCTATTCCTACATATTTTTAAAATAATATAAATAACTTATTCAAATTTTTATGTCAAGTTGCCTAACTCTAATTTTTCTAATTTTTTTGCCAATTAAGGGCCTATTTTTTCCATGATGATCCTACACATACTCTCACACATCGGTGAACACAACTTCCACTCTGCATCAAACCAAAAGCTACAAACTAGGATATATCACCAATAGATGCACATATATAACACATCAGATTTGCACAAGCATTAGATCAACACAGAATAAATGTGAAGCACATTTTGAACACACACAACTCTGTCTTCAGTATTCCTCAAAATCACTTGGCAACTCGTCATATCAGCACATTTGTAACACTATAAAGATAGCTCCATGTACTCACAACATCTCATCAACATCTCTACTATACATGCACAACCTACAACATCCTGAATGGTGTTGACATCATTGACAACATCAAAAAACTTACTCATACTTGCAATAGAAAGGGGGTCCCCTTGCCTCACCCCTTGAGTGGGGGCAAATAAACCTTGAGGTGAACCATTAATTATTGTAGAAAATCTAGCCCCTAAGATGCAAGAATGAATCCATTTACACCAAGCATGAGAAAAAACCCAATTTATTTAGAATAGCCAACAAAAAATCCTAGATTACCTTATCATAGGCTTTCAACATATCTAGTTTTAGAACCACTGCAAGGGATTTGTCTAACATAACAAAATGAAGAGTCCCATGAGCCAAGATAGCTCTCTCTGGAGTATCTTTCCTGGGAAAAAACCCCCCTTGTTCTTCTAAAATAATTGATGGGATCACCTTAGCAAGTCTAGAGGCAATATCATTTGTGAAGATCTTGTATATAGAGTTACAAATTGAGCTATTGGTCTGAAATCATTGAAGGAAGATGGAACAAATTTTTTAGGGATGAGGGAAAGAAAAGTTGCATTGAAATCCTTTAAAATATTTTTGTAACTTCTTGATTCTTCTAATGCAAGAAGAACATCAAGACCTACAATATCCCAACATTTCTAGAAGAAAAGAATCATGAACCCATCCAGTCTTGAAGCTTTTTTAGCTTCCATGAAGAAAACCACTTTCTTAACTTCATCAAGAGAAAATTTAGACATCAATATATTATTGTTGTCCTCTCTTAACAATAAAGGAATATTATTTATTATCTCATTATCTTAAAAATAATTTTGGGCATTTTCCAAAGATAAAAGGTTTTTGAAGAAGGAGACCACCTCCAAACCAATGTCTTTTTTTTGAGGTGTGAACAGAACCTGAAGAGGACATAATTGAAATTATTTAATTCGATTGGCGATGTAGTTTTGTCGAGGTGTGGAAATTTTTTGTATTCCTATCCCCATTAGGTAACCAAGTCTCTATGGATTTCTTCCTCCAATAACATTCCTCTCAAGCTAGGATTTCTTCTAAATATACCTTTATCTTTTTATCTTGGTCATAAAAGGGTGCTATCCATTCCCATTCTAATAACCTTAGCATATTCTTCCAAAAGTTCTAATTCAATGTGAAGCTTTTCAGAAAATATATTTTTAAAATGCATAATGTTCCAATCTAAATCTTTTTCTCTTGGTCATAAAGGGTACTACCCATTGGCTTTTTAAAAAGATAAATATTCCTTTAGCTTTTTCTCTTGGTCATATAGGGTATTATCCATTAATAAAGGTATTGTGTGCCTAGGGGGTATATGTTTTTTCAATAGACTGTTGGATAATGGTAGGTAATGTAGAGATTCTAAAATCCCTATCAAAGGTTGGAGCCTTTTTAACCTTTGGTATAACAAGGGAGTTTCTTGTGTCCTTATCTCAAATGTTTGGGTCTATGATCTAGGAAAATTACTAGTACAAAACATCTTTTTCAATGTAGACTTTGTTAGGTTTTTAGCCAATAATTATGATGAACATGTTAGAGTTTTTAGCCGTACAAATGGTGGAGTGCTAGTGTATAATAACATGGCCTCCATTTTTTTTTGTCTTAACCTTGCTATAAATAAGATTGTAGAATTTTATTTTTTCAAAGAGAAATACTAGCAAGATAATCAAAATTATAAGGTTTTATGGCTCTTCAGGGAAAAATTAAATGAGTTTGATAGAAAACCAGTCAAAATTACTCAGAATCAAGTTGAGACTTTTAGTACTAACCAATTTGAGGAATACTTCACCAAGACATGTCATTCTTCAAGCCAATTCTTGGGGCTGATGATGGAACCAAATCACTATGCCCTTAAATTATATTTTTGCATATATCAAAAACGCTTTGGTGAATAGTGAGTTTGAATTTTCCACCTATATTGCAAATAGAATCCCTAATAACTTGATTGAAATTAAGGAAAATAATAAAATGGTGAACTTTAGGTGGTACTCTCTTCTCTACCACATGTTTTTGTATAAGGGAAGGGTATGTGTAGGATCATGATGGGCAAAAAAGTGGCGATATGATGGGTATGTATAGGGTATGTAGCTAGGGACTTTTTTCATACCAAAAATTGATGAAACAAAAAGGGTTTTTAAAGGAGATTCTCAGCTTTCAACCAATATAAATTATGGCTTACTTTGAATTTAATAAATAATTATTATTCATTTTCTATTTAAATTACAACTAAAGTCCTGATTGATAGGCTGATTGAAAAAATCTATAGCTTTCAAACGGTATCACATTTTTTAAATATGAAACATGAGTTGCATTCTATGCTTCACATACTATAAGATTAAAAAAATAATTGAATTTCATGAAGTTTTGACCAAGTTAAGGTGGTTAGACTTACGAGTTTTTATATTTTTTAAAAGTTGTAATAAAAAATTCATAATTAATTATTTACTTGGAATTTTTTTTTTTTTAAAATGCATCACGTCGGGGCATGAGTCCTCTACTTATATCTAAAATATTATAAAAAATATTATCATTTTATTGTGGTTAGGGTGGTCAAACGGACACCTACTTTTTTTCCCTAAAATTTAAGTACTACTACATTGAAATTTCAAATTTTCACCAAATAGATTTAAAAAATAAAAAAATCTAGTAGTTTAGAAACTACATTCAATTTGCTACAGATTTTGTTCTTACATATTTTTGAAATAATATAGATAACTTATTCAAATTTATACGTCAAGTTGCCTAACTCTGACTTTTTTGAATTTTTTGCCACTTAAGGGCCTAGTTTTTCCATGAAGATCCTACACATACCTAGAAGCACTAACTGGGATAATCTCCTCCAAGATAAAATGGTTGATGAAAATCTTTAGTTTCTTCCTCTCTAATGTTGGACATAAATTTAAGACATGTAATATGAGAACTCAAATTATGTAGTTTGTGAAGAGAATTCTATTAGAAAGGTTCTAGGGTTGATGGATGGATGGGGATAGATTGTACAAGAAAATTTTGGATTTTTGAGGCCAAAAGAGAAAGTCCTTAACCTAGGTGTGCAACATAATTGGCGTGTTTGGTACATCTCCATTTTAAAAAAAATACAATAAAGATATATGGATGCCCTATAGGTCCACATATACTACCAAAGTATGTTGCCAAGTGGTTAGCAGTTTTGTAGATTATGTGGTAGCTAAATAAAAAATAAAAGCCAATAAAATGGAAAAAATAATGGATATTTCTTCCTCTTACTATGCACTTTTTCAAAATTTCCACTAATAGGGAGGGTTTATAACAAATATAACCTATGCTTCAGTTTTATAGGATGATTCATGAAATACTAATAAATTTTAATCTTCATGGATTTATAAACTAGGTAAGATTGAGCAATAAAAGGTTTGAATTCATCCATCATGTGCTTTTTGAGTACGATGTGATAATAAATTATTTAATAGAAAAGGAGGTAAATGAAAGGAGAATATAATGGGTTTCTGTTAGAAAAGGGAAAGAACAAAGAATAGGGTCAAATACTAACTACCCTATGGAATTGATATAAATAAAATACCCCATTTCCAAAATAAGTAAAATATTGGATAATATTGATTTAATTGTTGGAAAGGCCCCTACAGTTGGAGAGAGTAAAACATACCAACCACCAATTGATCCATAAATCTATGCATATCCCCTCTAGTTAATATGACCAAGGAAAATAGGGTAGGTGGCCTTTTCTAGTTCATTATAGTTCTCACTCACTCAACCCCTTTCTAGTGACATGTGCTCTCAATCCAATCCAATGGAAAACTTGATAGAATTATTGAATATAGGGGTATATTAACTAGAGAAAATTGTGAGAGTGGATACAAGGTTTGATTAGAGCCATGTGGATCTAAGAGAATAAAGGGATTTGATACCAGTGAGTACATTTTATGGAAGAGAATAGATTTTGATTCCGTATATTGCATTACGACACTAGGAGAGGGATAAGTGAAAGGAGAGAGACAAAATGGCTGGGGACCTACTATTTTAAGGGTAGTTGTGGGCATGATAAACTTTAATTTATCACCTTATTTTTTATGTTTCATATATATGATAAATGACATTATTTAGAAAATAATGTCTTACAACCAAATCAATCAACAAAATTGAAATACCTTTCCCTTAGTAATTTCCCCGATGACTAACATAGAATTGTAGGGGGTTAATACATCTATAATAAACCATTGATTCAAATCTTGGTGGCCACTCATCTTTGAATGTTTGTTAATAGTTAATGGAGTGTTCAACCCCATACATAGGAGTTATATAAGTATTAACCCCAAGCTCAATAAAGGATAAAATAAGTAAGAACCCACCCTTATTAATTTCAAGGCATACTTGAACAACCGAGCTAAAGGAGCCAATATTTCAAGCCTTCTCTAAGCCTCATCACTTTAGATCTTCTGGGTATGTGCAGGATCATCATGGAAAAAACAAGCCCTTTAGTGGCAAAAAATTTAGAAAAAATAGAGTTAGGTAACTTGATGTAAAAATTTGACGAAGGTATCTATATTATTTCAAAAAAATGTAAGAATATAATCTATAAGAAATTGAATTTAGTTTCTAAACTAATAGGTTTATATTAAAAAAAGAAAACTATTTGGTGAAAATTTGAAATTTCAATGTGGTAGTACTTAAATTTTAGGGAAAAAATAAGAAGTAGGTGTTTGTCTAACCACCCTAACCACAATAAAATGATGATATTTTTTTATAATTTTTTATATATAAGTAGAGGACTCATGTTTGGATGTGATGCATATTTTTTTGTAATTTTTATCCAAGTAAATAATTTAAATAATTATGAATTTTTTATTAAAACTTTTAAAAAATATAAAAAACTCATATGTCTGACCACCTTAACTTTGTTAAAACTTCATGAAATTCTTTTTTTTTGTAATCCTATAGTATGCGAAGCATAGAATGTGACACATTTTTTGGATTAAAAAAAGGTGATACCATTTGAAACCTATAGATGTTTCTCAATCAGCCTATCAATCAATACTTTAGTCATAGTTCAAATAGAAAATGAATAATAATTATTTATTAAGTTCAAATTAAAGCATAATTTATATTGGTGGAAAGCTGAGAATCTCCTTTAAAAACCCTTTTCGTTTCATCAATTTTGGGTAAAAAAAAATTTATCACTCACATACCCTACACATACCCATCATATTGCCACTTTTTGGCCCATCATGATCCTACACATACCCTTCCATAAACCCACCTTAAGCATCCCCCCTATTCCATGTAGGGGAATGGACTAGTTGTGTCTGACCAATGAGATTATCTTATTCATTTTCCTCTCACTTAGATGGGAACTAGGGAAAATGGCGAGACTTGCTTGCACTCCATGGGTTGATTAGACAACCCCAACAAGGTGGGTAGGAGGCCCTATCTACCTATCTCAAGGTTAGGATGACCATAGAATATTAAGGGGGGCCCAAAAATATTATTGTTCATAGATTGGAGGAGAAGCCTCACAAACCAAAATTCCCTCCCTCACAATCACCATTTACATCCTCCCAAAACTATACTATACCTGCCCACCCAATAATAGTTGTTGAATCCTTGAAACTATAGTATTCCCTCCCACCCACATTTTAGACTAGAACTATACTATTCTATGCTACTATAGGTGTCTCGAGGCCTATAGGGTGGGGGCGTTTGGGTGGGAAACTATAGAAAGACTAATTTGAATAGAAGGTACAACTAGAATCCCCACCCAACCCGATATAGTTTTGAGTGGGAATATATAGTGATATAACACGTCCAAAGCACTAGAATTCCCCACCCTTGCAAACATTAGCCCCCCATAATAACTATTCCTTGGGTACAAGTTAAGTGAAATTTAGACTTGGAGCATGGTTGGTGGACTACAACCACTAGAGGAGTGGTTGCCACGTTAGTAGCAATTGCAAGCATGGTATGAAGGTATTTCATTTAAGCAACATGCCTTCCATTTAATTATTATTGTAAACTCTTACATAAACACCAAAAATATTGATTGAATGGTTTTTGGATGGTATGTCAGAAAGCATAACTTATTCTCACCCATCCCAAGTATTGATTTTATTGTTGCATTAAGGACAAAAAATATATGCATGGCATAGTAAACTGAGAGAATATAGTTATGAACTCTTTCATGTGCATAAGAAAGTGGATGCAATTGATTATGTTGATCCAACACTACCCACAACTCTAGAACCAACTATAGAAGAACCACGTATTCATTGAGGAAGTAGTTTACTATGTAGGCACATTCTATTGATTATTATATTAATTTATGCTATCTATATATAGGGGGGACTATGTAGATATAGGAAAGACAAGAGCCTAGATGGAGTATTTCCCATAGTATAGATTGGTCGCACTCTCATCCCATGCCCTATATCTACCTAGGTCCTAGCCCACTCAACCTACATTACCTCCAAGTATGAAATAGCCCACCCTACCTACATTCATCCTATCCTACCTCACATAAGCCATATTCATAGCCCATTCCATCTATATCTTCCTAGTGGACACTCCCACCTACTTCCTCTCTTTTTGGAAGAATTCTCTATCTCTTTATGCAAGGGGACTACTAAAAATTGGTGAGATGGATAGTCCCCCTAATATGGATAGTGTATGAGAGGGGAAGGCATAAGTAGTTGACCTTATTTATATTGTAGTGGAAACCCAATATTAGTTAGTAGAAATTGACATTAAATCAACTCATAACCACCAACATATGCATAGGAAGTTTCTTGAGGTCAAGTAGTTTCTTCATAACTAATGTATGCATACATTCCCGCAAATGATGGGTGATCCCACAAAACTAGTTTACAATTTCATTAAGGAAGAAAAATTGCAAAAAATTCCCCCATGAAGAAAATTTTGGTTTTCGGGGGGTTAAAACAAACTTAGGGTCAGAACGAACCCAGTAAGGGTTCGCTTGAACACTCCTTTGAGAAAACACTATTAAATGTTGAGTCCCTCATTTTTCACTTTCCCTAGAATAGAAACAAAGAGAAATTTTGTAAAAATGGGGGTTTTTTCAAACCCCCTTTCGAGCAAACCCCCATTTGTTCGAAAGGTCAAGGGGGGTTTGCTCAAAGGGGGGTTTGAGTGAACCCCCCTTTTTCCTCTTTCTCCCCCTCTTGTGCCAAATTTCTATAATTTTTTTACCTTCGAAGCTCAGGTTGAGGATTAAAATGGAGGAGACTTTACATACCCAACTGGATGATGGTAGTCCTCATGAGCTATCCATCAAATATAATTTTAATATGTTTCAATTTTATTATGTATTTTATTTTTTAGTTTGATTAAACATAGGTTTTTCACCAAAAATCAAGCTCTTTGTTCTACACATGTTGAAAACTAGTATATTATAAAAAAAAAATTAGAAAAATATTAGTGCACTAGATATTGATGTCCTTGATCCACCAAAAAAAAATTGAATTTTGATACATACAAAAAAGGTTATGCTTTAGCCAGTGAATCATGTCTAAATTGCAAAAGGTTTGACTTTGAAACTTAATTAAGAAAAAAAATTCAATGAAATGATATGAAATGAATTCCATGCACTAGATATCATAGTTACAAATCTAAATTCGATAAAATTATAATTTTATCCTTCATAGAAAAAGTTATGTGTTAGCCAGTGACATCTGGTGCAGGAGCATCTACACCCTTAATGCAAAATGTGATTTGGTGAAATATAATTAGGTGATCATAGAGTGATTCTAGGTGATTTTTGGGGTGTTTGAGTTTATTTAATCTAAATAAGTTCTAAAAATACAATTCATGATGTAATAAGGTGATTTGGAGTCATTTAGGTCTAGGTTTCAAAAGTTGCACAATAATGTTGTTAAGTGCAATAACAAAGCTATCTGAAAGATCAAATTAAGGAATATGAGGGATTAGTATTTTAATGGGAAGTTAGAGGAGTTATGTCAGTAGATTGGATTTGAAAATGTATTTAAATTCCTAAGAAGGCTCGAGTATAGGTTGTTCAAACATTTTGTGAAGAATTTTAATAAGCATTCAAACGGTTTCATCAGATTTTCTAAGTTTTTGCTATTTTCCAGCTATGTACAGGTCTGTACAGGTCCCCATTGATCTGAAACTTATGGTATGATTTTTTTATATGTATTAGATTATAAATTCAATAATTTTGAGGGTCTTTAATTTATTTTGGTGAAAGAAATTTTCATTTTCCTAGGCACTACCTGTGTAAACAAGCAAGGTCTGATTTTGGGGCTCATTTGATGTTGAAGCCATTCCTCCAACTGTGGTGACTTGTTTCTCAAAGAAATGGTATGTATCATGTTTTTTTAGGGGCCTATGGATTTTTATAGTCATAATAAAGTGTTTTGGTGCTTGGGAAGTGATACCCTAGGGCTAGGCAAAGTCAATTTTATGAGAAATTGATTAACTAAAGTATAGTTTTGGTGAATCACTAATGGAATGGTCTATGTGAAGGTTTATTGAGTATGTACATGATATTTTTGGGGTTTTTGAAGCATTATATTGGTTGTAGGGGCCTGAGAGATAGGAATTTCTTTAAAACCCTTGGTATTTGAATTGAGAATGAGGGTTTGTGAGATTTGTGCTGTGGAAACCTTTGAGTGGAAATAAAATTGGATATTTTGATGTTTTAATACATGACTAAGGAATTTTTGATGAGTTTTTGTGAAGGATAGATGTTTGAGAGGTAGTTCCTTTGTTAAATTGGACTAATCTAGTAGCCTTTTGAGTAGGGCAGTCTATTGAAAATTAGTGATTGGCCTAAGAAACCATGTGTGATCTATTCGTATATTGTGTTTGGGTTTGTGAGGATCCTAAATTGATATATTTTTTTCCTTCGTATGACATTTTCTAAAAAATATCTACTTTTGATGGTTTTTGAAAGCTAGGAGTCTATTGGTGAGGCTTTGAGTCAAATTATGTGTCTTATGTTCAAGGGTAGATCCTTTTGTTTGAGTCCTATCAAATTGTGTTGGATTGAGGGTTATACCATCTTGTATTTCAACAAAGTGGTATCATAGCATAGGGACAAGATTCCTTCTTGTTGTTTTTTGCAAGTTTGAAGAGGAAGGTGAAGAGTCAAGGTTGAAAGGATGCCTCCAAAAGGTGTTTGTGCTTCTAGGGAGTTGCAAGATTTGAAAGAGAAGCATGCTAAGATTCTAGAATCTCATAATGCAATTTTGGCAAGGCTTGTTTCCTTAGAGACAAGGAAAAGGATATAAGTGAATCAAGAAAGTGAAATAGAAGAGGAGGATGAAGACTATGAAGATGATGAAGAAAAAGTAGACCCTGAAGATTAGAGAATGGTCAAGATGCTCAAAGTAGTGAAAGGTGAATCAATAAAGGTAAAAGTTGATCTTCTTGTTTATGGTGGTAATTTAAACGAAGAGGAATTACTTGATTGGATTGTTGCTATGGATAATTACTTTGAAAGTGAGGATATTTCATAAGAATAGATGGTGAATGTGGTAATAAAAAAGCTAAAGGGACATGCTCTCCTATGGTGGGAAAATGAGAAAGAAGAGAGAAGAAAAAAAGGAAAATCAAGGATCACTTCATGGGACAAGATGGTGCAAAAGTTAAAAGGTAAGTTTCTTCCAAAGGACTATGAGGTTCAGTTGTATAAAAATTTGCAAGGTTTGAAACAAAAAGATCTAAATGTCAAGTCTTAAACTGATGAATTTTACAAATTGAGCATAAGATCTAGACGGGATGAAGATGAGGCTGAAAAGGTGGCTAGATATGTAGGTAGTTTGAGATTTAATATACAAGATGAAATTGTTGTTCCTAACCCCAAATCTGTTGAAGAGTGTTTTCAATTAGCAATCAGGGTGGAGGAAAAGCTTAAGAGGAGACAAGATAAATCAGTGAGAGGAAGATGTGGTATTAGTGCAAGAGGAAGAGGAGTGATTTCTACACCAAAGTAGCCATTGGAAGAACAAGAAGGAGTAAATAAAGGTAAGGAACAAGGTATTGATATCAGAGGTGGTTTTAGAGGTAGAGGAAGGTTTAGTGGTGGAAGAGATTCTAATGTTTTTGTAGGGAGTTGTTATACTTGCAATGAATTTGGTCATCCTACATGGAAGTGTCTTGAGAAGGTTGGTAGTTCATCAAGTGGTAAAAAGAGGATTGATAGGAGAGCACAATTTTTTTAGGAAGGGGAGTGTTAAAGCAATCATTCTACAAGTTGGATGGTTGATGCTAAAACAGGGGAAATGCTAATGATAAGAAAGATAGTGTTCAAGGAAGCAAAAGAGGTAGAACCATTGCAAAGAAGGAGCCTCTTCAAGAATACTTGTAAATGAAATAACAAGGTATGTAGAGTTGTCATTGATTCTGGCTCAACTGAAAACATGGTATCTAGTGAGATGGTGAATAAGTTAAGTATGAAAAAAATACCTCATGAATTTCCTTATAAAGTTTCACGGTTAAGTGATGAACAATCTTTGTTAGTGAATGAAAGAGAATTTGTTGATTTCCAAATTGGGGGTTATAGTGATAGTGATATTTGTGATATCCTACCTATGGACTATTGTCTCCTACTCCTAGGTAGACCTTGGCAATATGATAGGTGTGCCATGTATGATGGTAGAGAGAATACCTACACCATAGCGAAAGATGGTTGTTCTTTTGTGTTAACTAGACTTGTAGAAGATGTCAAGGGTAAAGAAAATGTCATTATGTGTGGAAGAAAAGAACCTTTAAGTGTTGAGAGTGAAGAAAAAAAGGTAGATCCTAATGTTGTTTCAAATATTGAAGATGTAGGGACAACAAGTGTGAGAGAAAAAACATGGTTGAGACAAGGTTTGATAATGAATAAGCAAGAGAGTGTTGTGGTAGGGACCATGGAGTGTCCTATAATTGAGAAAAAGGTGGAGAAACAAAAAAGTTGTGCAAGTACAGAAGTACAAAAACCTGATGTGATAGTGACAGGGAAAGTTAATGGGACAGTATAGATAAGGAAAGAAGAAAAAGGCCATAAAGACAACTAAAAGAAAGGAAATGACATAAGGAGGAGGAAAATACATGAAGTCACTAATCATTGTTTGCATTCAGGTACAAGTGCGGGAAGACAAACAATTTTGGAACAAGGAATGGGAAAAGAACAAACACCAAGTCTGAGGATAAATATATAGAATTATCCAAGAGTAAGTAAAGTTCAAAGTGTTGGGCAGTATGAAGAACAAAGAATGGTACAATGGAAAGAGTTTATGAACCATAGGTATCTAAGTGAAGCTTGGGAAAGTTGGTATCAAGCTCAACTCAAGTGGCATGAGTTTTTTCCAGTGGGGGTGTATGGTGCAGGAGCACCTACACCCTTAATGCAAAATGTGATTTCATGAAATGTAATTAGGTGATCATAGAGTGAGTCTTCATGAGTTTGGAGGTGTTTGATTTTATTTAATCTAAATAAGGTCTAAAAACACCATTCATTATGTAATAAGGTGATTTAGAGTCATTTAGGTCTAGGTGTCAAAAGTTGCACAATAATATTGTTAAGTGCAATAATAAAGTTATCCAAAAGAGCATATTAAGGAATATGGAGGATTGGTATTTTAATGGGAAGTTAGAGGAGTTATATCATTTGGATTGGATTTGAAAATGTCTATAAAGGACTAAGAAGGCTCGAGTAGAGGTTTTTCAAACATTTTGTGAAGAATTCCAATAAACATTCAAATGGTTTCATTAAATTTTCTAAATTTTTGCTCTTTTCCTATTGTGTACGTGTTTGTATAGGTCTCCATTGATCTGAAACTTATGGTATGATGTGCTTATATGTATTATATTGTAAATTCAATCATTTTGAGGGTCCATAATTTATTTTGGTTAAAGAAATCTTCATTTTCCTAGGCACTTCCTATGTAAACTAGCAAGGTCTGATTTTGTGGTTCATTTGATGTTGAAGCCATTCCTCCTATTGTGGTGACTTGTTTCTTAGAGGAATGGCCTATATCATGTTTGGTTAGGGACCTGTGGATGTTTTGGGTCATAATAAAGTGTTTCAGTGCTTGGGAAGTGATACCCTAGGGCTGGGTAAGGTCAATTTTATGAGAAATTGAGTAACTAAAGTATCGTTTTGGTGAATCTCTAATGGACTGGTCCATGTGAAGGTTTACTGACTATGTGTGGGCTATTTTTTGGGTGTTTGAAGCATTATATTTGTTGTAGGGGCATGGGAGATAGGAATTTATTTAAAACCCTTGGTATTTGCATTGAGAATGATGGTTTGTGAGATCAATGGTATGGAAACCTTGGAGTGGCAAAAAAAATGGATATTTTGATGTTTTAATATATGAATAAAGACTATTTGATGAGTTTTTGTGAAGGGAAGTTGTTTGGTAGGTAGTTCCCTTGTTAAATTGGGCTAATGTAGTAGCCTTTTGAGTAGGGCAGCTTATTGAAACTTGGTGATGGGCCTAAGAAACCATTTGTTATCTATTGTTATATTGTGTTTGGGTATGTGAGGATGCTAAATTGATGTTTTTTTGGAATTTATATGGTCTTCTCTAAAAGATATCTCCCTTTGATGATTTTTGAGAGCTAGGAGTCTATTGGTGAGGGTTTGAGTCAAATTATGTGTCTTTTGTTCAAGGGAAGATCCCTTTGTTTGAGTCCTATCAAATTGTGTTGGATTGAGGGTTCTACCACCCTATATTGCATCAACATCAATCTTTGAAAATAGTGTTTACTGTTAAAAACTAGTTTTTGAAGGAGATGGAAAAAGACTTGCAATATGATTGCATAATTTTTGAAAAAAATATATTTAGAATCTACAAAAAAATGTCACAAATCACTAGTTTGCGTCATCTTACAATTCCTCATAGTTTAGTCACTATAAGTTCCCAAAAGTGAAGATTTAGTTAAAAAAATTCAATTCAATGTCCAGTTTGGCAAAAAATTGTAAACTAGTATTGTGGGCTCAACCTGATGTTCTATAAAATGAAGGCCCATTGTCTCAACAATAAATTTATGAGGAAGAGGTAGTCTATAGGTCATATCCTAGCCTATCTTATATAAGTATTAACCCCAAACTCAGTAGAATTTAAGATGAATGGAGTCACTCTGTTGATACTAGCTATTGAACTATGAGGGATATCACATGCTATATAAATGGATCTATGAAATGAAGGGATTCACTCAATTGGATCTATTAACTTATATAAGTATTGACCCTAGAAAAAAATCTATGATGAATGGATTTTCTCTACTACTACTAGCAATTGAACTATGAGGGATGTCGCATGCTATAGAAATGGATCTATGCCAGTTAGTGCTTCATGGATAGGATCTTCCTATGCTCTTCCAAGTAGTGATGCTTACACTTCCTTGGGCCATAGCTTTAGATCATAGGTGGGTTGATTGAGAATCATGAGAATCCTCATTTCTAGTTTTGTTGTTGGTCTTTTAGATAGATAGATAGATAGGGTGGTTGTTGGTGAATTGACTAATCAACTCAAAGTTTTCCTTTCCATAGTAAAGTAAATACTCCAATGATTGGATTAAAATATGGTTGCTATCATGGGTAAAACTCTCCTTGCAATTTGATCTTGATTTGGGTTTGAATTAATCTTTGGAATTTCCTCAGCTTACTCCTCAATGTCAATCTGAGGGTGTAAGCTTATGAATAGTGTTGTGGAAATCTACCTAAGGGATAAAACTAGTGAACTGTGGGGGAATGAATGCATCTACAAAATTGAGTTGAAACACACCTTTTAACTTGAAATTCAAATTAAAACACACTTTTACAAATGAATGGAATTTCCTACCTTTAATCCAACACACACTTCTATTTAATGCTATTAAAACCAATATCCTAGGAGTGCACAATAAACTTTTACTTCTGAATTAAGATTGATTCTACTACCCCTACTTCTCAGTAGAAATTGAGATAGGAAGTCTATTGAAAACTATGAAATGACTTACAATAAATTATAATAGAAAGTGTGATAGTAGAATAATAAGGTGTTCTATCAAAATAATATCCTACTAATGAATTCCAACCTACATGATTCAAATCTTTAATTTTAGAATGATTTAACAACTATATGAGTAAATAATGAAACCAATCATGATTCTGAATAATCAATATCTGTGTTGAAAAAATTGAATTCCATGAGATTGTAGATAATTGACTTATGTTCATAAAGGAAATAAATTCAAAATCAAATCACACATTAAATTACCACACTATAAATAAAAAATATATCATCAATTGATGCAAGGAGTGGGCCATGCCTCCTTGGTGGATTGATGATAGAGGTACTAACATGCTCTTATTTAAAGCTCAAACATATGCACATACAACATATTTCAAATGATTTTTGACCAATAGGATGATATTATATTAATGGCTATATCTGAAGTCTCTAGGTTGATACATATTTATAATAAAGTAAGTACTGATAAGTTCACATGGGTTTATGGCCTACGTCCAATAGACCATTAAGTTTAATAAACAAAAAAATATACAAGTCCGATAAAAACTATCATTTGACCATTGGTCTTGTATGTCCCAATGAAAGGAGAGAAAAATCACAAACCAAGTTAACTTGGTTAGAATCTGAATGGTACTGGTAATTGATTGGGACCACTGTTGTTGTAATTCTTCCATCTATACCTTATGATCACTTATAAGCATACAATCATCCCTAGAGGCTATCACCTATTCCAATTCTATTTTTAGAATTTGAATCTTACTTTCTTGGAACCAAGAGTTGGAATTAGCTTGGTGAAGTTGATCCTACAAATTTTTTAATTTTCTTTTTTATAATTACTCAACTAAATTATGCAACTCCTTGATTTGTTTGAGGAGAAATTCATTCTCCTAAAACTCATCTTTAGCTTCAACCTCTATTTCAACCCATGTCTCCATCTTAGGGTTGTCCTTTGTCTCTTCTTGGTGAAGGACCTTTTCTTCGTTGGCCTATTCCAAATACTTTACAATCATTAGATTCTCTACACCAAATTGTTTAACAAGGGAGAAGGAACTATCTTGTTTCTCTGCATTAGTAGCAATAGGGTTTATGGGAACCGCATTTTCTAGTTCATCATCCAATTTCGTTCCCTATAAAATACCTAATTACTTAGGCCCTATTTGTACCATGGATACACTAATATTTTCTCCTCCATCAATTTCATTAAGTTGCTCCTCATTAAACTGATGTGATGGAGAGAGAGATTCTACACACTTGTCTTTCTCCCCCATATCTAGTTCTTCTTCCTCCACATTAAGTCCAACAAACTGTCCTTTTCCAGTTTGGTTCAAAATTTCATCAATCCCCTCATTAATCTTGTTGTTCAGATGTAGCAACTATGTTTCAGTTATATCCTCTATTTCCTTATTGGCCTCATCATTGCAATGCAGTGGGGGTGGACTTTGTGAGGTAGATGGAACATGGTATTTCTCACCTAAGGGTTCTTTTCTAGGGGACTCCCTAGAAAAGTCTTTAGAGTTGTGAGGAGGAGACCTAATTGCTTTATTTTTCTTCTTCTTCCTCTTTCTTCCTTGTGCAGAGGCAGTTTTTCTTTTTGCCATTGTATGCTCCCTACTTACATTTCCTTGTGTTTTTAAAACTTCAGACAAAATATCAATATCCAATTCCCAGTCAACATTTTTAGGGTTGTCCATATGACTAGCCACATTGGTTAAGTATTCTAGTCAATTGACAGGACTAGTGGCAACCTTCTTACCCTTCTTATCACATGGAGACTCAAGAATGGATTCTTTTGGACAACCCTTAGAAAAAATTTGTTTCCTCCTATTCATTTTACTAGATGATCATGAGGCTTTAGAAGACTTACCACTGGAAGTACCAATTTCTTTAATGTTTAAGGGGTTCCTAGGTGACTTCCTGGTTGTTTCTTTCTTTGAATTGAGTTCATGAATTTCCTCAAAACTTCCTTTAGGTGTGACAATGGTTTTCTCTTTCTCTTTAGAATCTTTAGGGGAGGATTTATCTAAGGGATCTTTAGAGTTATCAGAGCTAGTACCATCATCTAGGTTGACAAATGTGTCCCAGTCACCTAGGGGAGAATTTTTTTTAAGAGCATCAATGACTAGTAACTAAATCAGACCATGATAAGCTAAGGAATTCTTTTTTTCTATTTGAACAACTTTACTCATTCTATGTAGAGAACAATGTAGAAAATAGGGTACATTTACAGACTGATTGCACCTTAAATGAGTTAACAATCTGAAATGTTGAGCGTATACATAAACATACCTTCCCTCACAAATGATATACTGAATCACAAACTTGGAAACCTCATTCCAAATGTCTGGTAATGAACCCAATTTAGTTCCTTGTCCCTGTACAATTTCCATGGACTCACCCCTCTTAAAAAATTCCATGTGTAGAGGTTTCAAGCCTGTTACCTTCTTTGAGCCATTGGGGAAATAATTCTCTCCTATTGAAGACAAGCCTATGACATTAGATACCATAACAACAGTAAGAAGAAATTACAACCATCACACAAAAACCTTTTTCCCATCAAAACCCAAAGAAAATTCTTGAGCAACCCTCTTATTGAAACCCCTTAACTTCTTGAAATACACATCCTGCTTGGCCTCTTTGAATACTGCATAAACTACCTTATTTCCACAAGCCCACATCTCCTCCATTGAGGTAGGTTCATAATAAGGCCTCTTATTCTTTGCCATGGGAAATCCTTTCTAGGAATTGTGACAGTAGATAGAAACATGTTTCAAAAGATAATTGTTGTAATAGTAACAATAAAAGAAAACTTACTTGGAAGAAAAAAAAGAGTGGTTTTACCAAATCAGGGAAAATCCATTTTAATTTTAGCAATCATGATAGGTGGGATTGGATTTATGGTAAAAGGCATGGGCCAGTACAGTGAAGCCAAGCAAAGTGAGGTTGCTATTATGAAGGAGGGTGGCAAACATTGAGAAGATGGTGGATGATAGCAATAAAATAGTTTAATAAAACAAGTTTACCAAGATTACCCCCCCAAGCTTAATGATGGACCATCCATGGGGCATATCACCATTCTTCACAAGAAATAATAGTATTTAAGGAAAATGTAAAGAAAAATAAAGTGTTTAAAAAGTATTGCTACCAATGCGAAGCACCAGTTAGGTCATGTTTATGGAGTTGGGGTGGCAATGGAAAACCACTGGAAAAGAGATTTGGCAATCATGAAAATCCAAGCAAAGAATCAGACGCAAGAGAAATTACATGCAACCATTAATAGTGAAAAAATCCAATGGGATGGAAGCATCGTACTGGTTAAGGGGTGAACAACAAAGCACCAAAGTGACAACACAACTGGCAGTGAGGAGAAATGTAAAGGACTCAAGACAAAAAGGAATTTCCTATCTGAACACTACCAATAGCATAGAAATAGGTGCCAGCAACAATGCCAATGAGATAGATTTTCCTACCAAAAAAAGAAGAGGAACTGAGGCAATCAAACTGGAGCAGGAAATGATGAAGAAGGAAGGCCAAAAGGATATTGGGTAGGAGTGACAATGTTCCCATTGCACCATAAAATAGGTAGTGACATGAAGATCAACCATTTTTCAGGTTCCTAGCATAAGAGTGACAAGAGCTTGGTGTTGTCACATTTTTTTTTCAATGATAGACCACAAGTGACCTAGTTTTCACCCTATCATAGGATAGGGGCACCAAAAAACTACTTTTCACCCCTAAGATTATTAAACAACTAACGCTTACCAAAAAATGGTTTTCAAATGTTAACTACCCAACAACGCCTAAAGGTTTTCACTATTGGATCTTTTATTACTTTTTTTTAATTGTTTTTTGTAACAACATTATTCATAAGAAGTGAGAGAGACAAGGGTCATTTCCTCCATCATAGTACAACCAAATGTTTCCTTCAAAAGGGTCCATTTGTATAGCTTCAAATGATTCCCATCAATAAAAAGAGTTGTGCATTTAGAATCCACAGTACACAGTCGAATCGCCCCATTATCATACACAGTCTAAATTTCATAGGGACCAAGCCAATGAGTGTCAAACTTCCCTTTGAAGTCCTAGAACTGAGATTCATAGATTAATTCCCAATCCCCTGGTTAGAATGTCTGTGAGTGAATGAAGTGGTCATGCCAATGTGCTCTCTACTTTTGCACCACTTTTGCATGGAAAAGAGCTTCTTGACACATTTCATCGAGTGAGTGGAGTTGAGGGAGTCTCTCCTTCTATACTTCAATGAGACTCATTCCAAGTTGAAGGGTGGTGCATAGAGTCTTCACTTCGAATTCAATTTTTAGGAGAACCTTCTTTCCATAAACAAGCTCATATGCTGTCAACCCTATGGTTGTCTTCTAGGTTATGCGACATGCCCAAACTGCTTCAGGAATTCTTTCTACCCAGTCTTTGTTCTACAATGCTACTGTCTTTGTGGGAATATTTTCCAATTCTCAGTTGGTTACTTTCACTTTCCCATTGGCTTGTAGATGTATGGGGAAGACTTTTGATGCTTAATTTCATATTGTCGTACTATTGCTGCAATCAAGTTAGAGGTGAACTATGGTCCCTGGTCTATGAAAATTTTGTGAGGCACACCAGACTTGGTGAAAATATTAGAATACAAGAAGTTAGCAACCTTAGTATCCCTAGCATGCTTTAAGGCTACTACCTCTAACCATTTAGTGACATAATCTATATAAACCAAGATATATTATTTATTTTAAGAAGGAGGATTAATGGGCCCTACAAAATCTAACCCCCATTTTTCAAATGGTTCTATGGATAACTGGGGATGTAAAGGAATTTCATCAAAATGGGTAGGCCGCTCCATATGTTGACATTTTTCACAATGTTGAACATAATGTTTACTATCGTTATGAAGTGTGGGTGAATAATAATGGATAGTTAAGATCTTCTAGGCGGTCCTACGAGCTGCAAAATGTCCTCCACAAGGTTTTGTGTGGCATGCATGTAGAATGTCAAAGACATCTTCTTCAAGAACACACCTAAACACGATATTATTGAGACCTCAGTAGAAGAGAATCCCATTGATCCTTGTGTATTCACCACTGGTCCTACTAGCTTTTGATGTTCCCTTGGAGAGAAATGAGGTGAGAACCTACAAGTAACCAAATATTTTTCCATGTTAGCATGGCCACAAAATTTTTGCTGATATAACAAAAATATGTTCATCTACAAAGGTATTATCAACTAGAGTTGATTCATCTTCACACTATAATCCAGAGAGAAAATTGGCCATGACATTCTCTCATCCTAGTTTTTCAAGGATGGTAATATTGAACTTCTACAAAAGAAGTAACCATTGAATCACTCACCCTGTAACAATAAGTTTTTTCATAAAAATATAATGGTAGAATGATTTGTATGTAAATTTTTTTATATCCAATGATATAGTGGAAAAATTTATTTATCACATAAACTACAGCCAAAAACACTTTTACAATAATAGTATAATTTTCCTCTACACCAGTAAAATCTTATTGATATAATAAATAGAGTAAAAGAGAGAGTCTTCTTTTTGTCTAAGTACGGCTCCCATTGAAGTGTTTGATGCATCAATATGTATATGAAATGATAGTTCCCATTTTGGTCCTCATAGCACAAATTTCATGATGAGTGTACCTTTGATTTCTTCAAAAGCTTGCTAACATTTTGATACATTCCATGAGAAATCTACATCCTTTCCTTGAAACTAAAATAAGGGTGAGGTAATCTTTTTGAAATTTTTAATAAACCTGCAATAATAGCTAGCATGTCCTAGGAAACTACATACATCATTTGGACAAGTAGGCATAGGAAAGTATTGAATAATCTTGATCCTTTTTGGATCTACCTCAATTCCTTTTTAAAAATAAAAATGGCCTAGCACAATACCTTTAGTCATTAAGAAATGAATTTTTTCATGACTTAAGGAAAGATTAGTATCAATACATCATTTATGTACTTTCTCAATATTTTCCTTAGCTTTGAATCATATGTATTACCATAAAAAGTAAAGTCATCCATATACACTTCTACATAATCATGGATTAAATCAACAAAAATACTTACAGCAACTCGTTGGAAAGTAGCGAGTGCATTACACAATCGTAAATGTAAGACATTATAGGAAAATGTTCCCCATGGGTAGGTAAAAGTAGTTTTTTCATTGTCTTTCTGGGCAATGTAGATTTAGTTATACCCACTGAACCCATCAAGAAAGGAAAATAACTTTTCCCAGCTAAGGTATCTAAGACTTAGTCAATGAAAGGAAGTGGGAAATGATCTTTCTTGATTTCCTTGTTAATGACTCTATAATCGACACATATTTTCAACTTTCCATTCTTTTTAGGTACTACTACAAGTGGGGACACCCATTGGATGTCTGATATAGGGTACAAATAAATCCTACATTGAGAAACTTCTGAAGTTCTTAACTATTTATCATACGGATGATTTTAACCTTCTCTAGGTTTATCACATAGGTCTACTCCCTTCCTCTATATAGATATGGTGTGTACAAGTAGCGGGACGAATACCTCTCATATCTTGTAATCCCAAGCAAAACCTTCTTTATGGGCACACAACATCTCAATCAATTCTTTCAATTAGTAGGCATTCAAACTGGGATTGATGTTAAGTGTTTTACTAGGTAATATTTTAGTAACTTGGGACTGTACAGGGGTATCCACTACAAGTAGTTGTGAATTAGATGAATATGGGTCAGTATCTCCAGACATCAAAACTTGACTATATATACAATGGTGTGGTAATAATTGATGCAAATTAATAAAGTGTTGAACAAACTGTGAACTACCTACTAATGGAAAATTTCCAAATGGGTAGTTATCACTTATGCCCATAGGAAAAATCATCGTCTCAAGATCACTATGAACTAAACAACGATTTTGTAATAAATGATTAATAACAATGTCTTCTAAAATATCTTCAAATTCCCTAGTTTTATCTATTGTCAAAATAGGTAAAGACTCCTCTAAGTCACTATCGATCCATATACGATCTTTCATTTCAAACAATGGTTGCACTAGAGGGTACAACATTAACTTCTTCATTTACTCCTCATTTGAAATCACTATGTTTCTAGACCTGCAATCAATAAAAGCATTAGTAGGAACTAACCAAGGTCTACCAAAAATTAAGGGGTATCCCCCTAGCTTAATCTTTGGCTACAAAATCATAAAATCTATTGGGTACTCCCAAGACTCAATGTAAATAATGATATCTTATATCATACCTTTTGGTTTCACGAGGGAATGATTAGTCATTTGCAAGACTGTTCGAGTAGGTTTTAGACCTTGAAGGGCTAGCCTCTCCTTAGTCTCAATATTCGTTACATTTATAATAGCTCCTAGATCCACAAGTGTATTTGGAATGATCATATCATTGATACGTACCTTAATCATTGGAATTTCAAGATCCACATACTTAGGGACTGAAATATTTCCCATCATCAACCCTAGTTTACCCCCAACTCATCGATTATGACCAACGAGGACTGCCAATTCTTAACACATTCAAAAAAGATGAGGTGCTCTCAAAATTCATGGGACTGTGGGATAATATTTCATGTGGGGATCACAAAGAAGGATTCATCATTGATCTGGACACACAGGCATATTATGGAGAAATGATTGAATCCCTCAGTCACAAAAGCAAAAAAATGAGAATAATCTCTAGGTTCTTGAGTGAAAACCAAACTATGGCACTCTCTGACCCAAAAATACTAAAAAGAAAGGATGGATCCAATGGTGAAAACCTCTCTGAGGCACCTGAGGATAGGGGATTCAATCTTCCTCTTAGGGCTCTACATCAAGAAAAAATAGCAGTTCTAGTCGAAAAATGTAATCAAGTCAACCTAGGAACAGAGCAGACACCGCACATCACATTCAATGCAAAATAATTACTATTAGAGGAACAAGAGATCTTTGTAGCCTTCCTAAGAGAGTGACAAGTCAACTTTGCATGGATTTATGTTGACATTCTAGGGCTCGATCTAGAAATTGTGGTCCATCACCTAGTAGTCTACTCTGAAGCAAAACCTATCAAGAAAAAAGTAAGGGAAATGCACCTTCAGATTGCTTTGTTGGTCAAGATAGAATTGAAAAAGATACTAGATGCAAGATTTATATGACCAATTGACTATCCAAAATGGGTGTCAAATCTGGTTCCTATCTCAGAACCTGATGGGGGCATCCAAATCTGCATGGATTTTAGAGATTTAAACAAAGCATGTCTGAAAGATGATTTCCCATTGCCTAACATTGACATGATTGTAGACATGACAACAGGACATGGAATTCTTTCACTAATGGAAAGTTTCTTTGTGTACAACCAAATAATGATTTCCAAAGAAGACCAACACAAAACAGCCTTCACTTTTCCATGGGGAACCTACTATTGGAACATGATGCCATTTGGCTTGAAGAACACTGGAGCCACCTACCAGAGAGCCATGAAGTTAATCTTCCATGACATGATTTACAAGACTATTGAAGATTACGTTGATGACATACTAGAAAAATATAGAAAGAAGAGAGATCACATAGCAACCTTGAGTGCTATTTTTGACAGGCTAGAGGAGTACAAGGTCCGCTTAAATCCAAAGAAGTGCATCTTCGGTGTATAGTCATGAAAGTTGTTGTGCTACATAGTGTCAATGAGGGGTATTGAAATAGATCCTACAAAGGTAAAATCAATCCTTGAGATGGAAGCACCCAAAACATTGAAACAGTTGAGAGGCCTCCAAGGTAGGCTTCAGTCCATCCACAGATTCATAGCAAAATTTGTAGACAAGCAAAACCCATATTCTCACCTACTCCACAAGGGAGTAGCATACAAATGGGATGAAAAATGTGAGGAATACATCAACAAAATAAAATAATATCTTCTCACACCTTCGGTCCTCATGCCACCAATCCCAAGAAATCCATTAATCCTCTATGTGTCAGTAGCAACAACAGCCTTGGATGCTCTTCTAGCTCAGCATGATAAAAATGGGATAGAAAGGTCCATCTATTACATCAATCATACAATGGTCGGGCATGAGCTAAACTACTCATTCATTGAAAAAGCATGTCTAGTGGCATTTTTTGCTTCATAAAAATTTAGACATTACATGTTGGCACACAAAGTCAAACTCATCACCAAGATCGATCCCCTCAAGTACTTATTATCAAAAGAAATTATTATTGGAAGGATAGCTAAGTGAGTCATGATACTATCAAAATATGACATTGAGATGTAGAGCAGAAAGCAATCAAAGGCCAAGTCATCATACATCATCCTGCAGAAGCACCCATCTCTTCAAAGAATCCACTCATATCAGAATTTCTAGATGAATCCATTTTCAATCTCAACATAGCCAATCACTCGAAACTCTACTTCGATGGTTCCTACATGCAACATAGATCAGGAGCTAGTGTCTTCTTCATTATCCCACAGGGGGATTGTATACCTAGATCCTACAAATTGGCATTTCTCTGCACTAACAACATTGCAGAGTATGGGGCTTTAACCATAGGTCTCAGAATGGCAGTGCAGTGGCACGTCATGACCCTCAAGGTGTATGGACACTCTCAGCTGATAATAAATCAAGTGAATGATGAGTACTAGACAAAGGATGATAAGCTGACTCCATACAAAAAGTTGGTAGAGAGTCTCAAAGAATCATTCATTGATATCACATTTTAGTAGATTCTCGGAGCAAACAACAAAGCAACAGATGCCATGGAAATGATTGGATCCCTACTAGACATCCCTCGCAATGTCCAAAAACATGAATTCTTGGTAGAGCAGCTTCTTGTACTCACATTCGAGGTACCAAAGTTAGAATTCATGTGTGTGAAATCATTGGTCCTGGTGATCCCTAGTACCATGAAATTTATACCTACTTGTGAATAGGGGTCCTACCTACTGACTTACCCTCAAGCCTAAAGTGAACCTTTATCAAGAAAGCATCCTAGTTTGTCATCCTAGGAAACACCTTTTACTGTAGGAGTATAGAGGGAACCTTATTACACTACCTAAATGATGAGGAGGCATTGCCTGCCTTAACTAAGGTCCATAATGGTATTTTTGGATCACACTCAAGTGCAATGACCTTGGTCAAGAAACTGCTAAAGACAGGGTATTATTGGACCACAATGGAAAGAGAAGCACATGACTATGTCAAAAGGTTCCTATAATTTCAGCAACATGGGGACCTCATCCATGCTCTAGGTCAAGAACTTCATCCCATCACCACACCATGGCCCTTTTCATAGTGCGGGCTTGATCTCATTGGGAAAATCACTCCAACCTCATCCAATGGCCACAAGTTCATCATAATCGCCACTGAGTACTTTACCAAGTGGGTGGAAGCCATCCCCATGACATATATCACTGGAAAGCAGATATCTAAGTTCATCCTAAACTATCTCATATGTCAATACGATGTTCCCCAAGCTATTATCTTAGATAATGGGACACCTTTCAAGAATCAGGAGGTCCATGACCTATGTGAAAAATTCAAAATCCAACATCACTTTTCCACTCCATATTATCCCCAAGGCAATGGCCAAGTAGAAGCCACCAATAAAACCATTCTAAAGATCCTTAAGAAAATAGTCAATGACACAGGTCATGACTGGCATCTACAGCTAAATCTCACCCTCTGGGCCTATCGAACTAGCATCCATAGACCAACAGGTGCCACCCCATTTTCCCTAGTCTATGGATTAGAAACTGTACTACCCATCGAGATCAAGCTTCCATCACTAAGAATATCACTACAAAACATTGTCACAGATGAAGAATACCGAGTATCAAGATTGAATGAGCTGGAGTTTCTAGATGAGTGGTCTATGAGAGCATTGAACCATTTACAATTCTATCATAATAGACTTAAGAGGAGCTATAACAAGAAGATCAAAAGAAGAACCTTCCAAGTCGGAGAACTAGTGCTAAAAGAGAATTAGAAGAACATCCCAAACCCAAATAGAAAAGGGTATGTGCAGGATCATCATGGAAAAAATAGGCCCTTAAGTGGCAAAAAAATTAGAAAAATCAGAGTTAGGCAACTTGACATAAAAATTTGAATAAGTTATTTATATTATTTCAAACATATGTAAGAATAGAATCTGTAGCAAATTGAATGTAGTTTCTAAACTACTAGGTTTATTTTAAAAAGAAAAAATCTATTTGGTGAAAATTTGAAATTTCAATGAGTACTTAAATTTCAGGAAAAATAAGAACCGTGTGTCTATCTAACCACCCTAACCACAATAAAATGATAGTATTTTTTTATTATATTTTAGATATAAGTAGAGGACTCATGTCCTGGATGTGATGCATATTTTTTGTAATTTTTTCTGAGTCATTAATTAATTATGATTTTTTATTACAAATTTTAAAAAATATAAAACCCATATGTCCGACCTTAACTTGGTCAAAACTTCATGAAATTCAATTTTTTTTAATTCTTAGTATGCAAAGAATAGAATTTTATGCATGTTTTGGATTCAAAAAATGTGATACTATTTGAAAGTTATAGATGTTTTTCAATCAGCCTATCAATCAAGGCTTTAGTCATAATTCAAATAGAAAATGAATATAATTATTTATTAAATTCAAAGTAAAGAATAATTTATATTGGTGGAAAGCTAAGAATATCCTTTTAAAACCCTTTTCATTTCATCAATTTTGGGTAAAAAAAAGGTCGTCAGCCACATACCCTACAAATACCCACCATATTGCCACTTTTTAGCCCATCATGATCCTGCACATACGCAAAAGGAAAATTTGAACCTAACTGGTTGGGACCATTTGTTATCATGCAACAAGCTATAAGTCAAGGGCATATTAGTTATCAACAATTGAAGGTGAGCCTCTGCAGGAACCCATGAACAACTCCCATCTTAAAAAGTTTTATACCTAATCTTTCAAGGTATAGAACCAAAAAATAAAAAAATTAGAAAATATCCTGAAAAAATGGTCTCCTTCATGAAAAGCTAGCAAATAGGCATCTTGGTAACAACAAAAAAAGAATAAAAAAGAATAAAAAAGAATAAAAAACAACAAAGAGAAAAATCGTCCTCTAGTGAAAACCACTTCAACAGTGCTTTGGGCAAGTACCTTGGTGAAAACCTGGCAAATAGGCGCCTTGCATAAATAAGCACTTTCCATCTACCAAGATCTTCATGGCTTGTTTTGCATCATCCACCCATTATTCTTTCATCATCCATCACATTCCATATCTCCATCCATCATCAACCTGTGTTCGTGTCATAGCTTTGTCCTATGTTTGTGTGATGATCCCTCCTAGTACTACTCGACCCATTCTCAAGGTTAGTTCTTCCTACCTTTATCGGAGTAGACTATTGCATCACCCTGGGGACATGTTCTCATTAGATCGGATTTGTGTATGTTCTTGAATTCCTTAAATAAGAAAATCCAAAAACATTGCAAAATCCAAAAAAATCCGAAAACATTAGAAAATCAAAAAAATCTGAAAGCATTCATAAAAAATCAAAACATCCAAAAACATTTGAAACATATCAAAATTCTAAAAATAGGTCAAAAAGTCAGTCAAAAATTCAAAACCAGAGTTGTCTTGTCGAACTATGTGGTCTCTGCGTGTATAATGTAGGCAAGGCTAATTAGTTGATCAACCCCTAAGGCCGCTAGGATAGGTCCTTAGGTTAGTCTCTTGGTCAAAAATCTCTGAAAACCCCAAAACATTTGAAAATCGAAAATCAAAACATTCATAAAATCTCAAAAAATACCAAAAATAGCCTCAAAACATTTCAAAAAACATCAAAAGCATCCAAATGTTTTAAAAAATCCATTTGTCTCATCTCGCTTTCACTCGCAATAAAAATCACTCATAATGAACAATCATCATCCTCAACCTTTGGTGAAACAATTGGAAACAAGTCTGGAAGCTCAAAAGTGAAAACTCAAAACATCAAAATCTCAAGTCTAGGTTAGTACGTAAACAAGTTAGTCAACTCTTTGGGTCAATAGCCTATCATCCAATCAATCCCATATCAAATCATCTAATATCGTCATGTCCTAGGATGCATCCTTCCTACAATGGACATCAACATCAGGCATTAGAGTAGTTTAGTCTTGGCTAGTGGTCTTGAAGAACATTAGCTTGTTTTTTTTCTTTATCTTGATCTATTGATTTATCTTATTGTGCTCATTCCAATGACCTCTCAATGATATTGCCAAACAAAATATTTAGAGAGATAGGATTGGGGCAATAATCATTATCTTTTTATCTATGTTCTTGTTGGATGTCTTTGTAAAATAACCTCGGCGAATACTTGCTTTATTACATATGTAAGGACGGTGTTTTAAATATCTTGTTGACCACATACAAAGGCTTGCCTTTCTATCTTTTGGTTTGAGATGTTTGAAGCACCTAAAGTGCATCCTAGTAAGGTTTTTGTATGTCAGGTGTGAACAAAGATACTCCTATCTGATTTTCAATTCAAAGTCCATCACACTAGGTACAATGCCATCCTGGTTCTTTATACCTTGATGCATCATATTTATGTTTGTTATCAAACATACGATAATTGGCCCTTTAAAATCCCAACTCCTCAAAAAATAATCATAATTATCATCATCTCATGTCTTGTTGGAATCTATTTCTTTCTTCTATCTCTTTCTTTTCGCACTAACATGGTATCATGGTAGTTATTCATCATAATTATCATTGCATCCATCAGGTGCATCCATAAACTGTCAGCATATTACATATTACATATCATACCATAAAAACATGTACTACATTTCCATACATATAGATTGGTTATTCTATAAAGCATTACATAAATCATACATAAGCATCCACCAAATATAAAACACAAAAAGCAATTATCCCATAACATCATAAAACATCTACATCATGATATCATACATTATCATAGCAATCAATTGCATAATCCCATAACATCATAAAACATTTAGATCATCATATCATACATCCCATAACACATATAAGTATCCATTACGCTATCACATACTCATCATCTATCAAGAGAATCCATTTGCATATCATAACTATCACATACTCATCTCATAAAACCCCATCATCATATCATCACATTATTACCATAACATCATAAAATTCATATCATACATAAGGAAATTACACACATTGCATAATATAGATCTGTTAGTCTAGGTAATAATGTGTATCATAATATTTTGCATACATCTTGAAAAGTGCATTAGAAAAAGATACTGAAAAAAAATGCATCCATTTACATAATCACATCAAACATCATTGCATAAGCATATAGAAGATAAAGACATCCATAAAAGCATCACATATCATATTGACTCAAAATCATCATCTCAAATTTATCATCAAAATATGTACACTCTCACGATACAATAAAGAATTAGATCAAGTGTCAAATATATATATAAAATCGACCCATGGGGATATCAAAACTGAGCCCAAAGGGCACAAAAGGAATCATTTCTTTGATCAAAATGAAGGTCTAGCCCTGCTGGCTACTGCCCTCACCACCTGCTCTATCCTCGTGGCCCTATGTAGGTCTATGGCTAGTCCTCTGTAAAAAAATTGGAACCCGTCCTACTCTTGGCATGGCCTGATGGTAATGCATCCTATAATAATTAGCCTCTCAGATGGCCTCCCTATATGACCAAAGAAATACTGTGCTCTGGGAGGAAGAGGTAGCCATACTCTTTAACTGCTATCAGTGACCCATCTCTACCACCACCTATAACTCTATGGCCTACCTCTGCAAAATGGTCTGATCTCACTTGACCCTACTTAGTCTCTCTCGGTCGTCAGTACCTGTATATTGGCTTGTAGTTGTAAAATATGCCCATCCCTCAGATCTAGTTGTAGGGGAGGCTGCACGTGGGGCTGATCCTGATCACCATCTCTAGGTGGTGTCGCAACCTAATCCTGATGCCCGTCATGTCTGTCATGCTACCCTTGGTCTTGATCCTGTATTGGGACATCCTAGTGGGGCTGATCCTGCTAATCCTTGGGTGGCTGGACAGGTTGAACCTAGTCCTCTACCACCCTGGTCTTGATCCATTTGTCCTCGGCCTCATCTTGCCTCCCTACCTCTTGCTCTCCATCGAGCAGATGGTGTACCTGGAACTGTCAATCTCAGGGGTGCCCTAAACTAATCTCAGTAAACCTGTGTGGTCTGAGGATTTTCCTGACCCTGGTCATACGGCTACAGCCTAGCCACCAACTACATGAAGCTCTAAACTACCTCGTGGGTAGGTATGTATCATCCCCAAGAACTCTAGGTAGTTGTCTTGGAAAAAATGGCAACATACTAATCATCAGGCCAATCTTGTGGCTCACCAAAATCTCTCTGGACCTGACCAGGTAAATACATTTCCAACATAGTGTACTCTTGCCTCTGCATCAAGCAATCCTGGTGAGCAAAGAATAACTGTTACGCATCATCAAATTAGGCTAGCTGTCTAAGGTAGGGATGCTAGACGAACACAAACATATCATCAAGGACCCTCCTCCAGTGAGGAATTTTGTGTTGTTCTGTGTGGGTAAAAGAAAGACCCCCTCTGTATCGCCAGACCACTGGCATCTTGTTCCATTGGAACTAGAAGAACTTGAGGATGAAGCATGGGGATGTGCTCCCATGCCTAGATATGTAGGAGTGTGACTCTCGCTCTGAGTGCTCTACCATCCAAGTAGGTGAACTCATGTAGATCCTTATAAAGAAAAGCTAGCAAAACTAGGCCCTAGGAAAAAAGTGTCAGTCATCATCAGACCATCTGCTCCTAGGCAAGCCCCCATTTAGGACTGAAATATCAACCTCACCGATCTGGAGCAACAAGACCTGATATGATGGTTGCAATCACTAATCGGTAGGGTGACATGATGGGTTTGTGCCGCTCTAACACAATTTGACCCTCACATAATACAATCTAGTTAGTACCCATAACGTCAAAGCAGGCCTCTCTCCCGACATCCATATCATATATAACTTGCTCACCATGGATTTACAATCTCAAGATCCACCACATGTCCTCTAGTGTGACAGTGGCCTCGCCAGTTAGAAAGTTAAATGAGGAGGTCTCACTGTGCCACCTCTCAGCAAGGGTTGTCATCATGCCCAGGTGTGTCTGCATGTGCAGTGCATAGGCAATGTACCAAAGGCCCATCTCTCCTAGGCACTCCTGCTCCCTCTCATTCAAATACTGCAAGTATCCAAAAATCTATCGAGACCTATGCTCACATGAATAGATCTCCCTTGCCTCCTCCTGAATAAGGAAAATCACCGTGTTAGAAATCATTAAAAAAAAATCTTGATCACAACTTGATCCGAAATCCCAAAGTGACTCTAGCCTCACTTCTTATGAAGGCAGTGTAGTTTGTAAACTTCAAACTATGCCGCTGGAGCCTTCAAAGTCCCAAATTGCACCACAATAGTCCAATTTGCAATAGTGCTAGAGTTTGACCTGAAAACCTAACCCCAAAGAGCACTGTGGTAGTGCAACCTGCAAAGGCAATGCACTTTAAAATTTAACCCTAAATTTCAAACTACACTGCAGTGTTGGACCTTGCGATGGTGGCGTAGTTTCAACACCGAGCATCGCAGTTTAAATTCTAGAGGGCATATATGGCACCACTCCTAAAGACCTAATTCTTGACCATAATAAATGCATGCAAAAATCAAATAATCAAGTTGGGTCAAGTCGACTCACTGGTGGTCTAGTGCTGGGAAGTCTCTGGTATGTTTGTACCCTATCAGAAATGTGCATCGGGAGCTATCGTTGTGCCATCTCGCCAAAGTGTCAGAGCTCAAAATCGTAAGATCTCTAAAGGCTGAATATGAAAATGAATTAGAAGTGGCCCCCCGAGACCTATTTAATCCTAAAAATTAGGGTTTTCTAACCTCGTTTAGCCATCTAGGAGGGGTCTAGGTCCCCTCATCCCATTTTTCGTCCATCTAAGGGCTGTTTTGTATCATTTTTTGCATTTTACCTCATCTTTGGACCTTCTGAAGCCTTTTTGGATCTGTCAGGCATCTTGTCCTCTTTTTTCGTGAGATCACCCAAAATTTGAAGTTTTTTTCAGATCTCTCAAGGGGGCAATATATTGGCATGTTTTCCTTCACCAGGGCAATAATGGGGCAAGTTTTGAAATAAAAAAAAATTGGCTTTTGATCGAGATAATTTATTCTTCGAACTAGCACAACAAGTGCATTGCTTCAAAGAGGGGCAAAATGTAGACATGGAAAATATATCGAGATACTTGATCCTGATTATTAACACCATTTTTTCCTAAATCATCCCTTAGTCTAACCATTTAATTCAATACCCATATTTGATTAAATTCATCAATTTCTCTCTCATAATTAAATAAATCATTTTATCTAATTAAGTCTTTCCCCCTCATTAATTAAATCAATCTATTTGATCTAATTAACCCTTTTTCCATATTTAATTAAATAATTCGCTTTATTTGATTAAATCTCCAAGGTTTATCTATTAAATTAAATAAATTAAACCTCTTTTAATTTAATCTAACCAATCATCCTCTTTTGTTAAATAAATCAAAATATTTATTTAACTAAGTCTAAAATCACATTCTTATCATCTTTGATTTAAATCAACCTATAAATCTAAATCAAATTTGTCACATCATCTAATCCCCTATTAAATTAATTTACCCTTGATTAATTTAATCCTAATGCAAGTCCCATCCTCTAGATTTTGCCACTTGCACATGAAAATCAATTTAATTCATTTATGAAATCTCTATTTTCTCTTAACATAGCATAATGGAGGAATATTCTCTCTAATTTGAATTCAAAATCGAAGTGGACTTTGTGCTTCCAACAAGAAATTTACTTCACCTAATAAGTCCTTTTTCCTTCATCCAAGTGGCATTTAAGGCATTTATTTTCCTTCTTACATGTCATTTCACTAATTTCAAATATCACCTAATTGTATTTATGGGAACATTCATCAAAATGTGCACATCCTCCATCCATTCACATTTGGACAAGTGGCACCTTGCCATTGGTTGAATGTTAGTCCCACATTGCTCCATTTTGGGAATGTCTCCATCCTATCATTCTATAAATAAGAGGTCTCTTTCGTCATTTTAGCATCCACAATTTGAGCAAAGTTATTATACTCAAATCCATAGCAATTCTCATCCATTTTTATCTAATCTTAGCTAGGTTATGCAGATTTTCATCTTGGAGCACACTTCAATCATCAACAAAGTGGATCACTCTTCATCACCAATCAACATTGCATCATTGGAGTTGGGAAAGGGCCAACTTTCACATGAAATTGGCACCAATTCCCCCATGGGATCAAGAGTTTTCTTGTTTAATTAGGATTCAATCTCTTTTTATTGCTTTCTTATTGTGTTATTCATCTCATTTCCTAATTTAAGCTTTGTAAATGGATTTCATGGGGAACTTAGATTCTAACTTGCATTTCAATATTCTAATGTGTGTGTTCTTTATGTTTTGCAGGTACTAGGATCTCGGTTCTACAGATATTGTTTAGTATTATCAACTCAAATTCAAGAACTTATTCAATTTAGGTTGATTTGCACTCAATTACATTGTGTACTTAATTAATCTAATTTAATCTTGAAATAAAAATTACTCTCTTTTCAAATTTTTAAAACACTTTTATTATTAACATCTTTTCATAAATATATATTACTATACATTTTAACTATGAACTAGTTTACTAGTGTGAATATACTAGGTTCATTCATGAGTAAAATAATCCTATTGAACTGATATTCAAGATAATATTGCAATTCAATTGAAAGAAGAAAATAGAACGATATAAGGAAAAATGAAATGAAATATAATTTTTTCAAATAACCACACATTTTATATAGCCATATAAAATAATCACATTACATTATTAGTTCTTTCTAAGGGAACTATAGGCACCACTTGTGCTTTAACTAGTGATTAATAAGTTTTTTCTTAACAAATGAGAGATCATTTGTATGTTCTATTTAACAAATATTTGTATAAATCTAAAGTAAATATGAAAAATATTTAACAAAACAAATATCTAAAATGTAATTGGTAGAAAAGTTTTGAGCGATAAGGGCAGATTTTCACGGAGCATAAACTTTTTATAGCAATCTTTTAAGGATTTTTTGCCACAAAAACTATAATAAAAAAATTAGTTTATTTGTTATAAAAAATAATTCAAAACAAATACTAATTAAAATAATAATTCTTAAAAATAATTACATACCTCAAATAAATTTTAAAATAATAATTCTTAAACATAAATGTTTCCCTCAATTTAACAGGTTAAAAATGAATATTTAAATTTTCAATTTAAATAATTATTTTATAGAATTATAATATTTATTAATTTAATCATTTTATAAAATAATACTTCACTATAATAAAACACAAAATAAATTTTAAAATTTCATTTACTATTTAAATAATAAGTTTTATCATATTTTAAATTTTAATATTAAAATATATTTTGTTTCAAAACATTTAATAAATATTATAATTCAATAAAACAAATTATATTTATTATTTATATATACATTTAAAATTTTAATTAAATATTATATTATATAATTTATTTTATTAAATATGAATCTAAAATGAAGCAAAAATAAATTATAAAAATAATTCTTCAGCCTTTCTTTTTAAAGGTAGACTTGTGAACTGTGATAACCACAAATTTTTAGGAATTCTACATTAATTTTTTTATCTGAACTTTACAAGACATTTTTTCACACAAAATCATAATTAAAAAAACTATTTAACTAATTCTTAAAAAAAAATTAATGGTTGTTTATTAGCTGATAGGCTTTTTATGTGGGGGAACCCCACCGGTGTTTCCCCTAGTCTGATGTCGGTGGGAACCCCACGAACGCCAGCTTTTTTATGTGCGAGAGAGGGGAGCCAGGAATAGTTGTGTTGTGCTCTAGCGTATACTTCTATGGCCTTGAGCGCCGTGCATCCCTGGACGGACCCATCGGCTACCCTCAAACTCCTCCCAAAGCTTATAACAACATTAAATATTGCATCCTTATCCGTCTCCATTAGGTATGGCTCCCAACAGCTACGCCGTTTCACAACCTTCCTTGCTGTTTCCATGCTTGCCTTGAGATTTACTAGGCCACCAAAGCTCGCTCCATGTAATAAATGTGAACCAGCGTTGAGCAACGTTAAATGGCTCTCAGGGGGACGACATTATTTGTGTTTTAGTAGTCTCTGTAGTGAAGAAACGGGTGGAACCAGAGCATTGGCAAAGAAAGACGAGGAGCCCTCACGCCCATATTTGCCAGGTCACAAGGTAACTCCCTGTCAATCTTTGCCTACATTGAGTCCCACATATTGTTACTTTGAACTAACACTTTATTTGGTATATATGTGTATATAAGAAAGAAAATATATGTATGAACATACTTGGTAACTCCATGGTAGACTGAATTGTTGTGGCCAAATATATGTTTGTGAGGTCCTTAAAGCTCTTCCCGTAATATTCTGTAAATGGATACGAATAAGTTCGGTACATGCCAATTGTAAATATAATACTGAGATTATATCATCTGTTTCCTTCACTGTTACCATTATTTTATTTGTGCTACATAGTAGTGAAAACAAAATCAGAATACAAGAGCATCGCTTAGGTCTGATGATGTGAGAAATGCTAAAGAAACTTTTTTTGGTGTGTAAGTTTATAGGGTCTTGAACCTTGATGGTTCCTAAATATGAAAATATATTGAAGTCTTAGCCTCTGAGGAAAAGGAAAATTAGATCTTCTCATCTACCACAGGATACTATAGAAATTTTGGTACTTAGATCTGAATAATTGGTGTTACTATTAAATGATTATCATATATTGCAATAGATTTATTTGACTGTAATTATAAAATAATTTGTAACAAATTTTGATATTGTTCAATCCTAGCGAATACTGCTATTACGAATCTGAACCTTATATTACTGTTTCACGAATTTTAGCCATATGTGTTGGATAGATTCACTTATCATATGAGCTAATTATATTAACCTATTATTGAAACCGTGCTGAGGTATGGTTATGCATAAAGAAGGAGGCGTATTGATTCAGGCGAGTAGGTAGGATTTAGGATGATAGTTAATATATTACTGACAATTATTTTGCTTGACTCAGGCTTGCACGATTTATACTTCCAACAATACTAAATGTATTTCTGCCAGACTTGCGATTTACACGGCATGATGGAGGTGACAGAAAATTGGTGACGAATTTATGGCATGAACCACCCAGTAAGGTAGACTAGGATTTATTTCGAATAGGTCACCGTTTGCCACCAACTCATCTTTATTGCCTTAATAATGCTATCCACTTGCCTCATAATCTACTGAAAGCACCTCTTCTTCACTCACTGCTCATAACCTCTTCACTCTTTCGCACTTCTGGGGTTTCGAAACCTCAATTCTTGCACCTTTCATGTTCAAAGCCAACTACAACCAAGGCATAGCGTAAACAACATCTACAAATGAAAAGCCAGGCTCAAGCTCAAACACGTAAATAGTAAATTTTAACGTTAATAGAAAATTTTAACAATTTGTAAAAACTAAAAACCAAGATTGTCAAAGAAATTTTAGTTTTTACATATTTCATAATAATTTATTATAATTACAAACTAATATTATATTAATTTATTATCTAATTAATCTATATAAAGTTTATTTAATTTTTACATGATTAAAGTTATTTTATTTCATTTATTTAAAAAAGTTAATTTATAATTTTATATATTTTGAAATATAAATATGAATTGTATGATAATATTTTCCACTTCATTTAAAATCCTTAATCATTTTGTAAATATAACTATTCTGTTTATTTCAAATTGTCAAATCAATAAATATATTTAGTCAATAGGCTTTTTTAATGATAATTACAAAATAATATAATGTTAATTGATTATATAATATTGTAATTACAAAAAACTATTCAGATTACTTTATTATGATTACAAAAATAATATTATATTAATTAATCATATAATATTAAAGAAAATTAGTCTTTCGCTCTCCAGTTGTTTGAATATGTTAAAGTTTTTATTCATTTAAAAATAGTCCATCAAAAAAAAAATCATAGAACATTTTAGACTTATTTATGCTTGTAGTTTGGGTCTTAGTCAATACCTATGCCCTTGTTAATGACAATTGTTTTTTAATATTAGTATCGCTATTCATAATAATGTATTATAATTACAAAATAATATTATATTAATTTATTATATAATATTAAAGGAAATTACACTTTCACTCTCCATTTGTATGAATACGTTAAAGTTTTTACTCATTTTAAAATAGTCCATCAAAAAATAAAATTCATACAACATTTTATACTTATTTATGCTTGTAGTTTGGGTCTTAGTCAATACCTATGCCCTTGTTAATAACAATTTTTTTAAATATTAGCATTGCTATTTTGAATTATAGTTTCAGGATATGGCTAATGCATGAGCACTTGAAGATGTTATTACTATTTCAAGCAGTGGTTCTACTTCCAATGCACCCTCACCACAAGCCCATGAGTTACCTCTATCAGCAATTGACTCAACATCTGTGGATTGGTTGGGTTTCCCCCACCATAATGTTGATGCTTTTTCAAACAATGTCTTGACAAGTTGTCATGAAATTTTTGAAGACGCTATGCAGACAAGCCAAGATTTAAGCGATGTGGAGGATCATGAAGTTGAATTGGTGCAAGAAGTTGTCCGAAAATTCCATGCGACCTATGAAGCTCTTCAGCTATTTTATGGTTTCCTACGTGAATTGAAGTATTGTCAATATTATGGAGTGGCCAATGCATTTGAACTAAAGCATGAATTCCAAGATTTATTGAGTGATATATGGTCTAAGAAGTTCAACTAACTTCTTGGAAGGTAGTTACTTTTTCAATATGTCGATCAAGATTACTAGTATGATACATATTAGATGTTTTTTTGTGAAACTAAATGAGGATCTCAAAATAGCTATATGTGGAGCGAAATGGATTTAGTGGTCGACCTTATATTTGAACCCTTAGTTGTTATATATTAAGTTTACATTGTAATGCCATTGTACATATTGATCTTTATAGTTCTAATTTTAATGAATATAACTTATTCTAATATTTGTGTCCCCTTATTTTGAATATTATCTTGAACTATAACCTTAAGTCTACCAAATATATATTGGAATGCTACTCAAAATGATGATATATTTGATCATTATTGTAAATATTCACTCTTGCAACACTTAGCTATGTGAAGTACCATAGTCATATATATGCTTCTTTCAAACCCTTTGATATATTCAATGTTGAATATGGTTATATATTATGTTTACATTGTAGCACCCTTGTGCATATTGATCTTTATAGCAATAATTTTATTGAATATATCTTATAGTACATATTGAGGGAAAATATTCCTCCTTGCATTTTTTATTTTTTTTGCAAATGATGTGCTCCACTTGTGTATTCTTATGCTCAACATTATGTTGAGGTCTATGTTTTCTAAAACAAGAACCTCCGCCAATTGTATGCAAACACTATCTTACATGTAATGTACTTTTGCAGGGTTAGTCAACTTCCATAGACCGTGGCTACAATATTAACCACAGATGCAATTAAACTTATCCATGATGGGAATGAAGGGTTCAAACCTAATGTGCAAATTTTGTCTATTTAAAACTTCGGCCATGGCCATGAATGTAACAACTGCTACAAGGTAGAAATATTTGATGGGGCCTACAAATAAAAAGCATCTTTACCTTAGAAGTACAATCATTGCATAGAATCTGGTGAAATTACAGTTGGATCCATAATACGAATGACAAAATATAATTGCCCCAGACCAAGCGGGTCTCGGTGAGTAAAGGAATCCAAAATTTCCCATAACAAAATCATTATTAACATTTTAGCTTCTTCCTTGTATTAGTAATTCTTACTCTTGTCTTCCAAATGTATAGGTGGATTGTCATTGTGAACCTTGAGATTGTTTCTACAAACCAGGCTATAATCGGTCATCCTACTTCACTTTATATGGAACCAGAGCACCATATAGAACAGGAAATGGAAAAATCTTCAAAGCCACATGTAGAGCCTGATACAATTAGCGCTGCTAGAGTATCAACTCATGTGAGAAGATTATTTGGTGTGAATCCTTCTAGGAGTAGAATGGAAGCACCAGTCACAATTACGCCTATTAAAAGTTTGAATCATTTTCAACCAAGATGGATTGTTAAAGGTTGCATGACTGCAAAAAAGGATATCCGCAGGTACAGTACCCAGAAAGGTACTAGTCAAGTTTTCACCTTTGACATCATTGACAGAGAAGGGACTGAAACACATGTGACTTGTTTCAATGAAGTTGTTGATCTTCATTATCAAAATATTACTGTTGGAAAAACCTATACATTTTTTGGTGGTGTAGTAAAGGTTGCTAATAAGCTTTACAATAGGTTAAATAGTGGGCTAGAAATTTCCTTGTCGGTAGAGTCAAAGGTCACTCTTTGTGAAGATGACAACTCTATTCCAAAACACATATTCTCATTTACACCTATCAGTGAACTTGCAAAGAAGAGTATCAACTCAACTACTGATGTTATTGGAGTTGTCACTTGTCTTAGCCCAAGCTCCACAGTTAGGAGAAGAGATGGGATAGAGGTCCTAAGGCGCACAATATCCTTGTTGGACACGACTGGGGCAACTATAGATATACTCTATGGGGCACGATGGTAGAGAAGGAAGGTGGTCATCTTCAAGACAAGTATCACCTACAAGAAACAACTATTCTCGCTATTAAAAAAGGACGAGTTTGCGAGTACAATGGAAAGGTGTTGAGTAAATCAAGCAATACAAATTTATTTATAGACCTTGAAATACAAGAGACACAACAACTACAAACTTGGTTCAAACAAAGTGGGGCTAATATTCTATCACCTTCAACAAAGTTTAGCAGCCCATCTATGCCTGTCACTACAATAACAATTAGGGATGTTCAAGAACAAATTCCTCATAGAGTGCACCATCTCCAATGTACAATAAATGCAACATTGTTGTCCATCAAATTTGAATCATTCTGCTATCTAGCGTGCCCTAATGAATTATCAGGAAAACGGTGCAAGAAAAGATTGGTGCAGACTGAAGATGGAAAGTGGTTTTTCTCAAAGTGTCACGTAGCATGTACCTCTTGTAATTATAGGTACATACTACAAATAAGGTTACATGACCACAAAGATATGCTATGGGCAGTTGCATTCGACGAAGCAGCAACAGAACTCATGGGAATGTCTGTGGAAAAGCTATACTCTCTACAGTTTGAGGATGACATAGAAAGGGATACTCAACAGGTAATTAGAGATGTGTTGAACAAAAAATACTTGTTCACTTTGACATGTAGAAATGAAACATACAATAATGAAGAACGCTTGAAGGCAACTATCACAAAGGTTGAGCAAGTTGACTTCATTGCAGAGAGCAACATCTTACTTTCCAAGATCAAAGAAATGTGTAGTGACTCTTATAAAATTATAGTTGATCTAAGCTGCTAAGTTTACATTTCCCAACACATGTCTTGTATATGACTCTTATAAAATTATAGTTGATAGTTTTATTTAGGCAAAATAATGTATTCAAATATCTAACCGCATGTGCCACGTCTACCTACAGATAGAAATAAATAAGTTGCTAGGTTTACATTTCCCAATTCATGTCATGTATATGACTCTTATAAAATTATATTTCCACTCCAGGCTTCAATATTATGTGTTTCAACTATAACTGTAACAATAATATCTCAATAAAACAAATGTAACAATGTGTATCTATTTGCTTATGTCTATATATATGTGGAGTCTACTTCTAGCATTGCAGCACTCATGAATCTACTTGCTTATATCTATTTGCTCATGTCTATATAAATGTGGAATCTACAACTATCTTAAAACTACCCTTTAATAGAGATTAGTTCTATAAATTATGACTTGAATATGTCATTTTTTTTATTTTTTTTTTCTATTTTAACATATGTAGATACATGAATTTTAAGAATTCTTCTTTCAACATTGTAAGCTTTAGATATGTTGTGTTCATCTCACATATTTTTGTTTGAGTATGTTTGTGCTTCTCTTATTACTAATTCATCCTTGCACTCCCACTGTACAGATGGACGACCCCTCCCCCGAAACAAGTCAAGCTAGCTTGAAACAAGTAGAGATTAGAAGACAGCAATCTCGAAAAAGAAATCAAGATTACTATGCTAGGCATAAAGAAGCAATTGCCACCCGAAGACAGATTAAAAAGTTCCACACCATCCATATCAACCCCCGCCAAATAGAAGCACAGAGACTACGAGATCATGAGAGAAACCATGATTACTATGCTCATCATAGAGAGGAAATAACTACAAAGAAATGCATTAAACGTTTGGAGAAACAAGCATGGCAAGCTCCACTATTGCAAATAGAACAAGACCTAGAAGATCAAACATCATTCAACACAACTACTAGCTTCATTAAAATAATGAAAGGATTTTGAAAAAGATAGATGCGCTTTCCAATAGGAAAACATGCATTATATGCAAGGAAAACTACCCAGGGATGCTTCTTCATTCATCCGACCCCCATGCTACTTGCAAAAGATGTTTCAATGAGAGAGGTATACATCGATTCTCCTCACTCAACAACATGGACCCAGGAGAACAACCTGATGTGCTCAGAAGACTGACCCAAGTGGAGGAAATGCTCATTGCTAGAGTTAACCCAGTACTACAAGTAGCCCATGCACCTGGAGGGAAATATAAATATAGCGGTCACACAATTAGCTTCCCACAAGATATCAAAAACATTATAAAAGTTCTCCCTCGAAGGATAGAAGACTTGGATGTGCTCATAGTTTGAAGACTACATACAGAAGGCCATTTCTATGATTGTTATGTAAGTAGACTTCACATCATAGATGCATTACAATACAAAGTGAAATATGACCCATACTATAATGATGTTTCAATAAGTGTTGATGGTTTGGCTCAAATTCCTGAAGTTAGCACGGATATTTCAAGCATGTTGCACACCATTGAAACTAACGAGTGTGCAGGGGTGCCAAATAATTGGAGCACCAATGATGAAGATGAAATTGACGATAGCATAGTACACACATCATCATTCATGGCTAAGTTTCCAAATAGACATCGTGAACTAGAAATTATTAAGCAAGCACTAGACATTGAGGACAATACAAATAACACTATAGATTGGCCTGAAATGAACTCATCACCAATAAATGAATACAATACTGAAAGCTTGCTTGATATGGCATTCCCAACCCTCTTCCCCAATTGGGTTGCGCTACAAATGCAACCACGGAGTAGGGAAGTCCGAATGCATGAGTATGCACTACACTTGATAAGGTTCCATGACCAGAGGTTTGGAAGGCATCCAAGGTTTCGATATTTTATGTTCAATCTTATGTTGTGACATCGTAGCCAAGGGCTTGCAGCAATTTTCATTAAAAAAAATGCAGAAGAAAACATCCTGACAACTATTGAAAGCCTTCATGCACACTTGAAAAGCCTCCCTGACACACAATTAGCTGAAGAACTCATGCACTTTGGCTCTTTAATGCAAGGCACAAGACCATATTGGAACAAGAGTCGTTATGAGCTAACCAATATGATTAACCAAATAGGGTCTCCCACTCTATTTTTCACATTGAGTGTAGCAGACACAAAGTGGCTGGACCTACAATGATTGCTTTCAAATGACACAGCAGTGGAGATGCAGACAAATAAAAAATGTCTTGACAATGTAATCAATAACCCCCACACCACATCATTATATCTCCACCAACGATTTACAATCTTCCGTGAAGAGGTCATACAAAATCTTTTTGGTGTAAAAGATTATTGGTATAGATATGAATGGCAGCATCGAGGAACTGCACATGTGCATGGATTCCTTTGGCTTGAAAATGCACCAAACATGGATAAACTTGATTGGGAGAACAACACAGAAGTTGATCAGGCAAGGAAATTCTTCGACAGGTATGTAAGTGCTTGGAACCCTCGTCTTGCTTCACATAGAAACAACCTGGTCTATCGTCCCCAACACGATGACCCATGCTTGCTAGACACAGCTCAGATATTAGCTATAGATCCCTCTCATGACTATGAGGAGATAATCAATCGTGTATAAAGGCACACAAAATGCAAAGGGGGGACATGCTTACGCAAAAAGGGGAAACAACTATAGTGTCGATACAAAGCTCCATGGAAAGAACAAGTTGTATCTACCTTGTCATGTGACGATAATGGCAAAAAAAATATGGACCTGCAAGGAATGATGATAGGCTAAACATACACAATCCAGAAATGCTTTTGATATGGAGAGCCAACATAGATTGCCAACCAGTTATTTCACAAGCACTTGTACTAAAATACATTGCAAAGTATGTGTCAAAAGTAGAGAGAAAATCTGAGTCTTGTATTGATATGTTATCAAGAATATCTACATGCCAGAGAACAAATGACCCAGCTATCATAGCATATCAAAAATTTATGATAGAGCTTGTTGCAGAGCGTGATATAGGAGCACAAGAAACATGTCATATGCTTCAAAAATTTCCGCTTGTTGTTTGTAATAGGCCATTCACATCTTTAAATGTTGGCTGAAAAGTGTTCCAATGAAAAACAAGACAACCAGATGAAATACACCTCCACATGAGCTACCTGCATTCCTACATTAATCAGCCTCAAGAAATGGAAACAATAACGCTACTCGAATCTACAAGATCTTTCTCCTATTTTGCAAGGCGCAAAGGATGCAAATGGAAAGAGAGAGAGGTAAAAGCGATAGTTAATGTTTTCCCAAAGTTCTATACCATCCCAAATGAGGACTTAGATAACTTTGAAACATTTTGTTGGAGTGAGCTACTATTATACAAACATTTTCGAAGCATAGAAGGTGAAGTAGGACTTGCTAAGGATACAATAATTGCAAATTGGAAGCAAATGAACGCAACCAAATATGATGTATGGCATCTTAATCACACAATCGAAATAGAAGCAACCACTAAAGAAGAAGATGAGAGCAATACAGAGATTGCCACAAGGGACACAATAGAACTTAATGAATGGGAATTGTTTTCACAAATGGGTCCCTTAAACAATGTCGACCTAAATGAACTTGAGATGCTTGGTAGGCGTGAGTTTGACAACAACAATAGATGGGATCAACTACCAGTACCCGAAGATCTTCATGAAATTGCCATCCACTTCATCCCAATGAAAAAGGCATGTAGCCAAGAAGACACTATGGTAAGCAACTTGGATGTGCTAGAGTATACACTATCGTCGCAACAAAAACTAGCACTCACAATTATCATTGACCATACTAAATGCTCCTCAGAAAAACCGTTGCACATGATTGTTCAAGGAACAGTAGGTACAGGAAAATCATACCTAATTGCTTGCATAAGAAAAGCGCTCACAAGTAAGCGCCCACAACAAAAAAGTGAACTACTCACATTAGCTCCTACAAGGGTGGCTGCATTTAATATACATGCATCAACTATACATTCAATGCTCCAGATCCCTATTAAAGACATGCACCCACTACAAGGACAAGCATTAACAACATTTCAAGAAGATATGAAATATATCAGATATATTTTGATTGATGAGATGAGCTTCATAGGTCCAAAGTTGCTACTAAAAATAGACAGAAGGCTACATGAGGCTTTCCCACACCGACAACATCTACACTTTGGTGGAGTGTCTATAATATTAATTGGTGACCTCACCCAACTTCCACCTGTGATGGACAAACCTATGTACACAGCACACTCAACTGCAAAAACATTGTGGAACCAATTTACAATTGTTGTCACCTTACAAACAGTCTTTCGTCATCAAGGTGAGACTCCATCACAACAAAGATTTCGTCAAGTATTGCAAAACATACAGAATGCAGAAGCAACAAAAGTAGATTGGCAACTCTTAATGACGCGCACAGACAAGCAACTCACATCAAGAGAAAAAGAAGAGTTCGATAGCTCAATGCACTTGTTTGCTACCAACAATTTAGTTAGACTACACAATAGAAGAATGTTAAAATCATTGAACCGTCCAATTGCAATCAGTGCTGCGACAAGTACTAGGCATGGAATAGATAGTGCAACTGATGATGAACAGCTTGAAAAAGAAGTATTTCTTTGTAAAGGGCAACACATCATGCTCACATCCAACATATGGACACAAGCAGGCCTGGTGAATGGAGCTTTTGGAAAAGTAATTTGAAATCATTTACAACCCTGGTTCCAAACCACCAGATGTTCCCATGTATGTTGTTACAAGGTTCAATAGCTATAGTGGACCCCCATGGAATGACAATGACCCTAAGAGCATACCAATTATACCTGTTTCCTTGGGCAATAGAAGGCAGATACCGCTTACAATGGCGTGGGCTATTACCATACACAAAGCTCAAGGACTAACATTGCAAAAGGAAACAATTGATATTGGTAAAATAGATAGGCAGGGACTAACATTTACAGCCATATCTAGAGTTAAATCATTAAATGATCTTCGCATTCAACCACCATTCTCTTTTGAAAGATATTCCAAAATGAAAACCAATCCATTTGCAATCATAAGGAAGCAAGAGGAGGCACGCTTACAACAACTATGTCTCTCCTAAAACAAGGTATGCAACTCTCCTCCCTATCCATTTGATATCTCTCCCCAATTCCCATGGTGCTTAAAATTGCTTCTACAACTTGACTTCATCAACGCCTATTCTACGCACCTAGCCACCCCATTCCTTTTGTTGTATAGGTCTTCAAGACAAATCGCATAGACCACATAAGCTCATCCCCAAAAAAAATTGCACCGCTCCTACATGTTCATAATATAATACCAAAGTGTATCAGCCTATCGGCGTAACCATTGCACCTCATTGGGGTGCAAGTGCTAGTTTACAATAAGAGTAAAAATAAACTTGGTCAGTTATGCCACGAATAAAGGCAATAGATATATTCGTTATTGAGAAACATTAATAAAGGAAACTTTCTTGCTAAACGCGGTAACCTAAATAAACTAACTCAATCATCATCCTTTTCAAAACTTTCCCTCCTATAATCTATTATTTTTATTTTTTAGTTTTCTTATGCATTGATGGGAGCTGCAACAATGGTGTCCACTATTAATTTCACTTCGATGGTCATTTTGTGTTTGAAATATTTCAATCTCAGTATCATAGACCACATAGTTTGAGCAACCATGTAGTAAGATATCTTATTTTGCATAAATTATGTAAAATAAAAGTTTCTATTTAAGTTGTATTTCTAAATTATTAATGGTTTGAACACATTTTTTTAGGAATAGACCATTGAAGTGCTATAATTTATCTCTGGAATAATTTAGTAGTCATGGCACATATGTTGCTTGCTAAAATTTTAGCTAATCTGATTATGTATTTGCAATGTAGTTGTATGCTAGCTTTTTTCACAAGATTGATCCAATGTGGGAATTGATGAATGATTATATACCTATTGACACCTCTTTAAATGGAGCTTCATTTGGGAGGAGTGTCCCTTGCATATTCTATTGGGATAATTTTAAGCTTGGGTTGAGGAGTTCCTTTTTTGATTTCAACGCTACTACAACTGCTATTCATTTTAACTGCAATAACAAGAAGTTGGTAGAAAATTGTGGGAAAATGCCTAGAAATTATGGAGTTGTTTGTCCAACAAGTTTCCAATATTTGGGTGTTAGCTATGAAAGAATTTTTTTATAGTTTGAGAGATTATAAATAGGCATCTTTAAATTATCAAAATTAATATGTTGTAGTGTTAGTTATGAGAAGAAAATTGTTATAATTTGATAGCAGTTTACATGTAGTCAGGCTCCAATTGTTTGTTTCATGGAGGGCCAATAAGCCCAGTTATATTGAGAAAGATTCATTTTATTGAAGTCTACAGTAAGTTACCTTTTTACAAGAATATGTTGCATGGCTTCCAAATTTAAAACTAAGCATATTGTTGAGTGTACAAGGGATACACACATGGAAGTGCTCATATCAGTGAATGGAGATCAACAAAAATCCTTGAATTGATCCATAACAAGTAGTTTTTACTATTTATGATGTCTATTTTTATTAATTTTTTCTTCATGAATGTCATGGATTTAATTTATGAAGACTAAACAAGGAGTTTTGACCAAGTTGAAAGTGTTTAGGTCCTTGGCAGAGAACAATGCAGAGCACACCTCCAAGAAGTGACAATAGAGAGATGGTGGGATAGAGAGAACATTCAGGATTTGTTACATTCCCCAATAAAATGATGTGGCCAAGAGAATGAATCTCTTTATCATTGTAATTTAAAATGCGATGGTCATGATAAAAAATTTCTTGACCTCTTTGTGTTGAAGCATTTAATATTGTTTTCTACATCTTGAATGTGTTCCTACTCTGAGAGTTAAGAGACATAATACAGCTGGAGGAGGCCATCATAGGGGAGAAGTTGAAGGCATCTACAATACAAATACTCATAGCGTAACCCACTCAAAGTGTTGGATTGAAAAGAGAAAGTTATTTAGGAGTATTGAGAAATTTTCTTGTTTATAAAATAAGCTATAAAAGCATCTTTTCATTGTTAGAGATGTCTTTGTTACTTGATTATGAATTTTGGATGCTCATTTATTTGGAAGTAAAATTTAGAGTTATTACAAGGTTATCATAGGAATAGACTAGCATTTTTTAAATTTTCTTGGATTCCCAAAACTAGGAGAAAAGCCACAATGCACTTTACATTCATTGATTGTTTTTCCACTTTGGTTTTCAACTTTTCAAGAGAAGACTAGAGCCTACAATATGATTTACTGCTTTGATTGATAGGTAATTAGATCGACATTGTGAAGTGGAAGGTTAATCATGCTAATGATGGAAAAGTCTCACACGCTTGCATTGTAATCTCATTATTCAATCTTGCATTTATAGTTCACATGAAGAACACTTCCCAGTGAAGGAAATTGGGTACATAAGGGACCCAAAATGGTTCCAAGGTTGAACAAGCCTTAGTCTTGAATGTATTACCTTTAGGAATACACCATTTACCTTGCAACTCATTGGAATAAGCTTAATTTTTTTGTTCTACTTTGGCATGTAATGCAAACTGTTCCATAGAGTACTTGGATAACACTATGATTTGATGGTCATGGCTACTTTTTGGAAAATTTTGAAGTGAGTTTTTAAGCCCAAATTTTTGGAAAAATTCTATTGCATTTTAAGGAATAATTTTCTTTGGCCTTTAATTTCTTTAATTTAATGCTTCCCAATTGGACGTATAATCTCAAATTTTCTTCTAGACAATTTCCAATTCTATAAAAAAAAACCCAAATATTTAAGATAAGCTCAAACAAATTTGCACCCGAGTGTGATTGATTGTAAAGATGATCAAATCCATAACCTACAATTAGCTAGTGCCCCTATAGGATTAGTTTAGGGTACTTTTGGTAAAGTAATGGCAAGGATCCATTTGAAGTCTAGGTGGCTTGAAGAATGCAAAGATGAGGTTATGGAGCTACACATTGTGGGGAAATATTGTGACAAAGAGAAAGGGATGGTGTTAGGGACAAGAACTTGAAAAAGCCTAACAAATGTTGAGCTTAATGGTAAAATCAAGAGATTAAAAGGTTTAGTGAAGTATTTGTTGCCTGATTTGGGTTGCAAGCTCAAAATTATTCTCTAGAAGCATGAAGATGAGAAAAAATGCAGGAAAGACCTCCCAAAGGTTGGTATTTTTCAACCTTTTATCTTTGTCGTATTTAATTTTCCCAATGCAAATGCATGGGGCTTCTAATAGAATATGGTTATTAGCTAAGTTATTAGGCTATGCCAAATATAAAAATACTTTCAATTGTGCAAATGGAAAATAGATATTAATTTAAGGAAGGTAGAGGGTATATAGAGAAAAAAATTGATGAAATCTTTTGTGGTTATCTAGCTAGCGATGTTGCAGAGGGGACCTCATTCATGTGTCTTCAACATGGCATCTAGTGCCTAAATGTAAGGAAAACTTTCAGCTACACAACGCACTCATGAGTGGTATCATGGATCATTTACATCCCAACCTGTCTAGCAATGTTGAGACCTTATGAAGGGGTTTCCACTTTACCTTTTATATCTTGTTCTAATTTTGATCTTCTTAGGTTTTGTGGCTTTCTTTTCACAAAGTTTGTGAGAAATGACCATGTCACCCTACATTGCTTGCAGAGGTGGATGCATATATGTCTTGAGACCGTATTTTTTATCCACACTTCTAAAGGTTAAATATTTTCTCATTATCTTTAATCACTTCTACAATAAAATTTTCTTTAGTGGAGTAGTTAAGTAACTTGTGTCAGTGCTCAGAAACACTTCTAATACAACAAATATTCTTTCTCAAACTCAAGGCAATTGTACTATCTAATGGGTTTTGAACATTGTTCATTTTTACAATAAATTCTCACTTCTAACTACAAAACAACATGACAAATCATGTTTTCTTGTTGTTTTATCATTATTATAATTTAATTATTAATAAGAGGCGTCTCATACAATAGTATAATGGAAACTAAAAAATGCCATAGAAAAACATAAGATACAAAAGATGGAAGATTGAAACATTTGGAAATTGCTTATAAATTCTAAAATATCGGTAAAAGACAATACACAAATTATATGTAAATTCTAAAATATCGTTAAAAGTCAATACACAAATTATTAATTTTGAAAGGACAATACATGTTTCCTATTTGTAACTTCATCTATCAACACTATTACTAAAACATGACTATTCTTGCACATTTTGAAAGGAACTTCGTTGCTCTCTAGCTCTTTTTTTATATCCATCTACATAATACTTATTTATCAAAAAAAAAAAAAAATGATAAAAAATACACCAATCCATATTTATTCTTTATTTTAACATCAATTTATTAATTAGCCAATAGGCTATTTGTGTCAACTTTTCTCAGAATTTTGCGTCAGCCTCCTTTTTTTTAAAACTTTCAGTGGTCGGGAAAAAGGTGGCAGATGGGTTATAACTTTGGTCAGAATTTTCATCAGCCTCCCACACCTTTTGGCCTTCTAATGGCCGTGAAAAAGGTAGCGGAGGTAGTTGTTAGCTGCTTTGGGAATAGGGTGGTGTTTTTCGGGCCATGTGGATAGAGAAGGCTATGGAAATTAAACACTAGGTCGCATCAACATTAATTGTTGTATGCTTTGCATGTACTAGGAATGGTCGTAATAACAACTATTGTTTAATGCCTTGAGGAACAAAATGAATGTCTAGGAAATTTTCAATAAAGAAATTTTTGGTGTCGTTTTGTCGCTATACTTGATATGACAGTCATGAGTGATGAGGGTAAGCTTTTGTGAGGGTACAAGCTAGTTTAAGCTTTGTGCAACTTCTACGAAGGTGGGTGGAGGTAATTTTGTGTTTTTTGCATGGGCGGATGGTTGGAAATTCAAAAGGAAAGTGTCACCTTTGATAATATTTTTCCCATTTTTGTGCAAGAAAGTTTGTGATAAGAGGTGTGTTTGAGGAAAGTTGGAAAAGTTGCATGTTGAAGAAACCCTTGGCAATACTATTTGATTTTGGTTTGTGGTCTATGCCAGGCTATATTGCTTGATTTTCCATAAGGTACTATTGATTGTTTCAAATATCTTGTCTAATTTATGGTTCGCATTTTGTGTGTATGGTTTTTCATGGATTTGATACTGTGATTTTTTGTGGGTTTCTGTTTATGGTTTCCATTATTTGCGTATGTTTACAGGCTTGGAGAAACAAGGAAGCCTAGAGAAAGCTGGTGGAAAGAGGTTTGTTTAAAACAAGTAGGAAGAGGTGCATATGAAAAAAAAACTATTTTCCATACTGTTTCATTTGTGGCTCGCCATTTTTGGCAGGAAATATTGCTTTATCTAAGATAGGGTACTGTTGATTGCTTCTAATTTTGATAAGGGGTTGTTGAGAAAAGACTATATTGTTTGTGAAAATTAGTATTGTTTGGTTTATGGTTAACATTTTGTGTTTATGGTTTTCCATGGGTTCCTATCTATCATTTTTTGTGTTTTGTGGGTTTCTCCATTTGGGTTAGTCTTTAAACCAATATTATTTTATTTATGGCTTCCAGTTTGTGGTTATAGTTGCAATGGAATAAAATAGTCAATCCTATATGCTTTGTGTTAGCTTCCATTGGGAATTGTCGATTATAGTTCTGTTGCTTAGCTATATTGTTTCATTTTGGAGAAGGTGTTGTTAAAAAGGTTGTATTGTTTCAATTTTCAAGGAGGTTGTATTGAGAAAGGAGTTCTTTTTGTATGGGTTTGTTATTGTCAATTTTCGACGGGTTTATGTTTAATGTTTGCGTTTTGTGGGTATGTTTGCAATAGAATAAAATTGTTGAGGTTATGGAGTTTTTTTCAATTGTTATTGTATAGCTCAAGCTATATTGTAGCTTTCTACATCTGGTTGGCCGTTGAAACCAATGTTGTTTGATTTATGGCTTTCATTTTCTAGTTATGGTTTGGACAAAATAAAATAATTAATGTTGTTGATTCTATGTTTGGTTACATTAGGTATTATTGATTGTTGTTCTCTACCTTAGGCTATATTGGGTATATTTTAATATCAATATATATGTGTAAGATTAAAATTGTTAAGGTTATGAAGTTTTTGTCGATTCTTATTGTATAACTTAGGCAATATTGTGGCTTTATGCATCTGGGTGGCTGTTGAAACCAATGTTGTTTGATTTATGGCTTTCATTTCCTCGTTATGGTTGGAATAAAATAAAATAGTTAATGTTGTTGATTCTATGTTTGGTTACATTAAGTATTATTGACTATTATTTTTTGCCTTGGGCTATATTGGGTATATTTTAATATCAATATATATGTGTATATATATATACGTATATATGTGTACATATATACATACATTTAAATATATATTGATTTTTCTTGGGTCTCTCTTTATGGCTTGCATTTAGTGGATATGTTGGCAACGGGGAAAAATTATTGACCTTATGCAGTTTTTGTTGATTGTTACTATCTAGCTCAAGCTATATTGTCTCATTTTCAATAAGGTTGTGTTGCAAAGGCTATATTGTTTCAATTTTCAATAAGTTGTTGTTCATAGAAGAGAATATTATTTGTTAAAACAAATTATGTTTCATTTATGGATGTGTTATATGGGTCAATTTTTTACGGGTTTCTCTTCAATGTTTGTGTTTTGTGGGTATGTTTGCAATGGGATTATATTATTGAGGTTATGCATTTTTTGTCAATTATTATTGTATAGCTTGGGCTATATTGTGGCTTTCTCCATCTGGGTTGTTGTTGAAACCAATGTTGTTTAATTTATGGCTTTGGTTTCTTGGTTATGGTTGGAATAGAATAAAATAATTAATGTTGTTGATTCTATGTTTGTTTACATTAGGTATTATTGATTACTGTTCTCTTCCTTAGGCTATATTAGGTGTATTTTAATATTAATATATAAGTGTATATATCTACATATATATGTGTACATATATACATATATTTATATATATTTCAATTTCCCATGGGTCTCTCTTTATGGCTTGCTTTTAGTGGATATATTGGAAATGGGATAAAAATGCTAACCTTGTGCAATTTTTGTCAATTGTTACTATTTGGCTCAGCCTATGTTGTCTCTTATTTTATAAGGTTATGTTCAAAAGGCTATGTTGTTTCAATTTGCAATAAGGTGTTGTTCATAGAAGACAATTTTTTTGTTAAAACAAATATTGTTTCATTTATGGATGTGTTATATGGCTATCGTTTTGCATGGGTTGGGACTATTGAGAAAATACAATATTATTTGTGAAAATGAGTATTGCTTGGTTTAAGTTTGGCATTTTGTGTCTATGGTTTTGCATGGGTTCCTAGCTGTCATTTTTTATGTGTGTTAGATTGCATTTTTGCATATTTCTTATAGTTCATGTTAACTAGACATTTACTTTTCTTTGTTCCCTCACACTGCTTGCCACATCAAAATGACCTTTCCTTTCTGCTATTATTGCTTTGTTGTTTGTTTGAGTGGTTATATATTAAGATGATGAAGTATAACTTATAATGTTTAAGAAAAAAAGATACACTTGTTTTCTTTTCTATTATTCATGTTCCTTATAATTTTGTTTCGTCTTAAGTGTATATTTATGGTTTAATTTTATACTATTTATTTAGATAGAGTTGTCCTTTTTAAGAGATGTATCACTATCTACTATGCATATAGATAAATATACATGCATGCAGTTGAAATTTCCCAGTGCATACAACTTTCTGGTACAAATGTGTGTAAATATATATACATCTATTGGATATCTATGTGTATATACATGCACAATTCAATATTTACAAGTATCTGGGATTTTTTTTGAAGAGAATGTTGTTTTCATTTTGTTTTCAATGCTGTCAATGCATAGAATGTCTTGACAGAGTTTTGTGTAGATATATGTGTCTATGATGTATTTGTCTATGTAAGTATCTATGTCTAGGTATCCATCTAATGCTTACCTAGTGTTCTTGCTATTTATTTACGATCTCTAATGCTAGTGCCATGTTCGATATAGATGGCATATGGTTCTTTGCTATAATGTTTGTTATGTATGTTGTGTAGCTCAATCCACAACCCAACGGTGAACAATGCCTTATTGAAAATACTGTCAACTACTCAATTAGTTTGGTGAGTTTTAAATGCAAAGTATTATTGAAATCATTCCAAATATATGTAACACATACATGAGACAATGTTCCCATGGCAAGTTGTACAAAGTGATGCTTGTTTCCTCTAGACATGCTATATAGGTTTCCTTTTTTTTTCTGTAAGGAAATGTCGATTGTCATTCTCTATCTTAGGGTATATTGTTTCCTTCTTGGCAAGCTTCCATTGGGAAATACTATATAGTTTATTCAAAGCAATATTCTTTGATTCATGGATCGACTTTTGTAGTGTGTGTCCTGTGACAAGTTTTTGCCAATCCTCCTTTCTGAAAATAAGCTAGCAGTTTGCATGGGTTTGTCAACATGAATTTTTAATGTGCTTCTTTGTATGCCCTCCATTTTCTTTCTATGTTTCCAATGGAATAAAATTCTTAACATAATCAATTTTTTTTTCATCAGTTGATCACTAGCCTGGCTTATTTTTAATCCATTGCTTTGCTAGCCACAATTTTTGTGCTTTGTGGAATCAACAATGCATATATTTGCACTCTTTAGAAAGGCTCAAATTTCTCTCACAGGTTAGCCATACAAAAAATATTGCAGCCAATAAAAAGAAACTAAATTGCTCACTTGAACTATGTATTTTGTGATTACATGTAGACCCGCCTTTGTATTTTGCTAGATATTGTAGGATACATACCAACAATTACAGTGCACTATAAATCAAACAAGTTGATCATCTCCAACAAAACTGTTCATTATCATCATCATCAAAAGTTGATCTTCTTTATGGTAAGGAAATTGCTTCTCCTTTCCTCTTCACCTCTGTCCATATAGAATTTGCACCCTATTTGAATTTACTTCCTTATGATTTTTTATATGTGACATGTAATTGTGGTATTACATATATTTTGCTTATAAATTATAAAGCCACTTAAATTTTATGTTTTAGATAGTGCTTGCGAATAAAACATGTTCAAGGCACCAAAGTTTACATTTCCCTTCCGTGTAGGTATATTCCACTAGAAGCATTTTAGATTGCAGCTACATTGTATTCATATACAAGATGTATAGATCTCCAAAATGTTAAATAGCTTTATGATTTCATATTTGCATGTTTTATGGCCTTCACCTACATTCCATTTGTATACAATGTAAGCCTATATATCCTTTTTTCCATTTCTCATTTCACAACTCCATGTCAAAGTATAAAAGACGTATAGTGTTGATTTCCACTTAGCAGATTTCCTGAGGTGCCAAAGCATTTCCTTCACCATTGATCAAAGTGGTGGATAATTAATGTTACTGCTTGGGGTTTTCATTATACCCAATGATGCTCCATGGCCCAATATGGTAGGGTGGAGAGTAGGCCTCCTTTTCTATGTCCAAACTTCAACTCATTATGTGCACAAGGCATGCCTAGATTTTTTTTACTTACTGTGTTCTACTACAACTGCATTGCATCTTATTTGTAATTAATTGTATAAGTCTTTATATTTTCTGATTTTTTTATTGTCTAGAAATGGTACATGTTTGTTACACTAAACTTTAGATAATCCTTTGATTTTTGTAGCTAGCCACAACCCAAACAATCACCCTTTGTAGGGATTTTGATTCCATTAGATCATGTATTGAGTCATTGACGACCGAAACATTGATTTCACCATTGATAATAGTGTTGGATAGTTTATTTTCTTGCTTGGGGGTTTGGTGAGAGAGCACGACACTCCATGAGCCAATATGGTAGGGTGGAAATTGAACCTTGTTTTCTTTTGTACATACTATATTCTACCACATGACCAGGTATGGCTAAATTATAATTACTTCATGCATCCCATTGCAAGTATAGAGGAAATTTTGTATTATTAATTATAGAACTTTGATATGTTTTTATTTAAATATTTTCTATGAATTAGCCATGATCACTACACTAAAATTCACACTTTTCATAGACATAGGCTGTATATGGTTTGTCCTTTGTAGTAAAAGTTTTGCATAGGACTATAGCTATGAGTTTTAGCATTCTGTTGTGATGGTTGTAATGGAATAAAATAGTTAATGTTATGCAGTTCATTCTATTTTTCCATAATCACCACACTAAACTTCATACTCCTTTGTTATTCTTGTAGACCATATTCTAGCAATAATGTGGTATTTGATGAACTAATGTGTTCCAAACAAGCTTTTAGAATAATGATAGTAACTACAAAATTAGTAAGAATGGTAAAATAGACAATCAGATCCTAATGTACTCTATACTGATTGTAGTAAGCAATATTGATTTCACCACTGATCATAGTGGTGGGAAATGTATAGTCTTGCTCGGGGGTTTGGTGAGATTCGATGAGGCTCCATGACCCAATATGGTAGGGTGGAGAGTAGGCCTTATTGTGTTGAGTTTTATTTTATATTATTTATCTACAGATTGCTATCTTGATCACATAGGATTCATAAAAAATCACATGTTTTAGATTATGGTTACAACGTAGTAAAATAGTTGATCTTATACACTTTATGTTAGATTCCATTGGGAATTGTTGATTATTATTGTCTTACCTAAGCTATATTGTTCCATTTTCGAGGTGTTGTTTAAAAGGCTATATTGTTTCAATTTTTTATAAGCTTATGCTGAGTTGTTGTCAATTCCCTCTAGCTCTCTCTTTATGTTTTGTGTTTTGTGGTTAAATTTTTTAATTTTTCCCCCCATCATCTTGTTGCTCTTAGCTAGTTTTATAATCTCTTCATATTCATAGTTGCTCCCAAAAACATGCTTCTCCCTTGCAAGAGAGAGTTCAAGAAGTGGGGTGTTGATATTCTAGTGTACATGCTGAATAGATAAACAAGCTTTGCAAATGAAGTTCAACCAACTGTGAAGATGAAGTGATTATAAGACTGCCTAAGAAAATAGGAACATTGATTTCACCATTCATCATAGTAGTGGCCACCCAATATTAGAGAGCAGGCCTCATTTTCTTCTCTTCCATTTTATATTTGTGATGTGTGCAACTGAATTGCTCACTTGAACTGTGTTTTTTGTGATTGTGTGTAGACCTTCGTTTGTATTTTACTAGATACTACAACATACATGCCAACAATTATAGTGCACTATAAATTAAACAAGTTGATTATCTCTAATAATATTGTTCATTGGGATGATCATGAATAATTTCTCTACTTTATGGTATGTGAATTGCGGGGGTCTGGTGATAGCCAATGATGCTACATGAAACAATATGGTAAGGTGGAAAACATGCCTTATTTTCTATGTCCAAACTTCAACCCATTTCGTGAAGAAGGTATGCCTAGATTATATTTACTTACTATGTTCTACTACAATTGCATTGCATTGGGTTTATAATTAATTGTATAAGTCTTTATATTTTTTGATTTATTTATTGTCTACCAATGAAGTGTGTTTATTACACTAAACTTCAGATAATCCTCTCGTGTTTGCAGCTAGCCACAACCTAGTCAATCATGCTTCACATGCCTTTTGATGCTATTAGATCTTGTATTAAGTCATTGGCATCTGAAACATTGCTTTCACCCTTGACCACAGTGGTGAACAATTTATTCTTTTGCTCGGGGGTTTGGTGAGAGTGCATGATGCTTCATGAGCTAATATGGTAGGGTGGAAATAGGTCCTTGTTTTGTTTTGTTTTGTACATACTGCATTCGGTCACATGCAGTAGGTATGGCTAAATTATAATTGCTTCATTCATCCTATAGCAAGTACAAAGCAAGTTATGTATTATAAAACATAGAACTTTGGTATCTACTAATTTACATATTGTCTATGAATTAGGCATGATCACTGCACTAAAATTCACACTTTGTATACACAAAAACTATATATGGTATGTTCTTTGCAGTAAAATTTTTCCATAGGACTATAGCTGTGAGTTTTAGCTTTCTCTCACAATTGTTGTGATGGAGTAAAATAGTTGATGTTCTCTAGTTCGTTCTATTTTTCCATAATCAACACACTAAACTTCACACTTTTTTGTTTTTGTTGTAGACAATACTCCAACCATAGTGTGGTATTTGATGAACTAATGTGTTACAAACAACCTTTCCAAATAATGATATTGACTATAAAATCAGTAACAATAGTTAAATAAATAATCAAATCCTAATGTGCTCTATATTGATTGTAATAAGCAATATTCATTTCACCACTAATCTGAGTGGTGGGCAATGTATATTCTTGCTCAGGGGTTTGGTGAGAGTCCCTAAGGCTCCATGACCCAATATGGCAAGGTGGAGAGTAGGCCCTATTGTGTTTAGTTTTATTTTATATTTTTAAAGTACAAAGTGCTATCTTTCTGACATACGATCTAGAAAAAATTCATATGTTTTATGTTATGGTTACAACAAAGTAAAATAGTTGATCTTATACACTTTATGTTAGATTCCATTGGGCATTGTTGATTATTGTTCACCTCCTTATACTCTACATCACACAAATAATTATATTTTTTAAACCATAATTCATCTAGGATACTTTGTTACAAGCTATGAAAAGATCCTTAGTTTGCATCATAAACAATTGATGCAATGGCTAAATTATGGGGTGGCCTTATATAATCATAAATTCAACTAATAGTATGCTAACAATATTATTTACCAACTAAATACACATTAGTAATGTTATCAATTATTTAGCCATTGAACCTTATCCATAATAATATTATATTTTGATTAACTAATAAAACTTAATGATATTGGTATTATTAAATTAAATCTTTTTGAAATTAATAATAATATTATCATTTAATTAACAACTTAACTACATAATATTATTATTTACCCGACCAAAATACTTACCAAAAATAATGATCTTATCACAAAATAATTAATTGAAAGTTAATAGAATTCTTCTTTAACCAACACTTATACCTCTATATGTGTATATATAAATTAAGGAAAGTTAATTTTTCACCAACTATTACTTACACACTTTATCCTTTATATACACATGCTCCTTTTAATCCATTAGGGTTAACACTGTCCTTCACTTTGCATTATAATTTAATTTGTATTCCACAATTTATATTTACATACATGTTCATTAAATAAAATATTGACAATAAAGTATAAGATTAAAATGAGATACAATATTGTTGCCACTCAATCACTTTAATTATCACCTATAATATATCTAGGCATCTATTTAAGAAAATTATATAACAATCTAGGATTCTATTAATCACATGTGAGGTGGGGCCTTACAAAGATACATACCATATCACTTTCTTACATAGATGGAGTTATGGCATCTAATCATAAAAATGATATTCATTTTGTCGTGTGTACTATGCATGAAGCCCAATCTGATAAGCTCGTTGATAATTCTCAATATTTAATGGTTTCTCAATATTTAATGGTTATCTCCAAAAAACTGAAGCTCATCTTATTGTGACCTCATTAACCCTAAGATTGTTATAGATGATGTACTCTATTATTTAGAGCATACTTTCATAATGCAAATTTATACGTATACGAGTCCCACTACCCTTTCTTGAGAATTGTGCATGTTAGACTTCACAGATCTGCTACAACATATACCCAACGTTGCATATTCCTTTCATAGCTACCATGGCCACTCATGCCATTGACATTCTAATCTTCTTCCAGTCTCACTGTCTGCACATCACTTGCCTTTCATGTTCATCTCTGCCTATCGGCTCATTATTACATGTTACTATATGAAACTGCTAGTTAGTACTTATCTGAAACTGCTAGTTAGTACTTATCACAATCTGTAATATTTCTTTAATTATTTTATTCTGCTCACCCTCAGTTATAGTAGGGGCTACCAGGTAACAGAAGGTCGGGCTGGTTTTCAAGGATGTGGAACTAAATCCACACCTGAAGTACAGTCATGGAAACAATAACAAGCCGCGTTCATGCACAATTCCCCAAGCTGATGATCTACATTTATACACACGTCCATGCACTCATCTGTCCTGCATATCCAACATACTCTGTGAAATCCACCGCTCTTGATTATACAATAGTCGTTGTAGTAATCACCCAGGAACACTTGTAATCATCAACATATTACAATTCAGCAAGTAGTCGAGAATAACAACATATAAAACAATCTATTAATCTACTAATATTTAAGAGCAGGGCAGAATAAGTATTATTATTACCATCTTCAGAAGCAAAAGGAAAAGAGTACGTGAGCAAAGAAATAAAAAGGAACACATATATTCCCTTCGCCATGCAAGCAACTGCAAATGTATTCTATCCAAAGGTAATAATGTATCCTTTGAGTAAAGGATTACCTGCTTATAACCTCACACAACAACTCCATGTGGTCCACATAATTTCCTTTATTTATAGTTTATATTCAACCTTTGTTGCCACCACAAATCCGATTTCAAGATTCTTTTGGAGTACTTAGGTATACGGCGATGCCAAATAATATGAGATTATTTTAAACATTAACATCAAAATGCCCATAACAAGTCATAGGGAAGATGGTGAACTCTATCATGCGTGGTAGTAAATTCATCTTTATTCTAATATTTTAAATTTATTTATTATTTTTTATATACAAAAATATATATTATTTGTCTCTCAGTGAATGAATTATTTCCAAAGCCAATTGAAGATTATTAAAATGATTTAAAAAATATAATATATAATTAAAAAAAACAATGCATTCTTATTCATCTTAGCTTTAAGTTGAGAAAAAATAAAATAAGAATTGTTTTTTTCTTTTAAACTTTTAATCTTAATTTTTTAGATAAATAATATGTTTTTAATAAATATATGTTTTTCAAATAATAATGTTTAACATTAGGAATGGTCCATTAGTTATTCTTTTTATTTAATAAATTTTGATTTAATTAATATAAGAAGTAATATAATTTAACGAATGCAATTTAGAGTTTTAGAAGATTACTTATTAGGAGTCACATGCATAGGCATGCAACGATCAGTCGATAGGCTACACACAAATGGCTATTCAATGGGAAGTAGTAAGGAGCATATTTATTTTTGGAATGTAATGCAAGATATAAATAATCAATAATATTTGGAATTATTTGATTGGCGCAAGAAAATGAAATCATTCTAATAAGGCAATACGAAATAATGTGAGGTTAGTTCATAGTAGGAGGCGAAACTTATGATTTTGGATTTTACGTAGAATAAATTAGGTGGAGTAGATCATAATCAAGGGAGATGTTGGAAAATCAATGTATATATTATTATGGATAATTAGATGGATAGATCAAGCATATCAATACATATGTATTAAAGTTAAATTGGAATAGCCTAACTTGAACATATTATAAATCACTTAATTTTGATGCAGAGATTATTTTATATGTCTTCATTTAATTTGAGCATTGTAAAGCATTATAAGCCTGATGTTATTGTCCATTTGTTTGTTATGGATTAAGAACCATTTGTATAAAATTGAAAATTGGTCTTTGTGTTTCAACATCAAAATTTATTAGTTGAAAATTGATTATGAAAATGTAAAACAAAATAATAGGTCATGTTGAATGAATCTTATTATTTGCAATGTATCTATTAGTTTTAATTTTAATTAATTAATCATCAATAACTTTATTTTTATTAATATGTAATATTTAATAATTTTAGTTATAATAGTTATTTAAGATTCACTTTAATTAATAATTTTAGGAATCAAAAGATAAAAAATAATCATTGAGAATCCATAGTAAAGTAATTCTGAATGAATACGAGATTTTAATAATTTTTTTCTTTGAAAAATAGAATTGAAAAATTAAATAAAATTTAAATTTTTAAATAATTAATTTTTTTAATAATAATAATCTCTCCAAAATTCTAGGTATGATATAAGTTTTGCTCTATCTTAGTTTTATATTTATTAGACGTAGATGTACATCTATATTTGAACTTTTTGTCTAGGTTAATCAGTCAATTGATAGATTATTTTTTAATTATCTTAAGATACATATGCACACAAATAATTGGAAGACTTGAAGTTGTGGATTAAATAATATTTATGAGAAGTATGGAACATTAAAGGATTTTCCTTTTTTAAAGAGTTGTTATTCATGCCTTTAATTACTAGTATTCAATAAAAAGGTATTCTTAAAAAAAAAAGCAATCCATAACTTTATGTATGGCATATTTTTTCCAATGCTTATGTGGCAATATATAATTGATTACTTTGATGTTATTTATTTTGATTATTTTTTATTTGAATATTAGTTATGATGGTCCTCGCTAATGAATTTTTCAAAAAAGAAAGATCTTATAATTAGTATTTAGTCCATAATTTTGGAAATAAAAGCATTATTATGCATGTGATTTATGAGTTAAAAGAAGAATGTGATGACATGATACACATATTTTTCATTGTTAGAATAATTGAATTGAAGGTATGCCTTGCTTTGAGGTGACGTGATGAAAGTATCAAGTGCTTCCCTACCAATTGGTATGACATGAGAAACATGTTATTATAGAGTATGATTGTCGAAGCCAAGTGTATACAAGGATTTGTGCACACATGTATCTATGTAACAAGAAATATATGGCATTAAAAGTAAAACCACAAAACCCATGCTTGTTATCCTCCCTACCATATTGTCATCATGAAGCCTCATGGACTCTAGCCAAACCCTTGAGCAAGAAAAGTATGAAAAACCCATGGGAAATTTCACGGAGTTTCATCATACATCACACAATAACAAAGTTGGGGAAATTTTGGTGTTGTCATATATGATCTCTCATATTGTTGTGTTTTCTTTGTTGTGGTAACTTTAAAAATTATAGGTATCCTAATTTTTGAATGATTTTGCATGCTTTAGCCTAGTTTCTACAAATAAAAGATAGGGGTATGTTAGTGTACATGCAAGCAAAATAAAAAAGGAACCATAAAAAGTAGGTAATTATATGGGTAAAATCAATATAGACAATGTAAAGCTAAAAATAACCAATATTTTTTACAATTTGTTAACCAAATCTATTTATTGACAATGGAAAATTTTTGTACTTACATGCACTATTGATGGTGTTTAACAAGGGTGAACTACATTGGATCGAGTTCTTGGACCATGAAAGAATTTGGAATAGATAATTTACAATACACTAATTTTGTTGAATGTCTATTGTATTTGTGCAACATTATAAATGAAATAATATAGATATATAATAAAAGAGGTTAGTACTATCTATTGTAAATGGAAAGAGATAAAATGGAACATTTTGAATACATGGCATCTTGGTAAGGAATTGTTAATAATTAATATATTGGGGAAGTTGAAAAGAGAGTTGTGGAAACAATGGAAAATGCAATGGATACAATAGAGTATGTTTTTGGTAGACAAGTGCATGGGAGAATTTGTGTGTCCATGTATATAACCAACAAGAAATATATGAAGGTGGAAGGAAAAAGCACTAAACCCATGCTCGTTCTCCTTCCTACCATATTGGAATCATGAAGCCTCACGGGCTCTAGCCAAAAACCCGAGCAAGAAAGGAAGGTAAGGTCCATGGAAAATCTCATGGAATCTTATCATATATCACACAATAACAAAGTTCAGGAAAAATGGGCGTTTTCAAACAAGTTCTCTAATATTTTAGTCTCTTTTTTTTCTCTCACAAGTTGAAAAAAATAGGTATCTTGAGAAATAATTAGCATCATGGGATTTGAAGATGGCTGGAGAAAGATGGATAGATGGAATATATAGAATAGTGTACAATAACTAAAAAGGTGCATCTAACTTCACAATGTAAGTTTAAATGTATCTATATTGAAAATACAATTGCAAGCTAAGGAAGCATATAGTAAAAATAACCATTGAATTGACAAGCCGACTCTTACATAGACTATCAATTGTTACATGATGAACAATTTTCTTTTGGGAACTAGATAAAATAATATCATAAAATATATTGATACAACACAAGAAATCTATGTACATTTTCAATTCAAAATTCAAGCTAATAGACAAAATAGAAAAATTGTAAAAGAACTATTAGAAAAACACTTAAGAATTAGAGGTAAATAATAGATGATCGAAAACCCTCATTAAACATATTGACACAAGACAAGCAATCTATGTACGAGTTGGCTTGTCAATTCAAAATCACCCACACATGCAAACACTTACCATTCTACTTATGTGTATCAAGGAAACCAACTCCACCACCACCAACCCACGCAAGTAGCAAGCTCCACTGCTGTCATAAGCAGCCCCGAGTACTTTGTTATAGGGAGTTTGAAATAGATGAGTAAAAATGAATATCATGAAACATATTGATATGAGATACGAGTTACATTCATTGGTAGTAACCTTTTGTGCTCTTTGCATTTTTCTTCCATCACTTATTACATATTCATTATAAACTTTTAGCTTCAAAATAACGATGAGAAATGCGGGTCATGTGTTCCAATTTTGTATCACTAATTTGAATTACTCTTGTGAGACATGTTTCTTTTGCCTTTTATTTTTAAATAGGTACATGTGGCTTGATCTTGTTTCATCACCATTTTTTCCCATCACCAATTTGATCTAGAATTCGAAGTGTAAATCAGTGATATGCAATGGAAAATGAGGATGACCAAATGATGGATCATGATTTAACAGTTAAGATGTCATCGTGCTAAGTGGTCACATCATTGATGGGACTCTGGTAAAGGAAGGAAAACCCATGATGGGTGATGGAATATTTGAAGGAATATTCCCCTTGCTCCTGGCTCTTGGTGCCTCACTGATTTAATTGAAGGGGTACAGTCTAGAGTGGTGATACATGATGGCTATCAGATTAGAGTTCACTAATGAGATTAAATGGAGACGTGCTTAATTTTTGAGGTGGTATCATTATTTCTAAGGGACAAGTTATAAAATTTAGGAGTGATGCTTGAGGAATGTCATTGATTATGTTTTAAATATGAAGGAATTGATGGCCCAAATCCAAATTTGAGAGGTTGGTTGTTAGCTCACTCGCACAAGCCTTCTTTGATCATTAATGGCTACACACTCCTACTCATCTACTTAATGAGGATTTCCTACATTTTTATCTTACCATTTCTAGTAATCTAGAATTGAGAAATTGGTTTAGAGCCAGAACAAAAGTGTGTGAGGCTGAGGCATTGTAATTGTAGAAACACCAAAGTAATAATCCTGAGTAAGTTAGTTTTTTATATGTTTGTGTCATAGAAAAAATGACCCTTTCCTCGACATGAGAATAATTCGACTAAATGAGGCCTTGATTTGGGTGTTGTGAGGCATTTTATGTGTCCACACTAGGTCTTGGAAATCAAACAAAATTCTTTTAACGACGTCTTGTAAAGGTGTTGTAAAGTCTTGTAAAGGACTTTCATGCTCTTCTAGACTTAATTAACTTATCTCTCCTTAATTCAACATTATTAAATTTATTTAATAAATTTTTTACATCAATCTAGAAGGTTATTAATGTAAACTTAATGATAACCTAGTGTTGTAATGTGTCTTTCACATTCACACTGGTTTTTATGCATTTATAGGCTATGTGGACCTAATTTTAGTGTCGTAAAGTGTATTTAATCACACTTTCACATTAATTTATGTGTCCCAAGCCCTATTGAATATTTAAATCATCACTAGTAGGCATTAATTGACCCATATTGTACATCCCAAGGCTTTAATTTATCAAATACCCGACAAGATGACATTTTAGGCCTTATTTCTTGATTCCTTGGCTTCTTCGGTGTCAGAATGGCCCCTATGGGACCCATTCACCATGCATGGAAAATCAGTCCCATCCAGGTGGGACCCATCCACCATGTGTGGCAAAATGAGTCCTATTTGGCCCCCATTTTGACCTTTGAGCAGGAAAAAGTGAAATTTAAAGTTTATTTTCACTACATGTCAGATTGTGATGAGGTATTATTGGGTACTAAGGCACAATTGTCTATAAATAAGTATTTTCATCCTAATTTTACATCTAACAACATCTATTATCTCATTCATATATCTCTTATCATTATTCATCCACCAATCTTTCATCTCAAGTCAAGCAACTTAGGGTTTCTCCATTAGAAGTCTTCAAGTTGGCTTTCTAGAGCATTCAAGAGCTGATTCTACATGAATTGCTATAGAATTAGAAGATCAATCATCATTTCAAGGTAATTTATTCCATTATTGTATGCTACATTTGTTTATTTTATCAATTTGGTTTAGTTACCTAAATGGGGTTTGACCAAGGCAAACCCCCATTCCTTAACAATCAACAATATCTCTTTCTTGTTGTGTTTGTATGTAGATTTAGGTCCTTTGGAAGCTTGAGAATCATTGAATATTACATTTCAAATTCATTCAAGTCGAAGTATCAAGAAGAAGACATTTTCAGACCTGATTCCAGCAATTTCTAAAGCAGACACCTGTAGAAGATAGAAAGGTAGATCTAAAGCTACAGAATCAACCTCTAAGTTTTTAGATCTCTAAAGGAGGACTAATTCACCAAGCATGGCGAATTAGTCCCATTTGTGGTCCTAAAAACTATTTTTTATCAGAATTCAATTCTTGACAGACAAATTTATTTGTTTATGGAATTTTTCACTAGAACAAGGTCTGATTCACCCTAGATGGTGAATGAGTCCTATCAAGCTTAAGAAACATCATCAATCAACATTCGAGACATTCCAGATTCATCACATTTTCCCTAGGTACACTCTGATTGTATCCTTTTCTTTTTGTTCTGCATATTTCATCCACTTAGTTCATTTTAGCAATACACAATGTGTTTTCAAACATAGTTGTCATTACACTTTTGCATTCATTTTCAGTCATTCAAATTAGTCCATTGCATTTATTTTAATTCATTTACATCATATCACATTGCATACATCCTAATTTGAGTGTTACATAAGCATTTTGGAACCTAATCTCTCTCATTTTAGGTAAAAATCCCTTGAAGTGCAAGAGAAAATATCTAGGTAACCAAAATCTATGTCACAATGTTTTTTGTTACAATTATGTAATATTTAACTTATGAGTTTCAAATTCCTAGGGTAGTAAGAGTTTTAATTTTCTCCAATTGTCACTTGGGTTGGTAAAAAATTGTGGGTTTGAGGGTTTTTGTTCTACAATTTCTTTTTAAGAGTACAAACTAGTGAATTTTCTTGCAATTAAGGTTTTCCACTCCTTGTCCCATCACTTGTAAGAATGTGAAAACTAAATGGGCCTGTCTGACTAGTTAAGAGGTCTAGGAGACTTAGTTTGCTTGAGTCCCAATACAATGTACCTGAAACTGAACTTGGCACAATAGGAGCTCTTGTAACACCAAAGGGTAGGAGGAGAACCTATAATAAAAATAAGAAGGGCGGTGTCAAAATAAATTATAACCTGAGGAGCAGAGTTTTTGGTCATGACCAAGGAGAGTCTGGTGGGAAGGTAGCTAAGTCTTGTGGGAAGAAGAAGAATAAGTACCATAAGGATTATGATTCTTATATAGGGAGACATAACTCTCTTGTGGAGGATTCAATTGGTCCTTCAAGTGATGATGGAGATACTAACCTGGAGTATGGCCATTACCTTCTTACTCTAGTGGAACAAGAGCATTCTAGTGATGGAGGGGTAGTAGCTTCTCTAGTTTCAACAAGAATACGGGGCGAGTGTGCACACTCTGATTTTTAAGAATTAGAGTAGCACCTCGGTTCTATTTTTGTTTTTGATGAAACCTCCTCCACAGTGGTGGGTCCAAACCTTGTAGTGAGTGAATATTTTTTGTCTTTAATGCTGACCTAGAGACCTTTTTCAGCTAGTGTGAACTAGAGGTGTTGACACCGTTACTTCGATGGAAAATATTTCTTTTTTGGTTAATATATAATTTTTTTCTTAGGTTCTGATGTAGAATCTTGTTTGATGGATGCTTCTTTGATGGACGTGGATGTTGTATTTTTGAGCTGTTGCTACAACAAACGATGCCTTTTTGAGGGCTAGTTGATTTTATTCAACAAATGATATGGTATTTTTTTATTTTGCTTTCCCCCATTTTGCAATGAGCAAATGTTACCATTTGGGGAATCTTTGAAATTGAAATGAAATTAAGTGTCAAATGTAAATGTGATAAAATGGTAATTTGACCTAAAGCTTTTTGCTCCCATATATTTAAAAATGGGAATTCATGGCCAGTTACAAAGAGGTTGGTTGTTCTAGAATTGATCACACTAAGGATTGTAAAGAATAGACTAAACATTTTAGTGTTAAGTCTTAGGTTCGAGTGCACATGTAGTCCTAAGAGTAATACTAACAATATAGAATATAATAGTGTAAGTTCTACACTGTTTTCTCTCCTATGTACTAGTTTTATGAATTATAAGTAATATAATCAAGGGTTATCTTACTTGTCTCAATTTTTTTTCTGGTGGGTGTATGTTTTTATTCTTGCTTACTAATTCAAAGTGTTGGTATATGGAGCCTAATAAGGCCCAGAGGTTAAATTTTCCCCCACTTTTATTAGTGTGGATTACCCCCAAATTATTTAACTAGGGTTTGATGGCAACACTCCCAAGACGATGTCAAGCGGAAATGCCCCTTGTAGTTTTGTTGATATTGTATTGTAGCATTTGCAATGGTATTGAGTTACAAGGATTATTGGTTGTAATTGGTTCTATTTACTATATAATAATATTAGACTCTCTATTGGTGGATGTAGCTTGAGTTTGGGTGAACCACATTAAATATTATCTCTCTCTGTTATTATTTTTGTGTTTTTCATTTCTTTTTTTAATCTTTATTTGCATTGAATTGATATTTTCTACATCTAATTCCTAACAAGTGGTATCAAAGTTAGTTATGTTCAATTATCATCTATAATAAATTCTCATAGTTGAGTGGGAGTATCATGGTTAAGTGCGAGCAATCATGGATAAGGGTAAATTAAAGGTAGATAAATTAAATGGGTAGAAGTATCAGTTATGGAAGATGCATATGGAGGATTATCTCTATTAGAAGGATTTAGTGAGACCATTAGAAGGAGTATCCAAGAAACTGGAAGCAATGAGTGATGAGGATTGGAATCTTCTAGAAAGAAAGGCACTGAGAGCCATTTGTTTATTCCTAGCATAATTGATGGCATTCAATGTTACAACACCAAAGAAAACTCAAGAGTTTATGGAGACCCAGGCAAAGTTATATGAAAATCATTCTTCTTTCCAAATAAGGTTTTTCTTATGAAGAATTTATTTAATATGAAAATGGCAGAAGGTGGGTCAATTGTTGATCATTTAAACGAGTTTAATACAGTTACCAGTCAATTAACTTTTGTAAATGTAAACTTTGATGAAGAAGTTAGGGCTCTTTTGATTTTGTGTTCTTTTCCTAAAAGATGGAATAGATTGTTCATGGTTGTTATTAATTTTGTTTCTTATTCAAATACATTGAAATTTGATGATGTTGTTCATGTTATTTAGAGTGAGAAAATTTGTAGGAAAAGCTCAAGTGGAACATCCACATCAAGTAGTGTTTTGAATGTAGGAAGAAGGGGTGGAACAAAGGAGAAAGGAAATAATTTTGGAATTCATGGGAAGTCATGAGGAAAATCAAAGGACAAAAGGTCCCAATCTAGAGATAAGAGAGATTGCTGGTACTATGGTAAGCTGCCCGTAATTTAAAGAAAGATTGCTAGTCTCAAAAAAATAAAGGAGACAAAAAGGAAGGCATTACATAGACAAATATGGTAAGTAATAAATCTTATGAGGATTCTTTGATTATTTCCCTTAATAATGCTGATGATTCTTGGGTGTTAGATTCAAGGGCTTCATTTCATGCTATGCCCCATAGAAGTTATTTTCTTGATTATTTCCAAGGAGATTTTGGGTTGGTTTATTTGGGAGATAATGAACCCTATAAAATTATTGGAAAGCAAAGAATCAAGATTAATTTGTAGAATGGGAATCATTGGCTATTACACGAGGTAAGGCATGTTCCAAAGTTCAAAATAAATTTAATTTCAACAGGGTAACTAGATGATGAAGGTTGTGTTGTTATAGTTAGTGATAAAAATTTGAAGGTTACAAAAGGTACCTTAGTGGTAGAAAAAGGTGTGAAAGTAGGCACCTTATATCTTTGTATAGGTCATACTGTTCCTTCTACTTTAGCTATTGCAGAAAAAAATCAATGTTTAGGAACAGTTGCTAGCAATTCAATAGGCAGGAAATCAGATAGTTGCTATGGATTTTGAATCCACACTGTGGCATAATAGACTTGGGCATATGAGTGGAAAAGGTATAAAAGTACTTCATTCAAAGAATGTTTCACCAGGATTGAAATGTGTTCATATGGATTTCTATGAATTTTGTGTGTACGGAAAAAAAAGAGAGGGTTATTTTTCTCAAGGATTGGAAGCAAAAGAAAGATGAAAAATTAGAGCTTGTGCATACAGATGTATGGGGACCAACTCAAGTATCTTCTCTCGATGACTCTTGATATTATGTTACATTCATAGATGATGCAACTAGGAAGGTTTAGATTTATTTCCTTAAGAAAAAATCTGATGTATTTGAAACAATTAAGAAATGGAGAAGCTTGGTTGATAATGAGACATGGAAAAGATTAAAATGTCTCAATTCTGATAATGGTGGTGAGTATTGCAGCAAGTAATTTCAGGATTATTTCTCCTTTAATGTTATTCATAGGTAGAAAATGGTTCCAAGGACTCCATAGGAAAATGGAGTGGTTGAGTGCATGAACATAACAATAATGGAGTGTGCACGAACTATGATATTGCATGTTGGGTTGCCTTTAAACATGTCGGTAGAGGCTGTAAACACTATTGTTTATTTAATCAATAGAGGTACCTCTAATCCTTTGGGTTGTGGTATTCTAGAGGAAGCATGGACAAATAAGAAGGTGACTTATTATTTTCTCAAGACCTTTGGTTGTGAAGTATTTGCACATGTAGATTCTGAAAATAGAACCAAGCTTGATGCAAAATCAATGAAATGTATATTTGTTGGATATGGCATTGATGAATTTTGTTATAGGATTTGGGATTTTGAAAATCAAAAAATTGTGAGAAGTAGGGATGCCGTATTCAATGAGAAAGTTTTGTAAAAAGATCAACTGCAACGGCATGAGAAGAAAGAAAATGATTATGTAGTGTTGGATGTTACACCAAAAAATGATGTTCTAGTGGTTCCTCATTCTCTACAACAACAACAACAACAAATACCACAAACTCTAGAGTGAATGTTGGATGATCTTTAAGGATAAGTAGACCTCTAGAAATATTTTCTCCCTCTTTGGATTTTATTTTGTTAATAGATGGTGATTTTGAACGGTATGATGAAGCTATGCAGGTGGATACTCAGGTTCAGTGGGAGCATGCAATGGAAGAAGAAATGGACTCCTTGCTGAAAAAAAAAGACTTGAGAATTATGCAAGTTGCTTATAGGTAAAAAGGCTTTACCAAAAAAATGGGTTAATAGGCTGAAAGAGGAAGATGGAGGTAAGAACAGATTTAAAGCCAAGCTAGTTGTAAAAATATTTGCACAAAAAAAGGGCATTGATTGTGCTTAGATTTTTTCTCTAGTTGTTACTTAATGACCTCTATTTGTACCATTTTAAGTATTGTGGATGTTGAAAATTTTCATTTCAAATAGCTAGATGTGAAAACTGCCTTTCTCCATGGTTTTTTGGAGGAGGAGACATATATGGAACAACCCCAAGGATTTGAGATCAAATGTAAGGAGAAAATGGTGTGCAGATTGAAGAAGAGTTTATATGACTTGAAATAAGAACCTTGGCAATGGTACTTGAAATTTGATAGTTTTATGGATGAGCAAGGGTACAATAGGTGTAATTCTAGCCATTGTGTTTATTTTAAGAGGTTGGATAATGAAAACTACATTATTTTATGTTTATATGTTGATGACATGCTTGTAGCAAGGTCTAACATGGATCACATAAGTGAGTTAAAACAAAAAGTAACAAAATCATTTTCTATGAAGGATTTGGGCATAGGAAAACAAATCTCTGGTATGAGAATATGTAGAGATAGGAAGAACAAAAAATTGACTCTATCTTAGGTTGGTTATGTTGAAAAGGTGTTACAGAGATTCCACATAGAGAATGCAAAAGTTGTCAGCACACCTTTTCCTAGTCATTTGAAATTGACTAAGCAGATGTGTCCAGAGACACAAGAGGAGAAATAAAAAATGTCAAAGGTACCACATGCTTCAGCTGTAGGAAGTTTAATGTATGCCATGGTATGCATGAGATAGGATATTGCACATGTTGTTGGAGCCGTAAGTACGTATATGAGTAATCCCATATTGGAGCATTGGAATGCAATAAAATGGGTTCTTAGGTATTTGAGAGGTACATCCAATAAACATTTATGTTATGGGGGGTCTAATACTAATTTAGCAGGTTATGTTGACTCAGATTTGGCAGGGGATATTGATACTAGGCGGAGTACTACATGTCATGTCTTTACTATAGGTGGGACACCAGTAAATTGGATCTCACAATTGCAAAAGGTGGTTGCTTTATCCTCCACTAAGGAAAATTATGTAGCTGCAACAGAGGAAAAAAATGAAATGATATGGTTGCAATCCTTCATTGAAGAATTGGGAAAACAATAGGCCAATAGTTATTTGTTTACATATAGCCAAAGTGCCATACATCTTGCAAAGAATTTTGTCTTGCATTCAAAGACCAAACACATACAGTTGAGGTTTCACTTATTTCAGTTAGTGTTGGATGATGGCTAGTTAAGGATGGAAAGAATACACACAAATGACAATCCAGTGGATATGTTTACAAAACAAGTGCCAAGGGAGAAGTTGAGCTCCTCTTTAGCTTTGATTGGTCTTCAAGACTTAAAACAATAAAATCAGAATGACAGGGTCTAGGGTGCTTATTTCTAGTGGGAGCTATAGGGTCAACAGTGTTATGATCAGTTTCCAAGTGGGAGATGATATGGATTGGAGTCTTATCAATATCCAAGTGGGAGGTTGTGGTTATATGGAGCCTAATCAAACTCCCACTTTTATCAGTGCAGATTACCCCAAAATTATTTAATGGGGGTTTGGGGGAAACGCCTCCAAGATAGATTCAAAGGGCAATTCCCGTTGTAGGGTCCATGGGTAGCTCCCCTAGTGCACTCCCTATTGGAATATAGTGCAGGATTGAAAGGAAATGCCCCCATAGGGGCTCAAGGGTAGTGCCCCTCAACCCTACCCTATATTACAACATGGAACATGCCAAGGGTGTTGCCCCCAAACCCCAATTAAGTAATTTGGGGGGAAACTGTGTTGATAAAAGAGGGGTAAAATTTAACCTTTGAGTCTGATTAGGCTCCATATACCAACAATCTCCCACTTGGAGGCTGATTAGACTTCACCCCATATCATCTCCCACTTGGAGACTGGTCATAACATTGCTGACCCTGTAGCTCCTACTAGAAATGAGAACCTTGGACCTTGTCATTCTCATTTTATTATTTTTTAGTCTTGAAGACCAACGGGGGTCAAGGGGCAATTCCCCTTGTGAGGTCCAAGAGTAGCGCCACTGGCACACTACCTGTTGAGATACATGGCATGGTTGAGGGGTAGTTCCCCTGCAGGGGTAGTGCCCTTGAAACCTCTCATGATTTTTTATTATTTTATAAAGGTGTTAGGTGTTAATTTTCTATTGGCTGACATAAAAAACCATATTTTGTAACTAACATAAGTCTTGATAAAAGGCTAATGATTAGGGTTTTTTTTACATTGTATTGTAGCATTTGTAGTGATATTGAGTTGCAAGGATTAGTAGTTGTAATTGGTTCTATTTACTAGATAATAATATTTGACTCTCTGTTGGTGGACATAGCTCAAGTTTGGGTGAACCATGTTAAATATTGTTTATTGCTGTTATTATTTCCATGTTTCTCATTCCTCTGTTTAATCTTTATTTTCATTTATTTGATATTTTCTACATGTAATTCCTAACACAAAGAATTGATGTAAATGTGTGAATAGAGCTATAGGATTATATTAATTAATGTTTTTGAATGTTTTTGAAAGAGGAAAAAAAGGGTTTTACATAGACCCAAAACCACGAAGTTTACAAACAAAAGAGAAGATCAAAGACCCCATTAATAGAGAGGTTGTAAAGAAAACAAAAAAATGACAAAGCCACAACCACAAAAAAGCTAGCAAGGGCCATAGAAAAGACCCAAAAAGACTAAACAAAATGCAAGAAGCAACTAAAAGTGGGTCTTTAATGTTTCTGCAGTCTTAGCTTCCATGTCATTCATTTCCTAAACCCCCCTCTTTAAGATTTGGACCATTTAGGTAGTATGAGGTGCTTTCCTCTTAAGTTTGGCACAGGTCCTTTTTGATATACCTTGGTCCTTGTTCTTTATTTTATCCTTGTCCTCTTCTAGATCAACAACTAGCGAGCCCTGTTGCGACTTTTCTAACTTTTCAGACATTGCATTGATGATAATGGCATTGTGCCTAGCCATTTTATGGTTTTGTTCCACAACAGTTTTCATGTTATTTTTTATTTTAACAATTTCAGCTTCCAAAGTCTTATACTTGTCCTCAATGTCATCTTCTCCCATTCTAGTATTGTTCTTAGTCCATTTTCCTTCTTCATTGCTAAGAGTGGACATATTCAATTCCAATTCCTCCAACTTGCTATTTAAAACCCTATTTTTGAGATTAAGATCATTAATTTCTTCATAGGCCTATTTCATAACCCTAAAAATGTCACCAACACCACTTGTAGCAGAGGAAAGGATATCTCCAAACTAATCCGGGTCTAAAATGAGGTTAAAATCATCCAGATTAGGGGAGATAGGAAATATGGTACCATCATCTCTGAAAGAGGCAAGAGGAGTAGACATAAATTTTATGCTAGCTTCAGGGTTCTTAGTTTTGTCCTCTAGAGAGTCTGCAGAGTAGGAAACCAACTTATTGGCAGGGGAGACCTTGAGAGCGGGATTCTTTAAGGGAGTTGGGTAGTTGAGGTAGATCTCAGGGTTAGCTTTAGAAATTTTGGGTTTACTAAGCTGGTTTTTCTTACTATATAGAATAGGGGATAGGTGGGCTTCAACAATTCTCTCTTGGTTAGGCTGATTCTCCAAACCACCACTGTCTATTTCATAGTCAGATGTCATGGAGGCAACCAATTTAGATAAAGCCAGTAGACTTTGATAATGTTCATATATTAACCTAATAAGACCAAGATGAAGAATAGGGTATCTCCTAGAATTTTTCTTGTGGTCCTCAAGGCTATTGCTCAATGAACAGAAGAAATAATGGGGCAGAGAAATCCATACCTTATGGCGGAAGTAGTTAATGATAGAAAAATGATGACCATAAACTTTGGTGAATCTCCCATCCAAGGTAACATAATCCATTATGACATGAAGCACCTTTCTCCAAAGCACCTTGATGGTGTCAATTTCAAAATAGTTGTTGGAAATTTTGACTAGTTTCATTTTCTCCTTTTCTTTCTTAGGGAATTTGATTACTACCTCGTCTGAAAACTTCACATCCTTAGTGGACATTCCAGTTACCTCTCCTATAATTTTCTCATCTAGTTTCACCTTTCTCCCAAAGAGGATTATTTCTGTATTGTTCCAATTCTTCTCAAAATAGTCCATAGCCAGAGTATCAGGCCCATGAAGTTTTTCCTAGAATGGAACCAAACCACCTCTCACAACCTATTTCTAGACCTTAGCATTCCTCGTGTGCACTTCATAGCTTTCTAGCTTGACTCTTTTCCTATCTCCCCTCATTTTCATATGCACCTCACTATAGACTCTACCAGCATCGAAAACATGTTGCAAATTTATGCAGCCATTCCAATGAACCCACAAAGTGTGCTGCTTTTTCTTACTAGCTAAGTAATGTGACACCAACCCATCAAATATCTTGATTTCGATGTGCTTAGCCATTTTCCCTTTCATCATTAAATATATTTTCCTCTTTCCCATGCGTAACATCATAATCTAATAAGGCCCTAATTTTAGCTCCCAACTCCCTAAAATTCTACCACATGTTCAATCCTTGCCTCTTAACCCCCTCATTCACAAAGTAATTTTCCATGATGTTAGCTTCCCTATAGATGTGTGATACTTTAACTTTATTGAACTTTCCTAGAATATATTTTTCTTCATCAATCCAATTATTTATAGACCAAGAGGAGGGGTCCTACCTAGGAGATAGTCAATGATGTTTTTGGAGTACCCTTCAAGCCATAAATATTTTATATTCAAATTATCAGCTAACTTTAAAACTTGAAAAGCTCCTATAGCCTCTGCCACATGGTTGGTTTGATGACCTAGGGAAATGGCCACACCTGCCATAAAGTTACCATTTGAGTCCCTTAACACACCTACACTTTCAACCATCCCTAGATTTCCCTTTGCAACTACATCAAAGATGGCTTTAGACCAGCCATTTGGAGGAAAGGTCCAACACACACCCTCCCTGCTTTTCTTAGCTGGCTTGGATGCCATAGAAACATCCATTTTAATATTCCAATCCTTGGCTATCATTAAATCATAGGGAGTACACACCACAACTTCAAGGTTAAGAGCTTTTTTGCGGAATAACATTGAAGTTTTCCTTGATAAGCCTTTTTTTTTTTTCAAAAACATTAGTCTCCGACATCTCCTTATCCCTAAAAAGTATGTTATTAACTTCTTTCCACACTCCCTAAACAAAAAAAGGGAAAATAAAATAACATAACCTTCGAATGAAGGGATTTTGAGATGGAACTTTCCATTGTGAAAAGAAATATTTAATGGATAGGGAGAACACCCAAGAGATATTCTAGAGGGATAATAATTTTCCCTAGATTATGGAAACAAACAGGCAGTGGAGAAACAAGTGGTTAGCTGACTCCACCTCTCACTTGCAAAGGTAACATATGTTGGGGATTTGAAATCCCCGTTTACAAATATTATCCACTATAAGTAGTGATTTTGAAGCAGAATCCAGAAGAAGATGTTGAATTTAGGAGTCAAGTGTTTAATCCACGCTTTAGACCAGAAATGAGGGGGAGCCTGAGAAAGGGAGAGCAAAGAAATAGCCAAAGAAACAGAGTAATTACCTGAAGGGTTGTCCTTCCAAACAAGATTATCATCTAGTTGAATCTATCCCAAAATAATAGCCCTTAAGAAAGATTGAAGCTAAGCTAGCTCCTGACTAACCACACACAAATCCACCTAGTCTCCTTCATACCAATAATCTTTGAAAAACTCCCCAAAAGCTACTTTGCATAACTCAACCCATCTGTTGAATCTTTCAATTTTGATTAGGGGACCCTTAAAAAGTCATCTGTCCTCCCAGAATCTAGCTTAATTTCCACTTCTAATGTTCCATCCTATCCCAGATTCCAAGATCTTTCTACCAACAATCATATCATTCCAGAAAACTGAACAATGAGGCAGAATAGGAGAATCCAACAATGCTTTGAGGGACACACAATTGGTCATATATTTATTTCGTAAAATATCTTTCCATTCTCCAATAGACGAGAAGGATCTCCATATTTTTTTGGCTAGAAGAGTCTTATTAATTATTCTAATTTTTCTAAGACCTAAACCCCCCAAGGCTTTCAATTTGCAAACCAAATCCCACCCTATAAGAGGCATCCTCTTTCTCTCCTCCACACTAGACCAAAGGAATCTTTTTTGGATCTTTTCAATGGCCTTCACATATTTAGCAGGAATTTTCAAAAGGCTTAAAGCATAAACCAAGAGATTCTAAAGAGAAGCTTTGAGAAGTTGATTTTTTCTAGCTTGGATCAAAAGAGCTCCTTTCCATCCTGCCAAATTCTTTCTGAACCTGTCAACCAGTGAGCACCAAAAGGAATTTAGAGGTTTAAGACATAGCGGTAGTCCAAGATAAGTAGAGGGTAAGGATTCAACTCTACAACCAAGGATTCTTGCAATCTTGACCTCTCTATGCTCAGGGGTATTAAAGAAAAAAAGGGAGCTCTTCTGTCTGTTGACCATCTACATAGTCACCTTCTCATACGTGTCAAAAGTATTTTTCAAAGTCATAGCCTCAATCACCATAGATCTTCCCATTAGCATAGTGTCATCAAAAAATTGTTGGTGAGAAAAAATCAAATTGGTAGATGAAGGTCTAAGACCAGCAAGAGACCTATGTTCAATCAAACTTTTAAGATTCCTTCCCAGGCTCTCAGCCATAATTGTGGACAGAATAGGAGAGATGGGATCACCCTGTCTTAGGCCTCTTGAATTTTGAAAGAATCTAGAAGGAGACCCATTCACAATAATAGAGGTGGAGATGGTAGTAACTAACTGATTCACCAACTGAATGACTCTACTGCTAAAACCAAACACCCTGAGAATTTTAAATAAAAACTCCTAGTCAACACGGTCATAAGCTTTGGATATATCCATCTTAAGAAGAAACCCTTCAGTTTTAGATTCCACAAGTGAATGGATATTCTCATGGATAGTAACTATACATTCTAAGATTTTCCTTCTAGGTACAAAACCATTTTGGTGAGGGGAAATCAACGAAGGAAGGATAGTAAGGATCCTTGAAGTCAAAACCTTTGATATGATTTTATAGAAAGAGTTGTGAAGACTAATGGGTCTAAATGCCTCTAACTCCATAGCCCTAGGTTTTTTGGGAGCAAGGGCCAAAAAATTATCATTTAATTCCTTAGGAAGACTTTTGGACCCAAAGAATTCCTTAACAACATTCACAACATCCTTTTCAACAATTTTCGAAAACTATTAAAAAAAGAACATAGGAAACCCATCAGGGCCAGGGGCCTTGTTTTCTTCAAAAGAAAAGACAACTTTCATAATTTACTCCTAAGAGGGAATGGAATCAAGCTTATCATTATCTTCTCTCCCAACAACCTTAGGGATAGGCTCTAAGAAAAAATATTGGTCATTATGATTGACTTCCCCATTCGCCGAAAGAAGATTTTTAAAGTAGAGGACAACTTGCTTTTTGATGTCTTCCTCTTCCTCATATCTCATGCCATTAACTCCTATTGGAAACCCTATGTTTTGAGGTAGATAGATGCAAGTACCTGGTGTTTCTATCTCCAGTTGAGAGCTACAACACCCTAGATCTCTGTCTCTAGAACTCCTACTCTTTACCTATTATATCATGTAGTTTCACCAGCAACTCATTTTCTTTTGCCCTATTATTTTCAATGAATCCTTCCCTCTGAATTTTATCTTGGATCTCCGCAAGCTCCATTTGAAGTTCATATTTAATGCCAAAGATGTTTCCAAAGGATTCTTTTTTCCAGTTTCTTAATTTTTGTTTGACTTTCCTCAGTTTTTTAGAAATTCTAAACATAACAGTACCCAGAACATCAATATTCCACCATTTCCCGATTTCATCAAAAATATGGGGATGGGATAGCCACATTCTTTCAAATCTAAAGGGAGATTTATTCTTCACCTTTATAGGGTCTGCCACAAAACTTATAGGAAAGTGATTAGACCCCACTCTAGAAAGAGCTTTAAGAGAACAGTAGTATTTTATAAGCCACTGATCAAAAATTAAAGTTCTATCTAATCTTACTTGAATCAGTTCCTTACCAATTTTTCTATTCGACTAGGTATACTAGGCTCCTTGCAAATCTAGATCAATCAATGCCTTATTGTTGATGAAGTCCAAAAGATCAGATTTACTCTCCTGATTCACCTGAGATCCTCCAAATTTCTCTTCATTCAAAAGGGATGTGTTAAAGTCACCCATTACAACCTAGTGGTCATTATCAACGATCCTATGGAAAGCAGAGAGCTTATTCCATAATGATTTTCTGGTTGCTTTCCCATTAGGAGCATAGATATTTGACTGAATCCAACTAAAATTGTCTCTGATATGTGTGAATTTAGTAGCCACATGATTTGTGCTCTCCAACAAAGGTTCCCCTTTAATAAGGTTCTAGTTATAAAAAGTAGCAATTCCTCTTGACACACCATCTGAACTATTTCCTTGGATTCCACAGTTCTAAAACATTTTAATCTTGTCCACGTTATCTTTGGAAATTTTAGTTTCTTGGATGAGAAGAATATTAGGTTTATGATCCCTAACAAAATTGAGCAAAACATCCCTCTTATGAAGGCTATTAAGCCCTCTAATATTCTAATACATAATCTTCATATCTTACCAGGGGATTGGAGAATCTCCAGAATGGTCTTTTGAACACCATCTGCTATGTCCTGAAAGCTTTCATGCTCTCTTTACCATTTACCCGACCTTCTTCCTTGGCTTAACATAGTAGCACCACAATCCGCCTTTTCTCTTGTTCTGGTAACAACTCCACTCAAAGTATTATGATGTTTACTTCTCTCCTTTTTCTTCGAATGAGAGAGGAATTCTTCCCAATCAGTATCTTCTTGACTCTCCAACTCTCTTCCAGATTCCCATTCCTTATCATACATTCTTCTTTTCTCCTAGGGGAGAGTATCCATCTAGCCATTCCTGAGCTAGTTTAAATTGTCACTTGAAAGTTCAGTGTTCTGGCTTAGATTCTCAAAGGTGTCCTTGAAAAAATCAAGAGTTGTTTTTTCCCAGAGTTTAAGAGGGTCACTCAGAGGGAAACATTCTACAAAAGTAGTAGTTAGGATAGGAATGCCAATATCTAGAAACAAATCCAAAATAGGAATATCCTCCAATCCAAGATACCCATTATCTTTTCCTTCTGATAAAATCTTAAGAGTGGAAGAAACAAAGTCCTTATCCCTTTTACCATCCCCCACGTTCTCCAAGATTTCTTCTCCATCTTCGATTGGAACAAAATTACTTTCCACCCCTATTTGTTCATTCTTCTGAACATTAGGGTCCTTGGGTTCTATTTCACCATTGATACCAGTGGTATTCCTCAAAGCTTCATATTTCTTGCCAGATTCCTCATTTAGGGTATTGGTATTGCTTTCTCTCCCTTCCCCTTCAGGCTTCTTTCTCCAGATAGTCTTAGGGTTAGACTAGAGGTTTTCTTTGTCTTTGTTGGCATTTAATGGGTATTTCTTAGCCCAATGCCCCATTTTTCTACACTTAAAGCAAGAAAAGGGAATGGACTCAACTCTATAGTTTGCGTCTAAGTTCCCAACTTTGACTATATATCTATTGAAGAAGGGAGGTCAGCATTTTGTGAAACTCCCACACAGATTCATGCAAACACGAACCACTTTCTAGCTGCTGTCATAGGGTCAATAGACAAAATCTCTCCAAAAGAACTATAAATTCCATTGAAGACATCCTCATTCCAATATTCCAGAGGGAGGCTTGGGATTCTAGCTTAAACTAGAATGTTCTAAAAAATGGAGTCAAAGAGATTCAGACGAGAGGTCCATTTCTTAAGGGCCAGGGAAGATTTCCCTATGACCCAAGGTCCACCACTCCTCATAGCCAATATATCCTCCTTGTAGGTGAACTCAAAGGCAAAGAAACCTCTAGGAAGAGCATCCATCATAACCTTCCCATTGATTATCCACTTATTTTTGACAAAATACCTAACCACCTCAACATTTGGTCTAAGGCCCATAAACTTACTGACCAAAACTTTTTCTATCAAAGCAATATTATGATCAACAATTGGATCAGGAACAGAGATGGAAAACTTACCTTTCACTGGATCAGAAAAATTATGCACTGGAGGGAAGATAAATTTTCCATTTGGCTTAACACCAAACAATGAAGACGAAGGTTTTCACTTTGCTCCTTCTCTATCAGCAGTCCCTACCACTTCATGTGTTCTATGTTAGTAAGAAGTGATGGTTGGGATATAATGTTGAAGTACTGTAATGTAGTATCCTCAAAGCTTTTAAATATTGTCATGTGTGAAATTTCTATCAAATCATGTAAATGTTATAATTGAATCCATTCTAGGGATGAGGCGGTGATCTAAGTAATGTTCCCATGTTGCATTTTGTTGATTAATTCAACAACAAACTATTTATTAAATAAAGTTTTCTAAAATGGGTCACATTTATGTTAAGTTTCTCAATTCTAAGGGTCCAAATATGAACGATTGTTAAGAAGTAGCCAACTTCTTTGATACATTCTATTTTTTGAGCCATTTTATGATAATTATCTACGTGTTGTAATGTTTATGGTAAAATGGCATATGCATATCATGTGAACATTATTAGGATGACCCTCCTAGATTTCACAGAGCCCAAAGATTAGAAGTAAGGCCCAAATAACCCTTAATTTTTTGTTGTCCAATCATTATCTTTATTTACATTGTATTTTGGTAGATCCATAGGTAAATTGTGAGATTAAGTTTGGTTCTAATGAATAACCAACACCACAAACTATATTTAGTTGAGGTTTATCACTCCAAGAATCTTCCCAAAAATCAGCCTTCTCTATTATCAATAGTCCATGATAGGAAAGGTTAGAGTACATCTCAAAATGTGATGATGAAATTCCACACTCTTGAGCCTTCCAATGTGTTTTTCAAAGTGAAGATTATTTTTGGGTCTATCGAATCTAGGTTCTTAGATCTCACGATTTGGCTCCACTTTGAATAAGGATTTGAATAGAGCTTCAACATTAGCTTCACATCTAAGGAAAAATTTCTCAATTCTATATTTTGAATGCTAGCACCTCCAAAGAATTTATCCTTCCATATTTTCCCCATGAAACTAAAGTTATTTTATTGGAGTTGTCCAAATTACCTCTCCACAAAAAATTCCTTGTTAGATTGACAATGTTCTCATGAATCCCTCTTGGTATTTTGAGTACTAATAAAAAGTAATTTAGAGTGGTAGATACAACTAATCTTATCATAGTAAATCTTCCTTCTAGTGGTAACCATCTACCCTTCTATGATGCTACTTTTCTTTGTATAGTCATAAATATTTTGTGCCAAATTGAGGCTTTATGGGCCCTTGCAAAGAAAGGAATCCCCAAATAGCTATGGGGAAGTTTATTTTGTCTAAATTCCAATATAGAGAGGTTGTGGTCAATTACCATGGTACAAGTATTCTATAAAAAATTGACTTCCCTAGATTAATCATTTTACCTGAAGTTAGATAGTATTTTTTCAACACATAATTTATGTTTTTGACTTCGCACACTAAAGGATGGAAAAATAGTAACATGTCAACTTCAACTAGGGAATGGGTGCAAGATATTTTTGTTCTTGTTATTTTTTATTCCATTCAATTTACTTGATGTATGGAAGCCTATTACTATCTCGCTCAATAGTTCCATCATCAGGTTGAAGAGGAAAAGGGAAACAAGGTTGCCTTACCTAGCTCCTAGAGAGGCAGAGTGTTGAATGCACAAGACAATTGATAGGGGGTGAATCATTTTTACCTTAAATATTTAAAACAATTATAAATTTTCATATCCACATTCATTCAATTAACCCTTAAACTATTATAATAATTTAGCATGAAAATTAAATAGTAGAAACTGAGACTTAATCAACACAATGCACAAGACAACACTAGATTTACATGGAAATACCAAGATGGGAAAAAAATGGTGAGGATTAGCTCACAATTTAAAGTGATATCAACACTAAATATAAAGGGCTCACTTCCAGAGGGCTCACTACCCAAAGAAAGAAAGGCTCATTGCTAGAACAAAAAAGAAGATAGAGAAGAATGTTACATAAAGAAATCCATCTAAATGCAACAAAGAAATAAATAACATCACCAACACCCTCATATCTTGACTAAAGAATTATAGACACCTTCTACTCACTAAATCCAACAATCTAAAACATAAAATCATGTAATACAATTCCTAAATTTTTACTCTAACACTTTGTAATTCACATCATTCTCATCATGCTTGTTTATTTTATCATCCCTCAACAACTCAACTCATATTTATATCATCTTTAACCTTGAAAACATTCTCCAATGTTGGATATACACATCAACCATGCAAATTCAAATTAGGTCAATACCAAAACACTTTTGTGGTAGATAAAAGTGAAATCAGACCAAACTAACCCTTATCTCAGACCCAAATCTATAACGCCACACTACAACATGCTTCTACAAACAATAAACATCCACTACAATTAGTGTAAACACCAAGGTTAGTTGTTACCCATGTAAACACCATTAAAATTTTAAGTAAATGCTTCTTTTGATACAACAATAACTCATAGACAACAAATATCACCTGAACACAATCTAGAATATTTGAAAAATAACTTAAAATCTAACAAACTCCTTTGCAACATATTTAACCTAAAGAATGTACACACTCAGATAATTTTTCCATACACTACAACTTAAGAAACTATACACTACAACTTAAGAAACTAACTTTTGATGAATCAAAACTTGAAAAAAAATTACTAAATAAAGATACCAACACTATCAAAATGGCTTCAAATCCGCAAGACTTGAAATTGAATTGGGGAGAAACATGGAGGAAAAACATTTCTCCTAGACAACTATGCAATACACTATTCACACATTGTTGAACACAAATTCTTCTACATAATGATCCAACACATTGAATTATTAATAAAACACCTTTGAATACTTCATATCAACATATTTGAAATACATAGAAAGATCTTCAACCTTGAAGAAATGAAAAGAAACATAAGAACAATACTCTTAAACCTAGAACACACTACAAATCATCGTTTCCTCTTTTTGTCAAATTTTCTCAAAAGAACTTGGAAACCAAGCACCAGCAACACATCCTCATCATCTCCATCACTTCATCAACCATAAATAGAGTATTATAAAAGAAACACTAAATTTTGATGCCAACAAATTACTAATGACAACATAGTGTAACTAATCAAAGCGTCATCAATGCAACAACATAGGCAATACCAACAACTATGCCTACCCTTATAATAATATTATTCTCATACAGTTGACACCAATTAAAAACTAGGCTTGTTAACATCAATGACAACACCAAATACTCATACTTGCAACAATCTTCCCCTTTTTCATTGATGGAAACACATGATGTGAAAAACCATCAACAACAACTCTACTCCATACCTATTTCCTTTTCTCTTTTCTCATTACTCACTCTCCTTTTCAACTATTCTTTTTCACATCCTCTTAATTATTCTTTCCCCTTTTCTTAACTGACAACTGAACATTTTTCACATGATTCTCTCTCCCCCTTTTACATCAATGGAAAAGGACAAAATATTTGCATTACTCATTTTTCTCCTTTGGCATCAATCAAACTTCTCACAACTTCTCGACAACTTCTATTTCTTTATGACTCAATATACTCCCCGTTAGGAGAAAATACCATAATGCACCAATCAAGAAAAAATACATAATGACAATGTTCACACACTTTCCCTGATTGCAACAAACAACAATGTTACTACCTACTCCCCCTGAGAGGTAGCTACCAGCATCAGTCCAGATAAAATAATGAATCTTGAAATCCACTAGATTGATGTATATCCTTATGCATCTAGTTCAAATAAGGAAGGGAGATAACCCCCAACTTCTCTTGGAGATACTCAAATGTATCCTTAGGAAGATCATTAGTGAATATATCATCAACCTTATCCTTTATAGGAACATATTCAAGATTAACTTCATTCTCTACAACCTTTTCTCTAAGAAAGTGATACTAAATTGAAATATATGTTTTCTTGAATGCATTACCATATTCTTTGAAAGATTGATAGAACATGTATTCTAAGAGAATATATAAATTAATTCATCATATACCACCCTAATATCCTTCAATATTTTCCTTAACTACAACACTTATGTGCAAAAATATGCTGCTACAATATATTCTTCCTTTGTAGTAGATAAGGACAATGAATCTTGTTTCTTACTTAGCCATGACACCAATCTATATCCAAGAAAGAATACACCACCAATTGTAATTTTCCTCTCATCTACCCAACCAACCCAATCTACATCTATGTAAGCACTTAGAGTAAAATCAGTATCCTTTGGATACCACAAGACATGATCTGAAGTGCCCTTCAAGTATTTGAATATCCTCTTCAATGCTGCAACATGTGACTCTCTAGGATCTTCTTGAAATATATCTATAAGACAAACTACATGCATAATATTTGGTCTAGTAGTAGTTAGATATAGCAGTCCACCAATAATTTATCTATACTTGCTTTGATCACCCTTAGGAGATTCATCATTCTTTACCATCTTGCAACTAGTAACCATAGGAGTACACACTAGTTTAGAATCTTTTATTCTAAACTTTTTCAACATTTCCCCTGCATACTTTGATTGTGAAATGAAAATACCTTTATCTGTTTGATTTATTTATAATCCAAGGAATAAATTCATGTCCCCAAACATAGAAATTTCAAACTCTTACTGCATTTCTTCTATGAAATTTTTCCACATAGCTTTATTTCCTCCAAATATTATGTCATCAACATATACAACCACAATCAAGATTTTGTCTTTTTTCAACTTTAAAGTAAACATTTCCCTCTTTGGTACCTTTATTGAATCCTTGTTATATCAAATACTTATCCAACCTTTCATAGAAAGCTCTAGGATATTCCTTTAATCCATAAAATTCCTTCTTCAATCTACATACCATATCTAGTTTTTGTGATGAAACATCAAAAAAATTCTCTCTATATTTTGAGGAATAGAACAACTGATTTTCTCCAAGTTTCATTCAAGGAAACCCTACAGATCTTAATATATAGATGTAATGGGGGAAATATATCTATAATAGGGTGTCCTAGGGTGTGGTTAAAGGATAAAAGGGGGTTCACCACCAAGCTAGGGATTGGAAAGATAAGAAATGCAAATGATATGCAAGACTTAAGTAAATGACCTAGAAAATGAACCAAAATAAGAACAACAAAATAGAAATAACAAAGGTGCACTTCAAAAAAAAAGAAGCTTGGAGAAGGTCTAAAATATTGGAAATACTACATTTTGATTCACACTAGGACTCATATTCCAGTAGGGGTGATTTAGTCCCAGTTTAGGGTTTTAGGTTGAAACCAAAATCTACAATTGTTGAATTAGGATCTAAAAAAAATATCTAAAAATGTGAATACTAGGACTCATACATCACAAGTGGGGATTTAGTACCAGTATTAGGGTTGATCTAAAACTCTAGAATCCTCTAGTAATCTGTTGTAACTTCCCTCCTATCAAATCTCTAATTCTGAAACATTGAATTTTTCTTTGTAGTTGACTTTCCTTGATCTTGCAAAAAAGGTGACAACTTTGACAACTTAACAACTTTTCTGCAATATTTCTCTTCAATGGATCTTCAACCTAAATCTGCAAATCACACTTCAAAGAGAGGGGAAAATGTTGTTTTGTTAGTGGATAGGATTTTTCCTTGGTCAAACCCTATTTTGGTAATAAAGCTTTGAAATGAAATCAAATAGAGTGAAGGAATGATGAATGAACAAATATGTAATGTTGCATCTCACCAAACCCTTGAACAAAAGCCTGTAAAATTGTATGTAATGGCTAGCATTAATGTGGATCTTGACTCTTGCTTGTATGTTATGAGTTAGCTCAAAAATAAACATGATGCATGATGACTTTGACATGATGCTTGAATCTTGAATAATGCTCCAAAATTATTGATAATCAGCTCTTGAATTCTCTCATAAACTCGCTATAGAAGTGCTCTCATTGTTATGCAACAATATTCTTCTCATATAGTTGACACCAATGAAAATAGAAGCTTGTTGACATCAATGACAACACCATTTTCAAATACTTGAAACATAGAGAAAAAACTAGAGAGCCAATTATGAGGACAAAGAATTTAGATGATTTGAGATAGGAAAAAATCCATTTGCAACATTTTGTATCAAAAATTAGCCTTGCCAAAAACTTTCATAAAAATTCTAATTTAATTTGTATAGGCCTTCATCATGTCTAATTTTATGATCATAGCTATAATTTTTCCTTTATGAATTGAATACAATATTTCATCAAAAATTATTGCTCCTTTGGCTATCTCTTTTCCCATTGGAAGCCACCTTGTTCCTCTAATATTATGTCAAAAATGAGTTTGGAAAGCCTTAGGGTAATAGCTTTAGAAAAAAAATAGAAATGGTAATACAAAGGTAGATAGGTCTAAAATATGCAAATGAGGAGGGAGTTTTGCCTCTATTTATAAAAGCAATATGAATGGTGTTGAGATATCTTAACATTGTTCTATTTCTATGCTATTCTTCTAGATCCAACCAAGTATCTCTTCCCACAAAATCCTAGATTTTTTGACAAAAAAGAAGTGAGACCATCTGGCTTGAGAGCTTTGTTTGGGGAAAGTGTAAAATTTTGGAAGAATTTCATTGATTATGATGTTTGAAAACATGAGCATGCAAGGTACATAATGATGTGTTGTCATGTTTTCATTGATGTCAACATTGTAACTTATTTGAAGATTTTAGTTGCAGATATTTTTTATCAATTCTAAAATGTTTTTGAGGTGTTGAGGAAAGAATTTTTGTTAGTTGGTTTGGTCTAGTAAAGATAGTTATAATGGAAAATTGACTAAGTGTAAATTTTATGTATACAGTGTTATAGTGCACCATTTTTTGGGTCACTCTACAAATAATAATTTCACTCTGCACTCCTAATATAATTTGGGCAGATGTTAGATATATTTTATTCCAAGATTTCATCACGTTTTGAAAAGTGGTTTGAGAGATATGATTAATAGAGTTTGGCCTTGAAAATTACAATGATTATCTATATATTATAGTTGTGTGGGAGATTCCACATGTCCCCATAGATGAGTTTTTGAATTTACACTCTTGAAGATACACAGTTGGTAGTTGTGTGGAAATAGAGTGAATTCCGATTGGCATAGAGTGTTGAGGTCATTGTGTCAATATGTGGATACACAGTTGAAGGATTTTTCTTTTACGTCTTATGTAGAGTCGAGCTAATATTTTTGAAGGTATGTGAAGTTTAAATGTTTTTGTCTTATGTGAGACAAATTATACGTCCATATTGACCTATTTCAAGTTGTTTTGCATTTTGAATTGTGGCACAAGATGTTTATGAAATATTTTGAGCTAACAAGTTATATTTTGTGTGTTACATCTAATTACGCTAACCAAATTGATGCTAGTGGTGATGCAGATATATATGTTATATTATTTTTTATGTTTTGAGGTATGGTACAGGATATGTGATGATACGATGTGAATTTTATTAGAGAAGTTAGAAGTTAAGTTTTGAATTTTGAATTAATGATCAAAGTTGTGTGAATGAAGAGTGAGGTAAAGTGTTCAATCATAATCAAATAAAGTTTTTTTATTGTGCTTCAATAGACTTCTAATTCATACATATGTTAGATGCAATTGTAATAGTTCAAAATAGGCTATGAGCCACCATCTCTCTTCAATATTTCTCTCTATTGATAGTGAGTCCACCTCTAGTGAGAACTTATTTAAATATTGTAGACATGCAAAATTAACATTGTGCATTCAATCAGATTCATTCATTAACTAAACTAGATTTCACATTAGGTCCATTCATCAATTAATCAGGTTCACTTCATCCATTTATTAAATAACCTCATTTCCTAAGGTCATTTATTTAAAATCAAATGAACATTATCATCAACCTTTTAATAAATCAAACATCCATTTAATTAAATCAAATCCCAAATCATACTTCATCCTTTTCTGAATTAAATAAATCAAGTATTTAAGTCCTTAAAGGTCAAATTAGCCTAATCGTCATCAATTTAATCTAATCATGATTAAAAGCTAATCTTACCCACTTGCACAAATAAATCAATTTATTGATTTATTAAAACTCTCATTTTCACTCAACATGGCCCTCAAATTTGAAAATCAGGACAAGTTGATTTGTCCCTCCAACATTGCATTTATTGCTCTTTTTCTTGTCCCCCTCTCTAAATTTATTGCAAATTTTGAATTCAAATTCTCCCTCTCATAGGCACTCTTCCCAAATCTTGCACATCCATTGACCTATCACCACTTGACAAGTGGCCTCTTCTCATTGGAGGATCTTTAGTCCCACATTCACCCTCTTGGCCAATCTCTCATCAAGGAAATCTATAAAAGAAGGCCTTAATCCTCATTCATCCATCCACAACTTTCATGCAAGGTTACTCTCTTGGTTTGAGAACTAATCTTGCTCTTCATCATATTGCCATTTGCATCATTTTAGCTATTGATCAAGGATTGGGAAAGGGTCACTTGCACATGTGACACCAATCCACTATGGAATAGGTACTTGTTAATTGTTTTCATGATGCTTTTAGTCTTCTCTTATCATTTGTTGCACATGTGACACTAATCCACTATGGAATAGGTACTTGTTAATTATTTTCATGATGCTTTTAGTCGTCTCTGAGCTTGAACGTAGGAAAGGTTGATCTTTGATCATCCCCCAAGAAATTTTAGGCCAGTCCTATAGGAGTCTGTCATAATAAACTGACATTTCATCATGTATATCATCATCTATAAATCGGTCAAGTCGTCAGTCGAACTATGTGGTCTCTGCATGTATAACGTAGGCAAGGCTAATCTATTGATCAGCCCCCGAGGCCCCTAGGATAGGCCTTTAGGTTGGTTTCTTGGTCAAAATCTCAAAAAATCTACAAAACATTTGAAAATCCCGAAAAAAATACCAAAAACAGCCTCAAAACATTGCAAAATTCCAAAAACATCCAAATATTTGAAAAAATCCATTTGCCTCATCTCGCTTGCACCCGCAATAAACACCATTCATAATAAAGTGATCGTCATCCTCAACCTTTGGTGAAATAGTTATAAACAAGTCTAGCAGGTTATAAGTAAAACTCAAAAGTGTCAAGTCTCAAGTCTCAGTCAGTACGTAAACAAGCTGGTCAAGTCTTTGTGTCGATAGTTCATCATCCAAACAGTCCCATATCAATCATCTGATAACATCATGTCCTAGGATGAATCCTTCCTACAAGGGGCATTATTTATCAGAAAGAACATTTTGGATAAACGAAATGACGTGCCGCCATCCACTAACATGTCCTAGGATGTATCCTTCCTACAATGGGCACTATCTTTTGGCAATAAGTTTTGGTTCTTATCCTTTAAAAACACATTCTCTTTTGGTTAGCGGTATTGAAGAACATCAGCTTTTTTGTGTGCTTTATCTTTGTCTTTTGACTTATCTCATTGCGCCCACTCCAAGGACCTCTCGATGATATCCGAACGAAGGATTTAGAGAGATAGGAATGGGGCAACTATCATAATTCTTGTCTGTTGTGCTTGTTGGACGTTCTTGTAAAATAACTTGGCGAATACTTTCTTTGTTAGATATGTATAGAGGATGTTTTGGATGGCTTGTTGACTATTGCATTGATTGGTTATACCTCTCCATGTTTTGGTCTGAGATATTTGAAACTTCTAAAGTGCATCTTAGCAAGGTTTCCGTATGTCAGGTGTGAACAAGAATACTCCTATCTATTTTTTGAGTCAAAGTCCATCACACTAAGTACAACGCCATCCTGGTCCTTCATACCTTCATGCATCATGCTTAGGCGTGTTATCAAACATAAAGTAAGTGACCCTTTGAAAATCCCAATCCTTGATAAGCAAATCATCATCATTTCTCATCATCATTTCTCAACATCATCTCTCATAATGTTGGCTTGTTGGATCCTAGTGTCATCATCCAATTTCTTCATTTTTCGCACTAACATCACATCATGAATAGTTAATCATCATCACCAATTCATCCATCATTCATCCATCATTCATCCATCATGCATCCATCATACATTTTTATTCATATCATCATCATAATATAGATCTGTTAGTCTAAGCAACTGAACAAATCATAAATTTGCATAATCATAGCATATCACATCATCAATCTCATCCATCTCATATCATATCATCATTTAAGTTGTTTAGGATAATATAGATTTGTTATTCTAAGCATCTTGAAATCATCTCATTTGCATCATCATCCATAACCATCCATTTTGAACCTCTTTATCGCGAGATCGACCCTCAAATCAAATCTGTTCGCTCGATCTCTCAAGGGGGAAATGTACCAGTGTACTTCTTTCTGCTGGGGCATCCGAAAAATTAGAAATTTTTTGATTTTGGTCACAACAAGTTTATTCTTTGAACCAACGCAACAAGTACATTCCTTCAAAGAGGGGAAAAATGTAGACATGCAAAATTAACATTGTGCATTCAATCAGATTCATTCATTAACTAAACTAGATTTCACATTAGGTACATTCATCAATTAATCAGGTTCACTTCATCCATTTATTAAATAACCTCATTTCCTAAGGTCATTTATTTAAAATCAAATGAACATTATCATCAACCTTTTAATAAATCAAACATCCATTTAATTAAATCAAATCCCAAATCATACTTCATCCTTTTCTGAATTAAATAAATCAAGTATTTAAGTCCTAAAAGGTCAAATCAGCCTAATCATCATCAATTTAATCTAATCATGATTAAAAGCTAATCTTACCCACTTGCATTCTCTAGATATCTCCACTTGCACAAATAAATCAATTTATTGATTTATTAAAACTCTCATTTTCAATCAACATGGCCCTCAAATTTGAAAATCATGACAAGTTGATTTGTCCCTCCAACATTGCATTTATTGCTCTTTTTCTTGTCCCCCTCTCTAAATTTATTGCAAACTTTGAATTCAAATTCTCCCTCTCATGGGCACTCTTCCCAAATCTTGCACATCCATTGACCTATCACCACTTGACAAGTGGCCTCTTCTCATTGGAGGATCTTTAGTCCCACATTCAACCTCTTGGCCAATCTCTCATCAAGGAAATCTATAAAAGAAGGCCTTAATCCTCATTCATCCATCCACAACTTTCATGCAAGGTTACTCTCTTGGTTTGAGAACTAATCTTGCTCTTCATCATATTGGCATTTGCATCATTTTAGCTATTGATCAAGGATTGAGAAAGGGTCACTTGCACATGTGACACCAATCCACTATGGAATAGGTGTACTTGTTAATTGTTTTCATGATGCTTTTAGTCTTCTCTTATCATTTGTTGCATTTTGAAGCATTTACAAGGTATTTCATAGGGGCATTTTGATGGATTTGTGAAGTACTAACCTCTACTTGAAGTTTAGTATATGCAAATTTCAAAAGGATGCCTAAAAATATATTATAATTGGTTATAATATATTGTGAGCTAATCCTCACTATTGTTTTTCCCATTTTGGGTTTTCCATGTAAAAATCTCGGTGTTCATTTATTATGTGATGTGAATGTTTCATGATATATTTCCTTATTATTGTTGAGTATGCTTTGGTAATTGTATGTTTAATGTTTGAATGGTTTAGGAGAATTTACTTATTCATCCCCCTCTCAGTATTCTTAGTGTTCAAAAATTAATATTAGATCTTGGTTCCTTGGAACGATATTAACCACTTTGGGAAGATCTTCGAGGTTGAACACATGGCTAATAAAATGTTTCCTATTCCTCCGAAAGAGATTCCAACAATTGGATTCATAGAAGATTATTGCATTATTGAAAAAGTTGGAGAACTCAAAGTTTCCCTTGAAGATCTTGAAAATACTAAAGATGAAAATAAATATTTGAAAGAAAACATCAAAGTAGACTCTAGTTAAAGGAAAAGGACAAAAAAAAAAGGAACCAGTAAGGACTCATTCCCACATGAAATTAGAGGCACTATTGCTTAGTATATAGCAAAATTATATGTTGGGAGAGACCTTAGCTTTATACAAAGATGCAGATGAGGTGGATGGCGCTACCATAATTCAAGCTATAGTCAAATACATTTTTGATCTTGAGGTGTCTTGATGGTTAAAATAGCACAGCAACATTGAAACATAATATCTCTATTCTATTTCTCCTGAAAAAAAAAGACAACATATAGTTATCTAACTCCCAAGGTCCTCGTAGTTGGTTCTCAACTGTGCTGATATTGCTCAATGGTCAATGCAATTGTAATGTTCAAGGGGCCTACTGGTTATTGAGATTTTTGATTGTTGTGAGATTGAATTCTAATTTAAACCTACTCTAATAGGGGGTATAAAGAAAAGGAAAATGATAGATCAAGGACATAGAAAGAAAATGAATGTTGATTCATTCCACTAATCAAACTTATTGCTTTCCAAGGAATCCCTAAACCAAAACTGCAAAATAAATCAACCTATAATCCATACACAACTATTCATTCAATATGCAAATATTAATATCATATTTCAAACCATAATTCGAACAAAAGACAAGACATAATCCCATTCCTTGAAAGCTTTCCAAATCAAATGACTAATAAAACAAACATCATTCCAAAAAATAATGTAAAGCAGGTTTGAGCCTGCCTACTTCTACTATCAATGAAACAGATAAACATCATTTACAAATCTGGCAAAATCACCAGTGTACAGATGCCAGAAACCCATATCTTCATATTACCTCCATCTAAACTAAGAATTGCAGAAAAATACATCACCTATCCTACTGTGAAACTTCTAATCTACTAAGCTGTAAAACTTATAACTTATTTTTTAAAGTGTCCAACCAACCCATCCTTTACAATGAGCTTGATTTGACAACTTGTAGCTCAAAATTCTATCATTTCCTCCTTTAACTCGGACATCAAAAAGTTGTAGCCTTTTGTGCACACAATTCAATCAAAAAGATCACTTTCTGTTTCAGCTCTCAATTTGGTTTCAGCTGATTCCAGTTTCAAACTCCACTCTCCACTCTATCCTCAGTTACAACTCCAGTGTCCAATCTAACTTTGAGTTCCCCTTTTGCACAATGAGTAGAAATATCTTTCCCAGAAATAAACTCAAGTGGGCTCACTAAGTCTCCAATTTACTTCAGTTTGATGATCTTTTTAGAATCTTCCTTAGTTCCACGTGAGTTTTGCAAATCAACTTAGATTTATTATCCCTCCATCCACAAAATTTCCTGCAAAATATTTAAAAGCATTAATTAATTGATAAAATTAATCAATTAAATAACATTTCAAATTATTTCAATGGAGTATAAAATACAATGAACTTTTTCATTCCATAATTGAAACAATAACAAAATCCTTAAATTAATGTTATTTTCAATAAACAACATTAAAAATAATGCTATGTATCATTTGATGTTGGCCCCATTCGCATCCAGTCCTTTTGGATATTAGATCTGTACTAAATCCAAGAGATAGTTTGAAAGAAAATCTGATGTCAATCTCCAGACTTTCCTTGGAAATGTTACACTGATCAGCAATGCTTTCCTTTTCACCAATAAATGGCATATCCATTGTTTCAACCATTTGAAAATCCGCTACTCAAACCCTATGTCGAGCATGTTATCTACCTCCTAAATGGCCAATATTCCTTCAATCTCAGATCTTGAGGAATTCTCGTACCCTAAATTCTTTTCCAACTGTATGTGCCTGGGAGTTCCAAAATTGATTTAACAATCAATCCCATGGATACCCCTCTAACATTGCATTGAGGCATACTGTCAAACAATTTACGCTGCCCTTCATTTCATTCAATGAGATGGCATCTCTATTGGGACCCTGCTTATAACAATTCACTCACCTTATCAATGCCTCCATATTTTGTATGCATGTTTACCATGGCAGAAGTAACTTCTACCTTTAACAAGAAAAATTTTCCAAAACCATTTTGGTGCGCATCCCATAATCATCATATTCCCTGAGATGACAATTATCTTGGGGATTCAGGCTAATGTCATGCACACCATGTTCTTTTTTTACACCCTCATTTCTCATTCCAGCCATGCATAGAGGATGTTTGTAAGATCCTAGAATTTAGCTTCACACTTGCAAATTGCATTTTCTTGAAAGTTTCAAGATCCTTTGCAACCAATCTATTTGTATATATGTTGTAATCATGGCACAACAGGAGATCACCAGATCTTTGCGGTAGCCTGTCAAACAGTTTACATACCTTTCATGCTTTGATGTGCATCAATGCACATATCCATAGAGGATTCTAATCGAAATTGTGGGTTATGGTTTTCTTTTTTAAACCCACCAACTATATTTTTCTTGAAGTCTATAAAACCTTTCATTACTTCCACTTTGCATATCCTACAATCATATCATTTTGCTTGAAAGTTTCTATAGCCTTATCGACAAATCCGCTTTATGCATATTCTGCAATCATTTCACCATGGAATGACATCTCCTTGAGGCATTCTGTAAAACAGTTCGCGTGCCTTGTCTCTTCATTTTTACATGCATGCCTTTCCGTTTCCAGAAGATCGCACCTCTTTGAAGCATTCTGTCAAATAATGTCACCCTTCTCCGAGGAATTCTATCATACAGATCGATGCTTGGTATATACTTTTGCATTTTACATACATCGTTTCTTCTAGGATAGTCGTAACTACATCATTCATTTGGAACGTATTCTGCAACATTGCATCCCAGGAGATGACATTTTCAAAGGCATTTTTCCCAATAGTTTACGTGCCCTGTCCAATGCTCCCACTTCTTGCCCATGTATCCTTATCAGGCAGCTTACGTCAAATAGTTTACATACCTTGTATGCTTCCACATCTTGCGCGCTTCTCACAGGTTCATGCATTATATGGGATGAGATCTCATTTGGAGCATTTTGTCAAGCATTCACTGCATAGGCAAGGAGGATGCTGACAATGTAGTGGAATCCGGCTTTACACCTGCGCATTTGGTTGGAGTTTCCTATGCCTTTCAACGAATTCAATTTGTGCACATTCCATAATCATTGTATTTCATAAGATGATAACCCTTTAAGGATTCAGTCAAACAGTCTGCGTGCCTTCCCTATGCTTTGTAACCGCCAGTTGCATTTGGAGAGATCACATTTCATCGAGGGATTCTATTAAATAATTCACATTCCCGCGTCTATGCTTCCATATTCTTGCATGTATGTTTACCGAGGTCACATTTACTTGAAGATTCTAAAATGTTTTCACCAAAATCCATTTTGTGTAGAGCCTGCCATTGTTCCAAACCATGAGACCACATTTTTCAGAGGCATTCGGTCAAATGGTTCACGTGTTGTGCATGGCATCGGAGCCTTTATCACACCTCTCATTTGTCCTTGTGTGCGGAGGCGAGAGGGGGATGAGAACAGTGCAGAGTTGGAGCCAGACTTGAGTGGGAACGAAACCATCCAAGAACTAGGAACATTTTTTTTTTAACCAGTGCAGGTGCCAGCGTGGATCTGGGTCCGGGTCTGGGTCTGGGTCCGATGATGACACGGGGGCGGGATGGGAGTTGACAATAATGTTTTTAAAATTAAGTGCCAGATTCGTGATTTGTTCTGAACTTGACTCTGCTCACACCCGCCTCTTTTTTTGCACACATTTGAAAATTTTACTCCTCCTTTGATAGGCGAGATCGAGATTATCATGAAGCTTATTTTCATTTTGTTTATTTTACTTTAAATTTAAATTTATTTAGTTTGGTTATTTAAAACTCTTTAAATATTTAAATCCCTTTATTATTTTTACATTTACACTTTAGAAATCTTTTAAATACATAAAAGATTTATATTATTAAAATTTAAAAATAATAATAAAAATAATAAATTTAAATATTTAAAGTTTCATACTTTACAATTTTTTTTTGTAATTTTTTTTTGTATTTTGTAATTTTTTTTTTTGTATTTTGTAATTTATTTATTTTTGTATTTTATATTTTAATTTTTTTGTATTTTCTTGACCAAAACACAAAAACGACGACATGAAGAAAAAAAAAACACAACGAATGACACAAAACCAGATACGAAGAAATGAAGGAGACGAAAACAAACAAACAATGTAACGGCGAAAGGCGAAGTGAGACGAAAAGAATAGGAGAGAGAACAAGACAGGGACAAGACAGGACACAAACCTAAATGATACCCAAAGGCAAAGCGGGGGGGAATCGGGATCGGGACGAAACCAGGAACAAGAATCTTGGAAAGGTACTTGTTCCGGTTCTGGTATCCGAATTTGAAAAAGACAGAGAAAACAAAAAGCAGAAAAGAAGAGGGGGTCCCCAACTTTGCCAAGCAAAAGTTGGGGCGTGTATGCAAAGCATAACAAATGGCGACTCAGCTGGGAAAATGCTCTAAGCATTTTAAAACGCGCAACCCTCCCAATACCCAAAATCTCTGATTTACGTTCATTCAAGGAAATCTAAGAAGTGCAAACACAATAAAACTAGGACATGACAGAGATATGAGATGAAACTGAAACCTGTTTGTGTGTGTAAATGGTTCATTCCCCTCCATAAGCATTGTTGTGATCAAAATGGAGCAGACTCTACCCAAGCTACGTAGTGGTGAGTTACATTTCAAATGTTCAATGATATCTTGGGCATAGCTCTATTGCCAGACAAGAATCTATAGCCCTGACAGAGATAGCTCTGGTTCTCTCTAAGCATCGCTCTACTGCCAGTCAGGCATCTATAGCGCTGGTAGAGATACTTGAGTCACCCTTGTTGATTGAGTTCATTTTCAGACTTTCTTTCTTTTCTCTTTTCTTAGATACTGATTCTTTTGAAGTACAATTTCTTGTTTCTCTCAATCCTTAAGCAATGAAGCCTAAGTAGTGGGTTGAGAACCATAGTAGACATCGTGAAAAAAAAATGCAACCCTTTAGATTTTTCACTTGGAATAGAGCTACCCCACCAGATGTAAACTAATAGATGGATTTCTTAAGATGCGCAGATTGTGTTAGACTTTCAAAACCTCCCCAAAACTATATAATGTACCAAGTTTTAATTCACGCTAACATTCCCCAGTTTGAAATGGATGAAAGTAAATCAAAGTTTCAAAGCTACTGACTGATCAAGTGTTTGAAAATACCTGTAGATAGCATACTCTCAATAGATCCACCCTTTCGGCATAACTTGCATACAATAACTCAACTTCCACTATCAACGAGAGGAACCCCCAAAAGAAAGAAAAGAAATAGACAAGAAAAGAGAGGAACAATAGAAGAAAAGAGTGGACAGACACATAAACCAGTAAAATGAAAACAGAAAAATGAGAACAATAACAACAAACAAACAACAAAAGGACAAAACAAAAGAAAAAAAACAAACCTAGAAACAAGAAGAAAAACAAGACTAACTAATCCTAATCCTAAACCAACTCTAAAACTGAGCTCCACAGACATAAAAACTGTAAAAAATTGTACGTGAACTGGACTAATTTTTCTATTATGTGCAGAAGCGTTAACTTACTAGGTACAGTTCTAAACCTAGAAAATTTATCTTTATACTAAGAAATGTAAAGCTTATGTGCAGTAAATTAATTCTGAGGGTATAAAGTTTGAAATATTAACAGTTGTGGGTTCTCAACCTTGTCATTATTTACCCACAAACACATTTTACTATCCCCGGCGTCATAATCAAACTAAAAATCATTAAAACGTAGAGGATAATGGAAAGACACAACCTAATTCAGAAGATCTTCAGTTGTCGGTGTAGACTTGTGTTGTATGATCTCTTCTTCACAAGGTCTTAACTCATGGAACACCACTTCATTCCGCTCTGGTACATGCATGTCAACATAAAAGGCATCCATTAGCAATGTGTCATTAGCATTCAAGACATCTAAACTTTGTTCAAAAATTTCATGTATATCCCTATCATAATCAACACTAGGTTCTAACAACAAACTAGTGTATTTGATTTAATAGAGACTATCAATCTCAATCATGCTTCCTAAAGCACATACAACATCAATTAAAGGATCAACTTCCTCAATGTTAAAATCAATTTTCTGAACATTTTCTTTACCTGACCTGACAATCTTTCCAGACAGCAAGAAATCAGAACCACTTATCTCAGAAGGGGAACCAAAATGATGAATTTCACCTGATTGATCTACAACAAGGTTTGTTATGCAATTGGAACAGTCATGTGTCAACATTTTTTCTTTCATCTTGGGCACAGAGTCACAAATTATCAGGGTCTCCTCAAAAGAACTAAGTAATAAATCACCTGTGTTATCAGCTTGCAAGCTTTGCAAACCTACCTCCTCCTGAGTTGAAGCCTCGCTATCAACATTCTCTTCAAACATGTCACCCAAAAGAGTTTTAAAATCAGCATCGAGCTCATCACCATTGATGTCAGAAATACTAATACAGGGTGAACAAGTATTATCTTCAAACAACTCATTTGAATACACGGAGTCAAAACCAAGAAAACGCTTCTTGAGTTCATGCTTCTGCATATCATCAATTAGAATGTGCAAGTTAGTGTCAAGCTCATCACTGTTAAGATCAAATTCACTAGTGCATGGTAAGCAAGGACTTTCTTTGAACATCACATTTGAATAAATAGAGTCAAAACCAAGAAAACGCTCCCTCATTTCATTCTCTTCATCATGTTGAAGGGATTCAACTTCCGAGATGACCTCTTGGTCACTTTCTTAATATTATTTTGATATTATTTGGAGTCACCATTCGTTCACTCCTTGCTGCAACCAACCACTAATTTCATCAATGCTAGTTGTTTCATCTTGTTTAGCACTGAGATCCAATTTATTCTCCTGACAAGGGTAAGTTTGATATGAATGATTATCAGGCAACCCTTGAATAACTTGAACATCCATTTGATTTTTCTCTTTTGAAGAATCAATTTGACACTCAACTTTGTGTCCTTCACCATGAGATCCATTTGCAGCCTCATTCGTAATCATGTTGTTCTTAATTACTATATGTTCATTATTCAAATCAGTAGAGTTGTTTTCTTGTGTTAACTCATCAAAGGGTGTTTCTCCCTTATTGATCATCATGAAAGAACCTATGAATGCATCGATAAACTCATTTTCCACATCAAGTGGATATTCACAAGGTAAAGAAGTTTTCATAGTTGTTGAATCCATCTTGCTGGAAGGATCTAGTTCATCAAATGATGGGGAAGAGCTCAGCATGTTCTCACAGATGTTCTCATCATTTCAAAGGAAATCATTATCATTTTTTATGTATGCTAACTGTTTCATCTTCCAGATCGACAAGATACGTACTCCAAGGATCTTCCATAAGTATTCCTTCAACAGTGATCTAATTTATGAAATATAATTCCATCCTACCCAGGAAAACATGGCAATCCATCTGGGAATGCTGATTTGTTCGATGTATCCCACATCCAATTGGTTTAACAAGTTCTAATAATTTCAGATGATCTCCTAATTCTTCCAACTTCTTCCTTATTCGATTTTGTGCACGTGGGATATCTAGCCAACATGAACCATGCTTCTTTGTCCATCCTTCATCACGTTGATTCTCTTCACAATCAAAAGAGTTGTTCAAAGCATTGGAAGGTATTGTTGATTTCTCATGACAACAGTCCAGTGTTGATATCTTATTTCTTTCAATATCACTGTTAGTATTAATGTTTCCAATGAAACTAGATTCCAATCTAAGATTTCCATTATGTTCTAACTTTGTATCCATTTCATGTTCTTTGTCAGATAAAACATCAAATTGACATACTTGCTCATCAAATCTCTCACTTGCAATTTCGTTGCCATGTAATGGATCATGTGTTGGGGTATGACCAAAAAGAGTGGATATAGTCACAACTTCATTGACAAGTGGAATACTTACCTCTATTATTGGCTTTTGTAGAGCCTGAATTTTCATGTGGGTAGGCATTGTGGATAAACTAGTGCAAAGATGTGAAGGGGGGAAATTTTCGAGTACAAGATCATTATATAATTTCTTACTTTGATTAGGCATGTTTCTAATGTCTTGTCCAGATTGTGCGAGCAAGAGGACTTTGTTAAATGCATCCCATATTGTGGTGATTTTACCACAACATTTAATTCTTGCTACCAGTAAATTATGCAAACCCCAATAATAATTTTTTTTTTACCACACAATCATTAATAACTAGATTTGAATCTATAACTCGCTTAAACATAAGAAGGAATCTGTGATTGAACTACATAATTGATTCACGTGGTAACCTTCTCATGGCTGAAAATTGAAGTGATGTGTTTCGCATATGTGTATAAGGATCAAATTGATCTAAGAACAAGATTTTAAATTCTATCCATGAACAAATAGAATCTGGTGGCAAATTAACATACCATTGCCTCGCTGTACCTTCAAGTGTTTTGATGAACAATTGACAGATGATATCCTCATGTTGAATCTAAAGAAAAATGGCTAATCCCTGCAAATATTGACATGTTTAGAAGCATTTTGTCCACTGTCAGGGAAAAATAAAGGAAGCCTATCATACATGTGACCATGGATTTCATGAATAAATCCAGGTATACACAAAGGGCTACCCATCAGAGCTAGGTTTTCCAAGATTCAACCCACTCCAACTCACAACAATACAAAATTGTTCAAGGCCCCTCCTTCTAGCGCCAGTCCTGTTGATGGTCAAAATAGCACAGCAACGTTTAAAACAAATATCTCTATTCTATTTCTCCTAAAAAAGAAAGACAACATATAGTAATCTAACTCCCAAGGTCCTTGTAGTTGGTTCTCAACTGTGTTGATATTGCTCAATGGTCAATGTAATTGTAATATTCAAGGGGCCTGCTGGTTATTGAGCTTTTTGATTGCTGTGAGATCGAATTCTAATTTAAACCTACTCTAACAAGGGGTATAAATAAAAGGCAAAAGATAGATCAGGGACATAGAAATAAAATGAATGTTGATTCATTCCACTAATCAAACCTGTTGCTTTCCAAGGAATCCCTAAACCAGAAATACAAAATAAATACACCTATAATCCATACACAACTATTCATTCACAATGCAAATATTCATATCATATTTCAAACCACAATTCGAACAAAAGAAAAGACAGAATCACATTCCTTGAAAGCTTTCCAAATCAAATGACTAATAAAACAAACATCATTCCAGAGCATAATGTAAAGCAGGTTTGAGCCTGGCTTCTTCTACTATCAATGAAACAGATAAGCAACATTTACAAATTTGGCAAAATCACCAGTGTACAGATGTCAAAAACCCATATCTTCATATTACCTCAATCTAAACTAAGAATTGCAGAAAAATACATCACCTATCCTACTGTGAAACTTCTAATCTGCTAAGCTGTAAAACTTCTAACTTATTTTTCTAAGTGTCTAACCAACCCATCCTTTACAATGAGCTTGATTTGACAACTTGTAGCTCAAAATTCCATCATTTCCTCCTTTAACTTGGACATCAAAAAGTTGTAGCCTTTTGTGCACACAATTCAATCAGAAATATCACTTTCTGTTTCAGCTCTCAGTTTGGTTTCAGCTGATTCTAGTTTCAAACTCCACTCTCCAGTCTATCCTTAGTTACAACTGCAATTTCCAATCTGACTTTGAGTTCCCCTTTTGGACAATGAGCAGAAATATCTTTCCCAGAAATAAACTCAAGTGGGCTTACTAAGTCTCCAGTTTACTTCAGTTTGATGATCTTTTCAAAATCTTCCTCAGTTACACGTGAGTTTTGCAACTCAACTTTGATTTATTATCCCTCCATCCACAAAAGTTCCTGCAAGACATTTAAAAGCGTTAATTAATTAATAAAATTAATCAATTAAATAACATTTCAGATTATTTCAATGGAATATAAAATACAATGAACTTTTTCATTCCATAATTGAAACAATAACAAAATCCTTAAATTAATGTTATTTTCAATAAACAACATTAAAAATAATGCTATGTATCATTTGATGTTGGCCCCATTCGCATCCAGTCCTTTTGGATATTAGATCTGTACTGAATCCAAGAGATAATTTGAAAGAAAATCTGATGTCAATCTCCAGACTTTCCTTGGAAACGTTACATTGATCAGCAATGCTTGCCTTTTTACCAATAAATGGCATATCCATTGTTTCAACCATTTGAAAATCTGCTACTCAAACCCTATGTCGAGCATGTTATCTACCTCCTGAATGGCCAATACTCCTTCAATCTCAGATCTTGAGGAATTCTCGTACCCTAAATTCTTTGCCAACTGTATGTGCCTGGGAGTTCCAAAATTGATTTAACAATCAATCCCATGGATACCCCTCTAACATTGCATTGAGGCATACTGTCAAATAGTTTACGCTGCCCTTCATTTCATTTAATGAGATGGCGTCTCTGTTGGGAACTTGCTTATAACAATTCACTCACCCTGTCAATGCCTCCATATTTTGTATGCATGTTTACCATGGCAGAAGTAACTTCTACCTTTAACAAGCAAAATTTTCCAAAACCGTTTTGGTGCGCATCCCATAATAGTCATATTCCCTGAGATGACAATTCTCTTGGGGATTCAGCCTAACATCATGCACACCATGTGCTTTTTTTATGCCCTCATTTCTCATTCCAGCCGTGCATAGAGGATGTTGGTAAGATCCTAGAATTTAGCTTCACACTTGCAAATGGCATTTGCTTGAAAGTTTCAAGATCCTTTGCAACCAATTTATTTGTATATACGTTGTAATTATGGCACAACAGGAGATCACGAGATCTTTGCGGCAGCCTGTCAAACAGTTTACATACCTTTCATGCTTCGATGGGCATCAATGCACATATGCATAGAGGATTCTAATCGAAATCGTGGGTTATGGTTGTTTTTTTTTTTTAAAACCCGCGAACTGTATTTTGTTTGAAGTCTATAAAACCTTTCATTACTTCCACTTTGCATATCCTGCAATTATTTCGTTTTGCTTGAAAGTTTCTACAGCCTTATCAACAAATCTGCTTTATGCATATTCTGTTATCATTTCGCCATGAGATGACATCTCCTTCAGGCATTCTGTAAAACAGTTCGCGCGCCTTGTCTCTGCATTTTTGCATGGATTCCTTTCCGTTTCCAGAAGATGGCACCTCTTTGAAGCGTTCAGTCAAAGAATGTCACCCTTCTTCGAGGCATTTTATCATACAGATCGATGCTTGGTATATACTTTCGCATTTTACATACATCGTTTCTTCCAGGACAGTCGCAACTACATCATTCATTTGGTGTGTATTCTGCAACATTGCATCCCAGGAGATGACGTTTTCAAAGGCATTTTGCCCAACAGTTTGCGTGCCCTGTCCAATGCTCCCACTTCTTGCGCATGCATCCTTACCAGGCAGCTTATGTCAAACAGTTTACATACCTTTTATGCTTCCACATCTTGCGCGGTTCTCACAAGTTCATGCATTATAGGGGATGAGATCTCATTTGGAGCATTTTGTCAAACATTCACTGCACAGGCAGGGAGGATGCTGACAAAGTTGTGGAATCCGGCTTTACACCTACGCATTTGGTTAGAGTTTCCTATGCCTTTCAACGAATCCAATTTTTGCACATTTCGCAATCATTGTATTTCATAAGATGATAACCCTTTAAGGATTCAATCAAACAGTCTGCGTGCCTTGCCTGTGCTTTGTAACCGCCAGTTGCATTCGGAGAGATCACATTTCATCGAGGGATTCTGTTAAATAATTCACATGTCTGCGTCTATGCTTCCATATTCTTGCATGGATGTTTACCGGGGTCCCATTTACTTGAAGATTCTGAAATTTTTTCACCAAAATCCATTTTGTGCAGAGCCTTCCATCATTCCAAACCATGAGACCACGTTTTTCAGAGGCATTCGGTCAAACGGTTCACATGCTGTGCATATTCCCACATGTATTCTCAATTACCAGGGCATCTTGCAAACAGGCGAATCTCCTTCATTCTTGTTTCAAAACTCCTGCTTTGGCGCAGCAGAGAGGGCATTGACAGAGGTTGATGAATTTGGTTTTGCATCGCCTGAAATTTTCTTAAGCCCTATCAACAACTACAGTTTGTGCGTGTTCCGCCAAAAACCATTTCATCAAATCCATTCGGTGCCCTTCCATAGCCCGTGCCCTTCATGCGCCTTATTTCCACTTTAGCCTGGCGGAGACTGGCGGGATCGGGACCATTTTTGGCACTAGCATGGTGTCGGAGCCTTTATCACACCTCTCATTTGTCCTTGTATGCGGAGGCGGGAGCGGGATGAGAACAGTGCGAAGTCGGAGCCAGTCTTGACCGGGGACGGAACCATCCAAGAACTAGGAACATTTTTTTTTAACCAGTGAAGGTGCCAGCGTGGCTCCAGGTCCGGGTCCGGGTCTGATGATGACGCAGGTGCGAGATGGGAGTTGACACTAAATTTTTTAAAATTAAGTGCTAGATTCGTGATTTGTTCCGAACCCGGCTCCCGCTCACACCCACCTCTTTTTTTGCACACATTTGAAAATTTTACTCCTTTGATAGGCGGGATCAGGATTATCATGAAGCTTATTTTCATTTTATTTATTTTACTTTAAATTTAAATTTATTTAGTTTGTTTATTTAAAACTCTTTAAATATTTAAATCCCTTTATTATTTTTATTATTATTTTTACATTGACACTTTATAAATCTTTTAAATACATAAAAGATATATATTATTTAAATTTAAAAAATAATAATAAAAATAATAAATTTAAATATTTAAAGTTTCATATTTTACAATTTTTTAGTTTTTTTGTATTTTGTAATTTTTATTTTTTGTATTTTGTAATTTTTTATTTTTTGTATTTTGTAATTTTTTATTTTTTTGTATTTTGTGATTTTTAATTTTTGTATTTTGTAATTTTTAATTTTTTTTGTATTTTGTAATTTTTAATTTTTTTGTATTTTCTCGACCAAAACACAAAAACGACGACACGAAGAAAAAAAACAAAAATAACACAACGAACAACGCAAAACCAAACACGAAGAAACGAAGGAGACGAAAATAAACAAACAACACAACAATGAAAGACGAAGCGAGGCGAAAAGAACTAGATGGAGAACAAGATAGGGACGAGACAGGACATAAACTCGAACGATACTCGAAGGCGAAGCGGGGAACTGGGATCGAGATGGAACTAGGAACAAGAATCTTGGAATGGTTCTTATTTTGGTTCCGATATCCGAATCCAACAAAGATAGAGAAAAAAAAAAGAAGAAAAGAAGAGGGGGTCCCCAACTTATCCAAGCAAAAGTTGGTGCGTGTATGCAAAGCATAACAAAGTGGACATGGGAAACATCAAGAAGCATGTACCTAAAGGATTTTGGAATATTTTGTTGAAGAGAAGGGAAGAAGCCATAACAAAACATGAAAGGATCAAATAAGAAGCATTGGAAAGAGTGAGTGCTCCTTTATCTGAGGATGACAAAGAAACCTTGTCCATAATATTTAGCAAGGAGGTGAGAAAAAAAAAGTTTTACCACCCTTATGGGAAAAGATAAAGATTATCTTGAAATAATTTGAAAGGAAAGCAATGACAAGGTAGAAGAGATTGCACAAAAGATGTGAATGATACCAGAAAATGAAGATGAAATGAATGTGAAAGTTAATGCAGAAGCAGAGATGTAGATAGATGATGATCAACATGAGCATGATGTAAATGAAGACTCTACATTGGATGACACTCCTTTAGAAGTGGAGGACATGACAAAAAGGGTTGTTGAAGAAGCAATGATTGGAGAAGACATTGCAAAGGAAAACATCGTTACTCCTCCTCTAATAGAAGAACTTACTCTCTAGATAAACTCATAAAACATTATAGAGGATGAAAACAAGGATGATAATTCTAATGTGCAAGAAGGAGAGCCAAAAAAGAAAGATGAAGAGAAGGATGATAAGGAGAAAGAAGAAGAGCATGAGAAGGAAACTGAAGACAAGACCGAGGATGCATCCAAAGATGTGAAAGTAGAAAAAGAAGATCCAATAGGCTCTAGAAGTGCTAAAGAAAAAGGAAAGGCTTTGGAAATAGCTAAGGTTTCAAGTGAATCCTCTGGCTTCTCGAGAGATTCCTTGAAAAATATTTTAACTATGCAACTTAAATTTCAACTAGTTGTGTCTTCAAAACTATTGTAATTACCAATGCATTAGGGCAATGTTGAGTTGGATAAAATCTCTCCCATCCACAAGCTACAATTGGGAGATACGTTTCATGCCTCCAAAAGAAAATAAATCATAGTGACACACCAGAAAAATAGAGAATTGATGGAAGAAGCAATAAAGGCTTTACAAGAAACCAAAGTTTATGCTTCCAGATTGAAGGAAGAAGTAGGGAAGGAAGTTGAGAATATGATAAATGATAAAATGATGTTGGAAATTAATGAGAAATGTGCCATTGCATATTAAATAGTTTTTTGATTCATTGAAAGATGCTAAAGGATGTGTTGATGAGGTGAAGGCTTTGTATCAGTATGGGATGAAGTAGCTCAGAGCCACACAAAGCATAACATAGGAGATGGACTCTATTGCTTCAGAAATTGATGATGCCTTGAGTGCTTATGATCTCGCACTAAACCTAACAAATGTAACAAGAAATACAATAGAAGATTTATAAAATAAATTCTTTCAACTACAAGCACAAAAAAAACACATTATTATGTAGTTTGCAGAAGTAAGGCATCTAGTCAATCCTAAATTCTTACTTGTTTCAAAATATTTCTTCAATGCAAACAAACCTAAACAGATGAATCTAGTACATATCACTTCAAAAAAGGGAGAAGAGTTATTCCTATAGTTTGAAATGCAGAGTAGGTCGCTTGTGGAAGTAGAAACATAATAGAAATATGGAAGGAAAGTATGGGAAGACCATTTGAAGAAGTTACAAGCATCAACCACCTTTGGTTGACTTATTTCTTATATTTTTATACATTTCCAATATTTTAATTCAAATTCTTTGTACATATGTGGGTTGTATAATGTTGTTTCTAGTATAATTTTTTCATTTTTTTCTCTAGTATATTACTCAGGGGGAGTCAATGCATTATTTTAAATCTGTGTATATGCTTATATTTCTTAGTGGGAGCTCTAGTGAAAGTATTGATTGTTTGTATAGGAGCCCTTTGCCCTTGATGTAAAATGGGGAGAATATTTTGGAGAGTATTTTGGAGAATATTGGAGTTTTTTTGGAGATTTTTACCATGCTACCATCAATGATAAAGGTAGAGATTGTTGGAAGAATGTGATTGATGATTTTGTTTTGCAATATGAGAATGGAAGGTACATAACGATGTGTTGTAGTGTTGTCATTGATGTCAACATTGTAACTTTTTTGAAGATTTAAGTTGTAGATAATTTTGACAAATTCTAATAGGTTTTTGATGTGTTGAGGAAGATATTTTATACAGTTGCTTTGGTTTGACAAAGATAGTAATAATTGGAAATTGATTAAGTGTCAATTATGTGTATATAATGCTACAGTGCGCTGGTTTTTGGGTTTGCACCACTCTACAAATAATGATTTCACTCTATGCTTCTAACACAATTTTGGAAGATGTTACATGTATTTGATTCCAAGATTTCATCATGTTTTGACAAGTGGTTTGAGAGTGAGCAATAGAATTCAACCTAGAAAATTATAGTGATTATCTATAAAATGTAGTTTTGTGGGAGATTTTGCACATCTTCACGGATGCAATTTTAACTTTGCACTCTTGAAGATAAGATTCTAGATGGAAGTATAGTATGAATTCCAATTGGAATTGAGTTTTGGGGTCTATGTGTTGAGATGTGGATACAGGGTTGAAGGATTTTTATTTTAGGCCTTATGTAGAGCCAACCTAATTTTTTTGAAGGTATGTGAAGGATAACTAAGTATTCTAGTCTTATGTTGGATTAATTATAGGCCCATGCCAAACTATTTCAAGTTTTTTGAGTTTTGAATTATGGAGTGACATGTGTGAAATATTTTGAACCAAAAATTTATATTTGGGTCTTACATTTAACCAACCTAATTGATGTCAGTGGTGATGAAGATATATATATGCTAGAATTTTTTGGCGTTTTGAGGTATGATATGTGATATGTGATGATATGATGTGAATTTGAAAAGTGGAGTGAGAAGTTAAGTTGTGAATGTTGAATTGAAGATCAGAGTTATGTGAATGAAAATCGATGAAGAGTGTTTGAATTAGAATTAGATAAAGTTTGTTTATTGTTCTTCAATGGAATTGTAATTCATGCTTATGTCAAATGCAATTGTAACAATTTAAAATAGGTTGTGATCCACCATCTATGTTCTATCTTTTTCCCTATGCATAGTGAGTCCACCTTGTGTCATAGAAAAAGGGCCCCTTATCATTTTCATGGCCTTTTAGGTCTTGTTTCATGGTGTTTGATCTATTTTTCTCTAATTTTATGTTGTAACATGGCTTGAACATGCATATTTAGTTACTAAAATTCAAATAATGACGTCTTGTGAAGGTGCTGTGAAGTGTTGTAAGACATTTTTACATTCTTCTAGACTCTATTCATTAAAATTCACCTAAAAATCACCTTTTCCTCACTAAACAAGTCCTATTTTGAAGTGTTGTAAAGTCTTGTAACAAGATTTCATGCTTTTCTAGGGATGACTTCACTATTTATCCCTTTCTCAGGCTTTATTTGGTCCCTTTTGTGCCCTCATCTGTCTTAATTAAGTGTATTTTTAAATGTAAGCCTGATAAACAACATTAAACATGACTTAATTCCTGACACCCATTTTTAGGTCCTAGGTGGGACTCATTCGCGCCATGGGTGGCAAATGAGTCCCCCTTGGCTCCAAATTCAAAAAAAATCAAATTTCCTTTTAGATTTTTATTCAAAAACACTTGATGTTGGTCTGTGATGAGGTATGAATGGGTAACTAAGGCACAAGATTATATAAATATGTGATTTTCACCTCATTTTACATTTCCTACATTATCCAACATTCACACATCATATTCAAGAAATATCAAGAATTCAAGTATCTTAAAACATCTCATCAAGCATTATTCAAGCATTTTGGAGCATCCATTAACACTATTTTAGACTTCCATCATCAAGGGTTTGGTAAGTTAATAGCATTTGCATGTTATTTCTTTATCATTCTCTTGCTTTTCATTATTTCATTAAGGGTTGGATTACAAAAAAGGGATTTGACCAAGGAACACCCCTATTTGCTAACCCTCAACCATTTTTCACCTATTGCATGTGTGTTTGTAGACTTTTGTGTGCAAATTTAACAATATTTTTTGTGTTTAAGATTGGTCAACAAGTCAACTAGCTACTTTAAGTCAACTCATTCATATTTCAAGCTTGGATAAGGTTTTTTGTCCTTTTCCCACCGAATTCACTTCGACAACCTAACAATCAGAGATTTCCAAATTTGGTGTTGTAGAGTTGTCTCCTAATTTTTTAGAATTTTAGGAGAGGACTAATTCGCCACCAGTGGCAAATGAGTCCCACCTTAGGACTAAAAATTTAAATTTTCTCAGATTCTAGATCCCGACAGTCAGAAACTAGTTTTTAACACTTTTTCACTAGTAGGAGCACTAATTCGCCACCCTAGGCGAATGAGTCCCACTGTGAAATTTTAGTAATTTCAGTCAGCATTCACAACATTCTAGATTCATCAAATCTTGCCCAAGTGCAGTCTGTTTCACCTCATTTCTTTCTATTATGCATTATTTCATCACTTAGTTCATTGTTTGTATATCACAACATGTTGTCAAACATAATTTAAATCTTAGTTTTGCATTCAAATTCATTCATTTAGATCATTCAATTTCATTTAGTTTACTCATTTAGCTTAGAAAACATCATACATAACATAATTTGAATGAACCCTTAGCATTTTTTGCCTATCTCTCTCCTTTTAGGTGAAAAACCCTAGAAGAGCAAGAGAGGTACTAGGGTGCCAAAAAATAATGGTTGATTTTGGTGAACGCGACTTTTGAACATCTTGCATTTATAATTTCATTCACATATTTCATGTTAGTTTAAATTTTCATCAACATTAAATTAGGACATTGTTTTGTTTTTGCATTCTAGGACTATTCATATTGCGTTAGTGAAAGCTTTGTTTAGATTTCATTTTTGCATTGCATCTCATTGAAAAAACTAAAAATTTGCATTTTTCATCCTTGATTTCTTTCTGTAGATTATTAAAATCATCTTAAAATTTCTAAAAACACACAAAAACATCATACTGGGACTCATTCGCCACCCTGGGTGAATCAATCCCTTTGCACTTTTTAAACAACATTTCTAGCATTTTTCTGGCATTTTCCCACAATTTTATTTTCTGTAGTTAGCTCTTTATTACATTTAGCATAATTTTTTTTATTGTCATTTTAGAGCTCCTAGATTACCTTGAATTTGCATTCACCCTCTCCTTTTTTGTACTTGTATGAGTGTTTGGTGCCCCGTTGATAATACTTTAGTGAGAAGAAGTTCTAGACTCATGACCTCCCATGATAGCACTTTCATTGTGGACCTTGGGATCTCATGAGTTCCTATTCCTAGTATGGAAAATGGTGCATTAGGCACTAACAATACCACTTATATTCCTTCACCTTTCCATCCAATGAATGTTGACACCCAAAACAATTCCCTCCCATAAGAAAAGATCATTAATATTCATGAGGATTTTGCACATTTACAACAAGACTTGTCACTTGAAAACATTTCCACCACTACCATACCTTCCATTGAAAATATTCATCATTTGATTAAAAGTGATGATGGCTTGCAAGTGATGAAGAGAAATGTTGAGATTTATGAAACATAGATTTTTGGGACCCTTTGGACTACTCTTGCACTTCTAGGGTTTTTCACCTAAAAGGAGACAGATAAGGCCAAAAATGCCAATGATTCATGCAAATTATGATGTATGAAATGGTTTTTAATGTAAATGAACTTAAATAAAAGCAATGGACTAATCTGAATGACTGAAAACAAATAAAAAAGTGTAATTACAACTATGTTTGAAAACACATTATGATATGCAAAAAACTATGTAAATGAAGAAATAATGCAAAACAAAAAGTACAGGGATGAATTTAAGTGCACCTAGATGAATTGTGATGATTTTGGAGTGTTTTGAATGCTAATGGAAATCACTGAATTTTCACAGTGGGACTCATTTTCCCAAGGTGGCGAATTAGTCCACCTACTGGTGACAAACTATCGGGAGTTGGTTTCTGTCTATCGGGATACAAAATTTAACAAAATTCAAGTTTCTAGTTCTAAGGTGGGACTCATTCACCACAAGTGGTAAATAATTCCTCTCCCAATTTTTTGAAAACTCAGGAGACAACTTTGCAACACCAGATTTGGAAATGTCTGCTTGTCAAGTTGTTGAAGTCAGTTCTACAAAAAATAGACAAATAACTCTCTCCAAGGTTGAATTTGACTCAAGTTGAATTGAAGAACCTAGTTGACTTGGAAATCAATCTTCAACACCTAATAACCTATCAAATTTGCTTACAAAGAGCTGCAAACAAACATGCAATAGGGGAAAAATGATTGAGGGTTAGTGAATAGGGGTTTGCCTTGGTCAAACCCCACTTTTGGTAATTAAACCCTTGAAAAGAGAATGGAATGAAAGAGAAAGATAAAATAATAACATGCAAGTGCTATCAACTTACCTAACCCTTGACGATGCAAATCGGAAGTAATGTCAATGGCTTCTTCAAAGTGTTTGAATAGTTCTTGAATTGTTGATGTAAAATACTTGAATGCTTGAGATTTCTTGAATATGATATGTGAATATTGGAGGATGTAAAATGAGATGAAAAACACTTATTTATACAATAATTGTTCCTTAGTATCCATTAATTCCTCATCATAGGCTGACATCAACTGATTTTGAATAAAATATTTAAAGGAAATTTGAAATATTTTGAATTTCGGGCCAAGGGGGACTCATTCGCCACCCATGGCAAATGGGCCCCACCTAGGACCTAAAATCATGTGTCAGGAAAAATGTTGTATCTAATATTATTTGTCTAGATAACATTCAAAAATGCACTTAATTAAAACTTATGAGGGCATAAAGGGACCAAATAAAGCATGAGAAAGGCGTAAATAGTGAAAATATTCCTAGAAAAGTGTGAAAGCTTGTTACAGGACTTTACAACACTTCAAAATAGGACTTGTTGATGAATAAAAAGGTGATTTTTAGGTGAAATGTATTAAATAGAGTCTAGAAGAATGTAGAAATGTCTTACAACACTTCACAAAACCTTCGCAAGACGTCATTCTTTGAGTTTTAGTACCTAAATAAGCATGTTCAAGCCATGTTACAACATAAAATGAAAGAAACATAGTTCCAACACCATGGAACAAGACCTAAAAGGCCATGAAAATGACAAAGGGCCATTTTTCTATGGCACATTTAGCCCCTACTTTAGTGAGAGGATGAACCTGTTTCAAACTCACAATAAAGTAGCCATGAACATCGAGGGGAGGGTTCAAATGTAGTTACGTTAGGAAGATGGAATGACAATGATCAAGAGGGATGATCAATCCCCCAAGATGAAGATCCCATGGAAAACTAAGCATAATAACAAAGGAACACACAAGTGTTGAGATGAATTAGATGAAGCTTCAATCATCAATCTAACTAGTTGTGAAAAAGATATAGGTTGATTGCTTGAAAAAGAGAATGTGTACTCACTCTGGGGCCACAGAACTTTAGACTGTTTGTGAGGTGAGAAAGCCCATTTGTATACTCACTCTAGGGCTACAAAACTTCAAGTTGTCTACAGGGTGATAAAGACCAAAATTTAAGATACATACACTAGTTGGTATGCACTCAGAAACATAAAAGTGGCTATCGAGAAAACTCATGCCACTAGGTGGGCTTCCTGCTCAACCATGCCAAAGTTATATAGCCTGATAACTTTAACAAGGTACCATAAAGCAAAAGGAATGTTCATCAAAAAAAATAAAAAGGTACCATAATCATGCAAGCTCCATAATGCAAGGTGGCAAAAAGGAATGCAAAATGTAAAAATGTAAAGTTCAAAAATGTAAAATGTTCGAAGGAGTATTTTTTAGTTCATGCAAGGCTAGTCACTTAGGGAACATTGTGTCTAATGTCTCCAATAGAGGACCAATCAAAGAATAGTATATTCACAACTTAGGGGATGCAGTGCATCACATCAAGCCACCAAGAGGAATGCAATATGTTGAGATAGATCACACTTATGAAGGACATTGTACACCCAATGGCATCCACAAAGTGACAAACATATCACGTAAACGACAAGGCTACATTAGGAAGAAAGAATGCAAAAGAATTGATGGTAATGTATGCCCCCCACTTTAAAGGAATTGATACACATTTTTCTATGATAAATTACTTTAAAATAGAGAAGAAAAGAAAAAGCAAAAAGCAAACAAGACATGAGAGCCAACTTAGAAAACCCTATGCCAAGTCATATGTTTCAAAGTTAGGTTGCGTCATGTGAAGAAAAAAAATGAAAAATAAAGAAAAGAGAGTTGCCCCACAAGAAAGAAAGCACACCAAACACATAAGGGATCTATGGATTTGGGGTCAATATGTTCATTGCTGCAATGTTTTTATGAAAGAACTTAGAATTGTTATCATTCCCCAAAGCACATAGAACTGGAAGAATGACACAAAGAGAGTGAAAACAAAAGGAAAAATAAATTCCATTTTGGGTCAAAATGGAAGAAACATTGTGGTCATCCCCAAAAGGAAAACACAAGTGAAAAGAAATAAGATGAAAAGGAAAAAGAAAATGAAAAATATTTTGGGTCAACATGAAGGAGACATTTTAGTCTCAATGCCTTGCGTCATCCCAAAAAGGAGAACACAAAACAAAAGAAAAAAGGACAAGGACCTTGTGGGTCAACATGGAAGAGAAAAAGGGAATCTCTACATTTGCATCATCCACAAAAGGAGAACACAAAATAAAAAGAGAAAAATACAAGGACCTTTTGGGTCAACATGGAAGAGACATAGGTTGTCTCTATGCTTTGCATCGTCCCTGAAAGGAGAAAACAAAACAAAAGCAAGAAAGACAATGCATGACAAGGAGAAGAATAGAGATACAAGTAGAAGAATTGTACAAAGGAGGGAACATCAAACACATGATATGGGGGAACACGATACACACATGAAAAGGAAAAGAAAAAGAGGATAAGGAATGCAAATGTAAGTCAATGATTAACTAAGGTATTGGTTTCACAATCTTAAATAGGTAAGTGGAAAAGGAATAACATAGTTAAGAGACAAAGACAAGTACATTATAAGGACAAGACTAACAACATCTTTCCCTCCACAAAGTGTAAAGGAAATAATGAACTGAGGTGGGTGATGTGCAAGGATCATGCAATAGTGAGAATAGTGAATTCTACAACTATGGCATGATGATGGGATTTGGTTGCTTTAAGGTATGATGGGGAAACAATCGGTATCAGTCAAATGATACTTATCCAATATTTCCTTCAATGTCCAACATTATTCAGTGTGATGTTGAAGGATATGATGATATTTACAAAATGGTATGTTAGAGTCTTTTAGACGAATAACCAACCTATTCATAGGTGGTAAAAGTATAAGACCTTTGTTTAAAAGTAGTTGAAGTCTATGATCACATCCAGGTGGAGGATGTGTGGGAAACTTGATCTGTTTGAGTTTGTAAGGTCATTTTTTCTTGCTAGATTCTCCTTGTTCATGAATAGAAGGAGGAGGACCCATGGCAATCCTAACATCCTTGTAATTAGAAGGAGATAGTGGTTTCTCACGTGGAAGAAGAATATTTAAGTTAGGAGGAGCATTCAAGATCACTGTTCCAACATTCAGAAGTCTCATAGGTTGAAGAGGATGTCTCTCAAGATGAAAAGGATCATGATATCCAAGTCCTGTTGCGTTTTTTGCAGTTGATTTTTGTTCAAAAAGTTGATGGATGTCATGTTCATGTTTTGTGTCACAACCTTGTTTACTTAAGATAGTGAATCCTTTGCCATATGTTTCCTCAAGGTTGATAGGAATTTTTTGTGACTTTATGCACATACAAGGGTTATGAATGTGATTGGTGAGAGGAACTAGGTCCACTTGAGGGAGGAATCATAGGTCCTATAGTGACTTTAGGATGTAAATATGTAAAGCAATCAGGAGGTGCAATAGTGGGAAGGTGTTATGATTTCATGGATGGGTAAAAGGCTACATTCGCTTCTAGGTTGTCAAGGAAATCATTGTAGAACTTGTGCATGCTATCATCATCTTCTCCAATGATGTCTACTTCATGAGGAGGACAATCATTAGGATTTGTAGGAGAATGTTGGAGGTCAAGGTCATTAGGGTCACAACTAAAGGCATGGTTGGACATGTCTACCAATGACTTTAAGGAATTACAAAACTTATTGAAAGAAAATGCCATGATGAAAATAAACTAAGATGCAATAAATGAGGAAAAACTGAGAATTTTTGAATTAAAACAAAATGAAAAAATAGAAAAGTGTAATGCAAAAAAATGCCAAAAAGATTGCAAAAATGTTGTTTCAAAAGTGCAGAGGGACTGATTCACCCTGGGTGGCAAATGAGTCCCAGTATGAAGGTTTTTAGTATTTTTTAGAAATTTTAAGATGATTTAAATGCTCTATAGTATGCAATCACAGATGAAAAATGCATATTTTTACTTTTTTCAATGAGATGTAATGCAAAAATGAAAGCTAAATGAAGGTTTCACTAATGTAAAATGAAAATCCCTAGAATGCAATAACAAATCAATGTCTTAATTGAATGCTAATGCAAATGGAAACTGAGATGCAGTATGTGAATGCAATAAAAAATATAAAGTGTTCAAAAGTCAAGTTCACCAAAATGAAACATAAATTTTTGGGACCCTATGGACTACTCTTACAGTTTTAGGGTTTTTCATCTAAAAGGAGAGAGATAGGGCCAAAAATGTTAATGATTCACTCAAATTATGATGTATGCAATGCTCTTTAATGTAAATGAACTTAACTAAATGTAATGGACTAATCTGAATGACTGAAAATGAATGGAAAAGTGCAATTACAACTATGTTTGAAAACAAATTGTGATATGCAAACAACTATGTAAATGAAGAAATAATGCAAAATGGAAAGTACAGGGATGAATCTAAGTGCACCTAGATGAATTGTGATGATTTTGGAATGTTCTGAATGCTAATGGAAATCACTAAATTTTCATAGTGGGACTCATTCACCCAAGGTGGTGAATTAGTCCACCCATTGGTGAAAAATTATCAGGATCTACAATTTGACAAAATTCAAGTTTCCAATCCTAAGGTGGGACTCATTCGCCACAGGTGGTGAATCAATCCTCTCCCAAATTTATAAAAAATTAGGAGACAACTCTACAACACCAGATCTGGAAATGTCTACTTGTTGGGTTGCTAAAGTTAGTTCTGCAGAAAACAGACAAATAACTCTCTCCAAGCTTGAATTTGACTCAAGTTGACTTGAAGCACCTAGTTGACTTGGAAATCAATCTTCAACACCTAATAACCTATCAAATCTGCATATAAAGAGCTACAAAAAAAACATGCAATAGGGGAAAAATGATTAAAGGCTAGTGAATAGGGGTTTTCCTTGGTCCAACCCCACTTTTGGTAATTAAACCCTTGAAAAGATAATGCAATGAAAGAGAAAGATAAACTAATAACATGAAAGTGTTATCAACTTACCTAACCCTTGATGATGTAAATATGAAGTAATGCCAATGGTTGTTTCAAAGTGCTTGAATAGTGCTTGAATTGTTGATGTAAAATGTTTGAATGCTTGAGATTGCTTGAATATGATATGTGAATGTTGGAGGATGTAAAATGAGATGAAAAAAACTTATTTATACAATTCATGTGCCTTAGTATCCATTCATACCTCATCACAGGCCAACATGAAGTGATTTTGAATAAAATCCCAAAAGGAAATTTGAAATATTTTTAATTTGGGGCCAACGGGGAGTCATTCGCCAGCTATGGTGAATGGGTCCCACCTAGGACCTAAAAACATGTGTTGGGAAAAACATTGTATTTAATATTATTTGTGAGGATAACATTCAAAAATACACTTAATTGCAACTTATGAGGGCATAAAGGGACCAAATAAAGCATGAGAAAGGTGTAAATAGTAAAAAGGTGCATAGGAAAGCATGAAAGCTTGTTACAAGACCTTACAACACTTCAAAATAGGACTTGTTGATGAATAAAAAGGTGATTTTTAAATGAAATGTATTAAATAGAGTATAGAAGAATGTAGAAATGTCTTAGAACACTTCACAAGACCTTCTCAAGAGGTTGTTATTTTAGTTTTAGTACCTAAATAAGCATGTTCAAGCCATGTTACAACATAAAACCAAAGCAACATAGTTCCAACACCATGAACAACACCTAAAAGGCCATAAAATGACAAAGGACCATTTTTCTATGGCACAATTTACAATAAACATGCCTCTTCTAATACTGAATCCATAAACATTCCTACAAGCCAAGGGGGACCCCAAGTTCCTCCCCCTTCAACCATAGCATCTATACCAACTTATACCAATCCACAAGTTCACACAACTATGCACCAGGTTAATTATGCAGCTAATTCTTTCCCAATTCCAACTAGCATTCCTACTTCTCTTATGGAATCGCAAGTCGCTTCCACCACTTTCACCCCCCTTAGTATTCCTTTCACTTCCCCTAACGCCACTTACACTCCATCACCATTTTCCCTTCGACCTCAACCCACTTACCTTGATCATGTTCTTATAGAACTTATTAACACTATTTCATCCATGCAACATCAACTTTCCACCATTAGCCAAGGTCAAACCGCTCCACCCACATATCATGTCTATAGTAACCTCTTATCCTTAGAAATATTACATACCTCGATGCCAAAAGGGATAGAAATGCCTCAGTTTGAGAAATACAGAGGTAAAGGAGACCCTATCAACAATATTAATTCTTATACATCTTTATGTAGTGACTTTGTCCTCAACGATAAACTTTTAGCTAAAAATTTCCCAAGGAACATGAAAGATACTGCATTAGAGTGGTTTTCAAACTTTCTTAATCATTCTATTTGATCCTTCAATGAATTGCTGGATGCTTTCATAAGTCATTTTCAAGTTCACATGACACCTAAAAAGGCAATGGCTAACCTCATGAGATGTCGAAAAAACATAGATGAATTTTTTTTTAGTTCGTTTCCTACAGAATTGACTTCGACAATTCGACAATCAGAGATTTCCAGATCTGGTGTTGCAGACTTGTCTCCTAATTTTTCAAAATTTTGGGAGAGGACTTATTCGTCACCAGTGGCGAATGAGTCCCACCTTAGGACTAAAAATTTGAATTTTGTTAGATTATGGATCCTAAAAGTCAAAAACCAGTTTCTGACACTTTTTCACCATTAGGACTAATTCGCCACCCTAGGCGAAGGAGTCCCACTATGAGATTTTAGTAATTTCAGTCACCATTCAAAGTATTCTAGATTCATCAAATCTTCCTCAAGTGCACTCTGTTTCATCTCATTTCTTTCTTTTCTGCATTATTTCATCATTTAGTTCATTGTTTGCATATCAGAACATGTTTTCAAACATAGTTTAAATCTTAGTTTTTCATTCAAATTCATTCATTCAGATCATTTATTTTCATTTAGCTTATACAACATTATACATAACATAATTTTAATGAACCATTAGCATTTTTGGCCCTATCTCTCTCCTTTTAGGTGAAAACCCTAGAAGAGAAAGAGAAGTCCTAGGGTGCAAAAAATCAATGGTTTACACCTACAGTGAGGGCTTCTATTAATATACTATAATCAGTTATAATATATTTTGAGCTAATCCTCAGCATGGTTTTTTCAATTTTTGGTTTTCCAGGCAAAAAATCCTAGTGTTCATGTGTTATGTTATGTTGTAAAATTTTCATTCTTTATTTCCTTATTTTTGTTTATCATGCTTTGGTAATTGGATGTTTAATGTTTGAATGGTTTAAAATAATAATAATTCACCCCCTTCTAAGTATTCTAGGTGTTCAACACAAAAACTATAGTATTGACCTCTTCAAGGGTGAATGGAGCCAGGAGAAACTTGTTATCATATAGAATAAGTATCTTTGGGATGCAATTTTAAAACTCTTATACTTTTCAAACCACATCGACATCCTGATTTGATAGTTTGGTAAAAAAATATGGTAAATAGTAGGATGAACTCATTTTGAATCTACTGCTCATCTTTTAGAAATTCATTAGATGCAAAATTTATAGAAAATAATTTTTTAGCATTGCATCTAACCTTGACTAAGTTGTGAAAAAACAATATGCCTATCCCCCTCTTTTAACCATGTTTCTCTTGATTTTTGTTTCCAATATATTTCTTCTCTAGCAAGAAAATCTCCAACTTCTTTTTGAAGCTAGTTGTGATGGTTGAGTGATTCATTATTAATACCCTTTTGAATAATTTTTTCACTGAGCACTTGAATTTTTTGAGTAAGAAGATTTCTTTGTTCAAAAATATTTTTAAAATGGGGATAGTTCCATTGTTTGATCTCCCTCTTCTAAAGTGGTGATTTTTCGTAAATTGATAAATTTTGGAGCCTACTATGAATGGTGCATTCTCCCATCATTGTTCAAGGTGAAGTATAAATTTTTCATCACTTAACCACATGTGCTCAAATTTAAATGATGATTTAAATTCATTTGGTATAAAATTCTAATTAATATCTAGTTGGACCAAATAATGATCAAAACCTAAGAATGAGAGGATGGAAAAGCAATATTTAATATAAGTGTTGGTCTAAATCATAGAGAGGATTAAACTTTCTAGCCTCTTTGTAATGAGACAAAAATGACTCCTTATGCTCATCCAGGTAAATTTTCCACTACTTGTTAAATAGTCAATCAATGCATTATCAAGGATGAAATTGGAAAACTCCTCCATTGCTTTTGTCAGTGGAACTATACCTCCAGTTTTATCTTTCAGATAGGTAATAGAATTAAAATCACCTCTTAAGATAATCAATTCCTCCCTTAATAAAAGGAAAGTTGTTGTCAATGAGTCTCATACATGTTTCTTTCTAGTAGTCGATGTAGGGAAATAAATATTGAATATCCAAAATGTGTGCTAAAAACATTGAATCCCAATGAGAATCCACCATTATTGAGCTACAATAAACTCTACCATGACCTTTGGTGGATCACATAATATTTCCAATCCTCTTGATGCCCCTAGAGTAGGAGTAAAAAGTACTTCTCATTTGGACCATTTAGTTAGGATTTATTTGTTTTGTACATTTGAAAATTTTAGTTTCTTGTAATAAAAAATTAGCAGCATCACTTCAATCAATCTAGAACTTAATCAAGTGTCTTTTGTTAGGGGAATTTAATCCCATAACATTCCATGAAATTAACTTTATTGGTCTTGTGGAGAGTGACACACCCTCCTTGGTCTCACATTCATATTTTTTTCTAAGGTAGGTTACAAACCCATTGTGATCTCTTCTAGTATTTTCCTTGTCTTGTGATTTCTTCCTTTCTTTGCATTTGTTTTAGGAGACATGGTAGTCACATAAAATTGATTTTGTGAGATTAAAAGTGACTATGAGTAATCAAAACCATTCAAGTCCTCATTAATTTCATCAATTATTTCCATCCTACATCCACTAAGATCTATTTTGACATTGATAACAGAGACCATGAGGATGGAACTTGGGATCCTAGGGGAATATATTTTGTAATATCCCAGCTATGATTTTCACCAGGAGAATCCATTTCAATGTCATCTCAAAGTCATATGTTTTGGGTTAGGAGGATTATTTAGTTCCAAATCCTTTATAGAAGTTTTTTGATAGAACACTCCATCAATATGCTTAATTGAATCTTCAGCCATCATATTTAGAACTATTAAAGAATCATCCTAATTTTTTGATTTCTCTACCCTTGAGTTTGGAATCATAGTACTATATTATGTAACCTAGATAATATTTTCTAGTTCATGTAAATTTGGAATTTCAAGAATTACATTCAACTACACTGAAACTTTATTTTCTTGTTATAAGATGCTACCTTTTAAGGATCAAAAGAGCCCTTTCTAATTAGACCTCCAACAAATCCATACCTCCCTTTATATTTCTTGAGGAACTTTCTTTCAAAGCCTTGGTACAAATTGATGCAACCTCTTTGGCTACTAAATCAATCCATGGAAACAAGAGAAAATTATCCTTGGAAAGGATTGTTTTATCAAGTAGGATGCTTTCTTGATCCTTGTATGCCTCCTAAGGTTACATAGATTGATATGCATTTTTTTTGTTAGAGTGAGAATTTAGGTGGTAGGAATGACAAGTAGTTTTGGGTCCTTCAAAAATTATTAGTGCTAAATCCCATTTCTAGAAAAAATTTAAAAGGCACGTGGGAGAGATTTAGTGGTATCTAAAAAAACATAGAACCTTACCAAAGCTTTAGTGTTGTCAAAATAAGCTTGATCAAGCTTCATGAAGATACCCATTTTATTTCCTAGGATTTCCACTATTTGTAGATCTCTATATTCAAGTTGTAGAGATTGGAGTTGCACCCAAAATAGTATAAACTTTATAACAATAGATTCAGAGTTAAAGTTGGGGATCTGGAGAAAAATATATAATCCTAAACCTTGCAAGAACCATGTCTTCACTTTGAAGACAACATCCCCTACTTTCTTCGAGGAAAAAATAGAAATAAAAAACCCTTTATCCTTATCTATGTAATGAACTTCTTTGGATATTTCACCCAATGGTCATCAACCGATTTAGTCAAAATATTTTTGGTAGGGTTAAGATTCCAAAACTTCCCAATAATATCTCTATCACAAAGCTCGATGATTTGGAAGTTGAGGTGCTCTTCTAAGAATGTCACCTAAATGATGTGTCTTGTACTTTTTTTAATTTTCTAAGACCTTATTTATTCTTTATCTAGCAAGTTTGCATTCTTTTGTTGAAACTAAGTTCTCGAATTCATGCAATTTTAAGGTCCTAGGTTCATTCCATTTTTTTGAAATTTGGGACTTGAGGTCTCCAATTTTATGCCTCCTAACAAGTTTCTAAGTGGGTTTTTGGAACCGCAGTTTCCTTGGCCAAGGATGGTTCAAGCTTATATGAGATGGGCTACGTATCAGGATTAAGACATTATCAGGAAAAGTCACTTGAATTTTTTGGCCTTTCAAGGTTTTTGAGAGAGTGCTTGTGGGTCCTCAAATTTTGACCTGATTTTATTATCGGTGATGGAATATAGGCTATTACCAGCCCACAAAACCCTTCTTGGTGCTCCATGTCATTGGAGAGGGGCTTACATGACCTTGAATTTTGGGTTGTCTTGGTTATTGATGATTTTCTGACCAGTATGTAGTCTTTTGCCAAGCCTAGACATTTGGGAACCCTTTCCATGGTGCCTCTATGAATTATTTTTTCAAAAAATGCCTATTAGGGTTGTTTCACACTCATAGATTTTCCATCAATATATTACATTTTAAGATAATATATTTTTTTCTATTTCAAATAACTAGTTAAGAGAAAGCGTGTCATCCTATTGAAATAGATATCATTTTAATATACACCAATTTTAAGAGTTATTTAAAAATATATTTATCAAAATATGAAAAAAATAATCCATGCACTAAAATTTCAAACTATAAATACAAAAGGAAACTTGTAGATTCTTTTCTTTAGATATAGATTGATGCCACACTTAACAATACTGCATATTTTTAATAATTATAGTGTCAATTATATATTTATGTGTGTGCGTGTATGCATGTATGTATATGTGTGTGTGTGTGTGTGTGTGTGTGTGTGTGTGTGTGTATGTGTGTGTGTGTGTGTGTGTGTGTGTGTGTGTGTGTGTCTATGTCTATGTCTGTGTGTGTGTATTTGTATATATATGTATATATGTATATATGTATATATATGCATGTATATACATTCTAAAAAAAATGAACTTAAAAAACACTTAAAACATTTGACATAGAATTTAAATCATATATGTGACTTCCTAGTGATTGAACTTTAAAATCTATGCTAGTGTTGGTCATTTTCTTTCTAATAATGCTAGAAAAATTTAAACTTTCAATCTAATGCCTTAAAGTAATTACAATAGTAATATCCATTTTTAGTACTATAAGAAATCAAAATTCTAAAGAATTAATCATTTTTAATTTCTATAAAGGCTGGATTTAATTGGTTATGATTTTTTTTGTTAATCCCAAAACCAATTCTCAATGGTCATTTATGTGATTCATTTAAAGCAAGAGATAGACATGTTTAAGAACTATAAGGATTAATATATACTAATTTTTTTCCAATGAAACACTACCCTACATAATCCTTCACCTCACCAGACCTAAACACTTGTAGATAACTTATAGATTTTTAATCTACTTAGAGAGAAGGAAGAATAATCATATACAATCTCTATATTTTTATAAAAATGTCAAATCCTCAAATTTGATTTCAATTACTTAAAGAAAATGATAATTTAAAGGTCCATTTTGTCTTCATGAAATTCTTTGAGAGTAATTTTATAAAATACATTTTTTTCTAAGAGGCTCCAAACTATTATCAATAAAAAATATTTAATAAAATAAATTTAATGCAATTCTATTGAATGATGCTGATGAATTAACTATTTTAGCTTTTATCAAATATTTAAGGCTCAATTATTTAGGGATCTCTTTTTGGGTTTCTCATTGAGATGTTACATCCTAATAGTTTTGATCTTGTTTTGCTTAAATGTAAAATAAAAATCAAGCATTTTATACTATTGACACTCTTACATTTTCTTTCGAGGACAACTATGTCAAAATATTTATATTTTGGTCTTATTTTCATGTATAAAAATGTATCAATTTGTATTCATTTTAGGACAATAGGGAATACTCCTTAGAAAATATAAAATGGCAAGGGAAGTGAATCACATATGATAATATAGTCCTCTTAGAACATGTGATTTACCAAGTGATCAATCTAGAATTAATGGACATGCTTAAAGCTTGAGTGTCTATCAAGGTATTTTTAAATACTGGTAGCTAGAGAATAAGTCCCTACAAATTGGAGAAGATTTAGTGTCTAATATTTATTTCATACATATTATTAGCACAAAATCTAGAGATAATCAAATATTGTGTTTGCAAGTGTAAAATATATTTTCTAGTTGTGGACTAGATTTGGAATAGTGAAGTCAGACCAATGTAAATCATAGAAGAATATTTTGGTTCTATTGTACACACATGTTTGTAACCCAAGACCGTTTTTATATTTTAAGACACGTTGATCTAATTGTCTTCATTCATTGTTAGTCATTATTTAGTCACTAAGCTAGAAAAATCTATTTGTTTATTAGTATGTATATAGAATGACTGTACTTTCTATTTGATATTGGTTAGTCTTATCACCTCAAATCGAACAACTTACTTAATCTAGATTGATTTGAAATCAATTACTTTGTGTAACTAATTAATCTAATTTAACCCTAAAAAAAAATCCATTCTCATTTCAAATCTTTAAAACACATTTATTATTAACATCTTTTAGTAAATATATATTAGTATACATTTTAACTATAAACTAGTTTACTAGTATGGATATACTAGATCTATTGAAGAGTAAGATAATCCTGCTGAACTTCTTATTCAAGATAATATTGCAATTCAACTGAAAGAAGAAAATAGAACCATTTAAGTGAAAATGAAATAAAATATATATATTTTTAAATAACCACATAGAATCATTACATTGCCTTATTTTATATACATCTAGATAATACTTAATATCAAAAAATATATTTAAACAATGATAAAAAAACACACCAATTTAACATCAATTTATTAATACTTACTTATCACAATCTATGACATTACTTTGTTATTCATACATCTATATTAATACTTAATCCATCACACTCACTTATTTTATTCCTGCTCGCCCTTAGTTATAGTAGGGGCTACCAGGTAATATTAACACACCATAATATTAGTACATCGATAGTAGTACGGAATCCATCACACTAGTTTATTTTATTCCCGTTTGCCCTCGGTTATAGTAGGGGCTACCAGGTAACAGAAGGCCGGGCTGGTTTTCAAGGATGTGGAGCTGAATCCACACCTGACGTACATTCATCAAAACACCAACAAGCCACCTCGCTACAGAATCCCCCAATATGATGATCTACATTTTTACACACGTCGTTGCACTCACTGTCCCTCCATAACCAGCATGGTCCGTGAAATCTACCGCTCATGGCTGTGCAATAGCCGTAGAAATCATCCTCGGACACTTGCAATCATCAACATATTACAAATCAGGAAGTAGTGGTGAATATCAACGTTTAAAACATTGTATTCATCTACTAATATTGAAGAGTGGAGTAGAATAAGTAGTATTATTACCAGAAGCATAAGCAAAAGAGGCTGTGAGCAATGAAAACAACAGAAACACAAATATGCCATTCGCCATGTAAGCAACTGCAGATGTATTATATCGAAAGGTAATAATGTATTCTGTTAGTAAAGGATTACCTGCTTATATACCTCACACACCAACTACTCTCCATCGTGTGTTACGCGCAGTTTCCTTTGTTTATTGCCACCACAAATCCGATTTCAAGATTATTTTGGAGTACTTAGGTCTTACGAAGATACAAAATAATATGAAATGATTTTAAACGTTAACATCAACATCCAAATGCCCATAACAAGTCATCGGGGAGATCGTGAACTCTATTATGAGTGATGGTAAATTCATCTTTATTCTAATTTTTAAATTTATTTATTATTTTTTAAATAGAAAAATATATATATTGTTTGTTGTGTGGAAGGTGTTCTTTAGGATAAGAATTGTCTTTTCAAAATTTTAAACTTAGATTTTTAGATAAACAATAAGATCTTAATTATGTGGAAGACATCTATGTGAACATTACTGGTTGATTTTAATGTTCCATCAAGAATGCGGTAGAATGATGGTTAACCATTAAAAAAGATTTGACCGTTTGATAAATCTAATTGAAAATAAATAAAAATAATATTAAAAGAAATAAAACACTTTATACAATGAAAGAAAGCAAAGAATTAGTATTATTTTTATATTTCCACTAGAAAATATAACAAAAAAGGAATAAAAACCATAATTATTATATTTTACAAAAAATATTTTACTACATTGAATTTACCTTATCTAACTAATCATTGCACTTTATATAAAGAAAGAAAACAAAGAATTAAATATTGTGTCTATTTGTCCACTAATATTCAAAGTATATAAATCATATTATACAGGCATCTGACAGTTGCGAATGTGTTAACATGATGCACGACTATTGAAAAAGACCTTAAAATTTAATTATTATAGAATAATTATATTTTGGATTTTTTTTATAAATTATATAATAAAAGGAATTTAAACTTAAAATATAAATTAAAATTCATAGAGTGAGAAAAATAAGGTATTTTTTTCTTAGTCATTTCATGCCAATAGTCGAAGGATAGAACTTCCCTACAGAGTTATGATCAAGGTAGCATGTCATTTGATTAAGCATATAATAATTCACCTTTAAAACCTCTTCAGTTTACCTGTTGCATACATAAGAGGAAAATAGATAGAGAGAGAGAAAATGAGAAAATAAAGAGAGAGAAATTGAGAACTAGAGAGGGAGACAAAGAGATACAAGAAATAAAATGTGAGATAGAGATACAAAACTAGAGGTATAGATATAAAGAATAAATATGGAGAGAAAAGGAAATAGAGATAGGAAGAGAGATAAAGAAAGAGATAGAGGAAAATAGAGGAGATACTTCGATATAGTTGCATAAAGAGAGAGATAAAGACATAAAGAGAAATAGGAGACATATATATATATATATATATAGAGAGAGAGAGAGAGAGATAGATAGACAGACAGACAGACAGAGACAGAGAGAGGGGGGGGAGGGAAGGGGAGATAAATAGGGATAGAAAAAAATAGTAAGGAGATAAATATAGGGAGAGGGAAATTAAAAAAGAGAGGAAATGAGAGAAATATAGATAGAGGAAGAGAGAAGGGAAGAAAAATATAAACAAAAATAGGGGAGAGAGGGGAAGAGAGAGATTGATAGATAATAAAAATAAAAATATAGAAAGGGAGAGAGAGATACAAATATCTCTCTCTCCCCATATATCTTCATATATATCTCCTCATATGTACCTCTCTCTACCTATTTCTATATATCTCCCTCTCTCTACCTCTCTCTATAGAAATTCCTATCTCTATCTTTCTATCCCTCCCTCTCTCCCTCTCTCATTCTCTCCCTCTCTCTTTGTCTCCCCAACTTTCTATCTCTATTTCTCTCTCTCCCTCTCTCTTTGTTTCCATCTCCATCTCCATATCTATCTTCCTCTCTATCTCTCTCCCTATCTCTATCCCTTACCTCTCCTTACATCTCTTTCACTCTTTCCCCTCTATCTTTCCCACTATATATATCCCTCTTTCTATATATTTCTCTCCCTCTCTCCCTCCCTCTCTATCTATTTATATTTATCTCTCCCACTCTATATCTATCTCAATATATCTCATTTAGGCACACACTCCTTGTTTCTCCTTCCCTATCTCTATCTCTATATCTATTCCCTCTCACACACACATTGTTTCTCCCTTCCTATCTCTATCCTTTTCTCTATATCTCTATGTCTCCCCCATCTCTCTATCTCTCTCCCTCTCTCTATTAATTATCTTTATCACCTCCTTTATATTGCACTCTTTCCCCCTCTATTTCTATCTATTAGAGTAAATTATATTTATGCTTAAGTTTACGTAGGCTTGCATTTAGTTTAATTTTGTAATTATTAATCTAGGTGGTTTATTCCTGTGTGGGTAGTTTTCTTACCCGTCAGCATTTTCACGGCTTTAAAAGCTTGTAACATTATGTAATTTATCATCTCATATTTTTTCACTCCTTGTTTGTTGAAATGGTCTTGTGTCTTTCTCGCTATTTTGTGAAGGTTTTCTGCAGTTGATGATCTTGGGTTATTCACTCTATCATGGTATTAAAGCCTCCCAGTTTGTAGTATTCTTCCTTTGAGAGTTTTCACCGGAGTACTTAAGATCGATTTATTTTTTGGAATTTGAAATTTTCTAAATTTCAAAATTGCCTCAATTTTTTATTTTCCTAATTGTTGGAAAATGCAATTGCAATCCAGGCACATCCTTTTCATTTGTTGCAGTCACCAATTTTTGTTGCTTGAGAGGCATCTCTTTCTTGTGATTGTTGAAGGTGTTCTTCATATTACGGGGCTGCGAATTCAAGCATAGGGTGATGAACATTTAGATTCCTTTTGAAGCCCATTTTCTCTATTGTGAGGGGTCGATGGGTTTTTAAGTTTGGAGCACAAATTTTGATTTGAATATTGTTGGAGCAATTTTTGTATTTTGGAGGTGGAAGAGTCTTTTGGAGGGTGCAATTTAAATTGCTTAGGCCATGATTTTCTTATTGGGGGCTACGTATTACCTCTAGGAGTGTGATTTTCCTTAGAAAATCTCTTTGAAGGTGTTGCTATTTGGAGGTATCGTGACTCTGTGAAGAGGCATTTCTATGTGAGCATTTATGTGGAGGATATTATTTTTTTAACTTTATTAAAGTTTCCCCTAAAATATTTAGGGCTTCTCTACAACTGATTGGAGTGGGCCCCAGTTCTCAAGTGTGACCTTTTGAACTTATTTTGGGATTTTATTCCCACATTTTCTACGTGGGGAGATTTCTAGCTTTTAAATATCCTCTTTAATGGTGTGAGCAAAGGCTCATGTGGTGGTTTTTGGCAATATCTTGTGGTGGACATTAGTGTGATTAGTGGATATTGCTTGGATGATTGGCTGCTTGGTGGCATGATTTGGATCCTTGTGCTTGAACTTGGTGATTTGGAGTTCACTTGGTCCAAGAGGCTCCCTTTTAAGCCCCTGTCCATTATGTGGTTGTATGGTGTGACTGAGAGCTTCAGAAGTGACTTTATAGGCCCTTTTTTTCATTTTTGCATATCTTTTGCAAACAGAGGCCAATTTTTGCAAACCACATATCAAAGGAAAGGTATTTTCATCACCTTTGTAGTGGTTGAGTAATTTCTCTCATTTTTTGTTGTTTGGTGGTGCTATTAATCTGTTGAAGTTTGATATTGGTCTCCCTCCATTTGTAGTTTTTGGTAGTTTCTATTTCTTGTTGAAGGTTATTATTTTTGCATTTTTAGAGATTTTTCATAGTTGTTATGGGGTTTTCTTTGCATCCTACTATGATTATGCTAGAAAGAAAAAATTATACACAATGGAGAGATGGTACATTGCAGCACTTGAGATGGCTTCATTTTTTTCCATACCTATATAATCTTATTCCCCTTCCTAGTACTGATAGTAAGAAGCTTGCATGGAATTGCAAAAGGGATCATGTCCTAGGAGTTATTACAATGCATACTGATGATGCCACTTTAGATGCTATTGATCATTTTGAGTTTCCATATACTCTTTGGACGAAAATCTAGGAAATGCATGGAGATCCTGATATTCAACCATTCCTAGATGATCATGTTTTTGATTGTCTTGTGCCTCTTCATTTTTCAAATAGGATACCCTATGCTCATGTTGCCATGCAAGAGTTTGAATTTTTGGAATACTTTGAGTCTTCAGATGAGGATGATCAGGGTTCTTCAGATGCTTCTTATTCTCCATCAGGGACAGTTCATGTACCTTTTCCTTTAATGATTCATTGTGCAGAGTCATTAATTGAGACTCCTATCATTCGTGTTCAGTAGGATCATTCATTTTTTGTTGATGATTCAATGCACACATCGAGTGATTCATCACAACCAGTATCCCATTGTCTTCCTGATTGGGATTCTTATTTTATGGACATTGGTTGCTTGTTCATATAATCTCATATTTCAGATTTGGAGGACACATTTGAGGGTATATCCCTCCTATTTTATGATAGTTGTGGTACAAATATTTTCACCCCATTTTAGTCTCTGGATATTGTTTAGGATTATTTTCCAGTGGTACCTTGTTTGCTACCTTATGTTGTGATTGGGCATGTTCTTGATTAGTTCATGGCATGATTTTCCAAGGTCTTGGTGACACATGAGCAGATTTCAAAGGTGCCATCATATATTTTCATGCTTCTTTGGGAAACATACCTACATTTGTATTTGGTTTTGTTTCTTCTGAAAGGGAGACAAGTTGTTTGTTGACATTGGATCATGTTTTGTCTTCAAACACTTACCATTTTTGCAAGTGATTACACATTGTGGGGGAGGCTATATAGTCTCTCTCTTTCCTTGTAATGGGCGGGGGGATATTGATTGTGTATACATGATGTATGTAGTACTTGAGGCATGTGACTAAGTCCTCCATCCATGCATCATTTTTTTTTTCTTTTCTCTCTTTGGGAGAGGGGGTTTTTTTCCACTAGCTTTTCCTCCCTTTCTCTGGTTGTAAGAGATTTCTTTTTTTGCATTGTAAATGGGTACCTAACATGCTTATGTAGATGGGACCCATATTGCATTTTCCATCTTCATTCTCCCTAAGTTCCACTTAAGGGGGAGTGTTAGAGTAGATTATATTTACACTTAAGCTTACTTAGGCTTGCATTTAGTTTGATTTTGCATTTATTAATCCTGGTGGTTTATTCTCGTGTGGGTAGTTTTCTTACCCATCAATGTTTTTATAGATTGAAAATCCTATAACATTATGTAATTTATCATCTCATATTTTTTCACTCCTTGTTTGGTGAAATGGCCTCATGTCTCTCTCACTATTTTGTGAAGGTTTTTTGTAGTTGATGATATTGGGTTATTCACTCTATCACTATCTTCCCATATCTTGCTATCCCTCTCTTTTTATATCTCATTATCTCTATTATCTCCATCTCTCTCTATATATATATATTTACCTCTATGTATCTTTTTCTTTGTCTCTCTCTCTCACCCTATCTATCTTTCCTGAGTTATATTTATCTCTATATCTCTCATTTATATCCCTATCTCTCCTTATCTACCTATCCCTATCACTTCCTCTTTCTATATCTCTCTACGTGTCTCTCCCTCACCCTCCCTCTCTATCTATTTATACATATACATCTCCCTCTTTATCTCTCTACATATCTCTCTCTTAATCATACACACACACTCATTGTTTCTCCCTCCCTATCTCTATCTACATCTCTATCTCTATCTTTCCATATTTAAATTCTTACATATCTACATTTATCTCTATCTCATTATCTATGCATCTCTCTCTACCCTATATCTTTCCCTCTCTATACCCCTTTGTATTTATCACTTACTATCTCTATATTTATATTTGTATCTCTTCATCTCTCATTCTCACACTCTCTCTCCCTCTCTATATATTTATATCTTCCATATCTTTCTATCTATTTTTCCTCTCTATTTATATCTCCCTCTTCTTCTCTACATATCCTTCTCCTCCATTTCCATCACCATCTCCATCTCTATATCTAACTTCTTCTCTATCTATATCTCCTTACCTCTCTTTCTCTCTCCATATTTCTATCCCCATATCTCACTCTCTCTTCCACTTTCCATATTTCGAACATAACATGAGCCTATTGGTAATCGAGCCTTATTATTTTCTTAATTCAAAGGTTTTGTTTTAATTGTGTTTTGATCCATTTAAGAAGATGCATAGTTGATTTGAAGCTATAACTTCTCCATTGCGACCTTTGTTGGACAAACAACATCATTTTTTAAATGGCCTACCAATTGACCTCATCTACAATACACAAATTTATGCAAAAACAGACCAAAAATACCTTAATTGACCTTCCACACTTCTTATGTGTACCCATTGCACACCAAGGTGTAATTTCTAGTTATATATAGGTGAGAATTTAATAGTGTTCCTAACAAGTGCAATATTATGTCGTCCACTTTTCAATTTAAGGAGGGTAACCCTCTATTTTAACAAGTATTCTTCTACACTTTACTCTTAGAAAGGGCTCTTCCTTAACCAACTTAATTAAATATCAAATTGAGGATATTTATTTCATTCATTTCATTGTCATGTCATGGAAGTTAACTATACAAGATTTTTCTTACTTTATTTGCATGCCAACCTCAAATTTATTTCTCAACTCAATCAAACAAGAAGTAATTCTCCCATTTATCTAGTGCTATTTTAGTTAAGCATCCCCTAACCAAAGATCTATGGGAGTAATCCCTATATATTGTCCTCTAAATAATTCCTAGACATTCATACACTAGACTCATTTGAAATGTGTCCTCAACAAAGAACTCAATTCTTTGACAACCTAATATGTAAATATTAGAATGAAAAAAGTGTTCAAATATGAACCATGTATGCACATTTCATCTATAAGACTCATTTAATTACTTCACTAAGTGAAATATATAATTGAAAGGATCAATAAACCATTCTTATTAAAGATCTCACATGCATGGGATTTTGTAGACTAAACTTCATTATCGAGACCAAAGATAAATTCTAGATAAATAAAATTTTAATGGTCCTCCAAATTTGTAGGATTCCTTTATAAATACCTTATGAATATTAGAATGTAAAAAATTAGGATAAACATGATTCTTGAATGAAATCTCACATTTATTGAACTCTACAAATACATTTAGTATAGACTATCAAACCAAAGTCTTAAAATACTAATTGATTTCCTATTTGTAGAGATATGATATTGATTCAATTATAAAACTTAAAATGAAAACATAAGTAAATAATTATAGAATTTTTAGTTATTTGAAATTAATTAGACATTGGAGGGTGTTGGTGCTTTTAACTCATTCCCAATGACCTCTAAGGATAAATTTATTTTTATTCTTTAAGGCAAGGTAGGTTGGTCAATTAACAAGGAAATCACTCTTATGGTAAATTTATCATGCACTTTAGGCTCTACAAAACCTAGGTGGGTTCCCCTTATGGTATCAATGTTAGAATATGAATTGTGACTATTACATGATACCAAGAAGATATTATCCTCATACATTTATGACACAAATTCCCAAATTTAACTCATACAAAATCAATAGTTCTCTTAGAATCCTAAATTTTAACATGAAAAGTGAGAACAATAGAAACTAATTTATAAATAGTTTAAATGATTTAAATATTTAAGTTCTTTTTGGTAATTGAGAAAAGATGTAGTAAGATAAGTTCCTTAGGGCTATAGAGTTTGATAATCAAATAATCTTCTCATAAAAAACTCAAACATAGATCCAATAGCTTATTAAACATTATTACATTGTAATAATCTAACCTACAAATGGTGTAGAATATGATTCAAATTAGAAATATGATGAAAAAATATTTCATGTGTAGTTGCAATCGACATCATCAAAAAAATATTTTAGTTTGGTTTTTTTTTTTTTAGTTTCTTTTTTTTTTTTTGAAATGTCACTCATCTTGGTTTTGGTGGTCAATTATGAAAGAAGTTGAATGATTTTCTGTCATTTATTGACAAAAATCATATATGGATATACATTTGAAGGTTCATTCACTCATCTTGGTTTTGGTGGTCAATTATGAAAGAAGTTGAATGATTTTCTGTCATTTATTGACAAAAATCATATATGGATATACATTTGAAGGTTCATTGCATGTAATTTCATTAAGCCTCTTGAAGGTTGACTGTCAAATAAATGAAATATTTTCCCTATTTCAATGTATTGGTGTAGCATTATTTTTGTGAAATAATGTTCACTCAAAATTGGAATATGGTCATTTTTAGTAGTTGCAAATAAAATGAAATCATTTAAAAAAGATAATTAAAATGATTAGAACTAAAAATAGAAGAGGAGTAGTCACAAGTTTCAAGAAATAATGAAAATTGTGTTTTGAAAGGAAAATAGAGCATATTATAGGGGGAGCTAAGAAGATATAAGACATTTTATAATAAAAAAAATGGTAGATAAATGAAGAGGCGTGTAGTTGGGAGGGGGTGTAGAATCATAAATTTTCACCCTTGACAATTTTACACTATATATTTCTCCCCCTATGTGACTAGACCTAATTGTACACCTAATTTCTTAAATTATGCATTCTTGGAATATTTGTATATTTATCAAGAAAACCCATGTACAAAACCTAAGAAAAAATTTACTATTTTTCCCCTAACACCTTACATGCCACAAACAAGGGTTGGGACATAGTCACCCTAGATGACCTGGTCCCCCTTTTTTGCCTCCAGATTTTAATATGTTAGAGTTGGCATTTTATTATTTGGATTTAAAATGTAAAATATTGTTTATCAAGATTCAATTTGCGTGAAATTAGATTAAATTCCTATAATTACCTAGTCATCCAATCATGTGAAAACTAAATGGGGAAATATAACAAGATTTATTTTCAAGAGATTCATCAAGAGCATTCAAGAGAATATTTGAAACATTTTAATAGAAAAGCATCATGTCAAGTTTCATGTGAGTCTTTTCATGTTTATTTTATCATTTTATTTGTGAGGACTAATTCTTGTAGGTCTCTTAAGAAGATCAAGTCAAATTGATGTCAATCCTTTAGGCGATTTAATTGACTTCAGTCCTTCAAGGAAATATGACTTGTGTGGTAAGTTATAGTCCATTGTCGACTCATCATTCATTTATGATTTAGCTCTATCCCTCAAAAGGATAAGCTCTCCTTTATTATCTTTGTTGGATAGGACAACTAAGAGGGGGGTCAATCAATTGTCATAGATTATAACCTTAAATTCAATTACCGAAACTAACACATAAACTGATTAAGTGTTTAACCATCAAATGAAAATACAAAAAAACAATAACACCAGATTTACATGGAAAACCCAATGAGGGAGAAAAAACAGTGAGGGTTAACTCACACTATAGAGAACATCAAAACCAATTACCAAAAGGCTCACTGCCTAAGATAAGGATCACTCCCTGAAATAAGGCTCACTACCTAAAATAATGACTTATTGTTCGGACTCACTATCCACGGGGATACAAATCAAAGGGATCATTGCCACAAAGATAAAAAGAAGATAAAAAAGGCTTGTTAGAGAGAGAAAACAATCCCAATTTAACAAATATTCCACAGCAATCACTTATCAACTTGCATGAATGATAGAGTTTTCCTTCTACTCACTACATCTAGAAACTTGGTGTTAAGCTTCATACTAAACAACCACACACTTAACTCACAAAATTTAAGAATAGCATCAAATTTGCATATGATCTTTCACTTATCTTCCTTCTTTTCTTATGTACAATTTTCATCACTAACACATTATATATTTATACTATAGATACAAAGTCAGCCATCCAACTTCAAATTCAAATTAGTTCAGTGCTAAACATCCTACAGTGGAATTAGAATGAGGGTGACCTAAACACGTGCTTCACCAAGATCCATAATAGATCCAACACACTTCATCAAATTTGAAAATAGTGATTGAGACATGATCAACCACATCAGTGTAAAACACATAGATCAATTAAGCTTGATGCTTCCAAATGCTAAACCAGGGAAACACAACTCTAGAACCACATGCCATAATGCTTCATCAAATAGAAATCTGAACCAGCAACAATTCTCTCGAACCTCAATCAAAACATAGAAAAATATAGTTCACAAGCACCTAAAAAATATCCTCAACAACTAAATACCTGCAACCTTCTTTTTAGTACAATTTTCTCAATATCCTCAAAATATACAATCAACAACAACTAGTAGATAACAAGTTGACTGGAAACACAACTCCAGAACAACTAAATGCCAGAATCTTCAATAGAACCAGGGAAACACAACTCCAGAACCACATGCCATAATACTTCATCAAATAGAAATCTGGACCAGCAACAATTCTCTCGAACCTCAATCAAAACATAGAAAAATATAGTTCACAAGCACCTAAAAAATATCCTCAACAACTAAATACCTGCAACCTTCTTTTTAGTACAATTTTCTCAATATCCTCAAAATATACAATCAACAACAACTAGTAGATAACAAGCTGACTAGTTGACATCAATGGCAACACTTTATTCCTCTTTCCATTCTTGCAATTATCCCCCCCTTTGTCATTGATGGAAACACATGATGTGAAAAACCATCAAAGATACCATACCGGTTCTAAAAATACTTCTCAAGATTTTTTCTTTTGCTTCTCCCCTTTAGAAGATCATCTTCCTCATTACCTTCTTTCTCTTATTAAATTTCCTTTCCCTTTCACATGCTCTCTCTCTCCCCCTTTGAAATCAATGGCAAAGGAAAAAGATATATCCATTGAAACTTCCTTTGACATGAAAAAAAATACTCATAATTACAACACTTAGAAATTTTCCTGCTCCCCCTGAGGGGTAGCCACCAAAAAAAAATGAATCCAAAAGGTTAGAACCATGAATCAACTGGATTGATTCATCTCCAAATGCATCTTAGTTCATACAAGGAGGGGCAATAACCACTAGCTTATCCTATAGATACTCAAAAGTATCTTTAGGAAGAGCATTTGTAAATATATCTACAATCTGATCCTTTGTTGAAACATACTCAAGCTTGAATTCATTCTCCATGACCTTTTCTCTTAAGAAATGATACATGATAGATATATACTTTGTTCTCGAGTGCATCACAGGGTTCTTTTAAATTTTAATTGCACTTGTGTTATAATAGAAGATAGAAATAGGATCATCATGTAGTACTATGATATCTTTCAATGTCTATTTCATCCATAAAACTTGTGTATAACAAGATGCAACAAAAATATACACAGCTTCAATAGTAGACAAAGAGACTAAATCTTGCTTCCTACTAAACCATGCCACCAATCTACATCCAAGAAAGAATGCACCACCACTTGTACTCTTCTTGTCATCTATACTTAGCCCAATTGACATTTGTATAAGAATTAAGTGTAAAACCAATATCTTTAGGATACCATAATCCATAATCCAGAGTGCCTTTCAAATATTTGAATATTATTTTAATTGTAGTAACTTGTGTTTCCTTCAGATCTTCTTGAAATCTAGCTACAAGAGGAACTGCATGCGTAATATCTGGTCTAGTAGTAGTCAAATATAGTAGTCCACCAATCATAGATCTATACGTTCTTTTATCAATCTTAGGTGAATCGTCATCTTTACTCAACTTGCAACGAGTCACCATAGGAGTACTTACCAGTTTGGAGCTGTCCATCCCAAATTTTCTCAACATTTCTCTCACATACTTACATTATGAAATAAAAATTCCTTTCTTTGTTTGATTTATCTATAGCCCAAGAAAGAAATTCAGCTCACCAAACATAGAGATTTTAAATTATTTTTGCATATCTTTTGCAAACATCTTACACATATTTTCATCTCCCCCAAAGATAATGTCATCAACATATATAGCTATAATTAAGATTTTGTCATTTTCATGCTTGAAATACAAATTACTAGCTACCATAGCTTTGTTAAATCCTTGCTAACTCAAATACTTATATATCCTTGCATACCAGGCTCTAGGAGCTTGCTTCAGTCCATATAAAGCTTTCTACAATCTGCAAACCATATTTGGTTGATCTTTTAACTAAAATCCTTTTAGTTGTTCCATGCAGACCTCTTCATCTAGTTGACCATTCAAAAATGTTGACTTGAGATCCATCTGATAGATTTTGAAATAATTATAAGTAGCTAATACCAAGAGCATCCTTATAGCTTCCATTCTTGCTACCAGGGAAAAAGTCTCCTAAAAATATATACCTTCCACTTGTGAGTAGCCTTTACACACAATCCATGCTTTTTTTTTGACAACTTTACTGTTCTCATTCAACTTGTTTCTGAATACCCAATTTGATCCATTGATATTTTTGTCTGCTGGTCTTGGGACCGATTCCCAAGTTTTATTCTTTTCAATCTACAAAATTTATTTTATTGCTTTCTTCCAATGTTCATCCTCACAAGATTCACTTACTGACTTCATTTCAATTTCAGAGAATAAGCACAAATTTACTTTAGTAGTAGCTTTGCTTCTAGTTAACACACCTTTTTTCTTCTCTCCAATAATCTGACTTTTTGAATGATTCCTCTGTACATATTTCCGTGTCCAAGGGGACATCACTAGATCATATTATTCTCTTTCATTTTGTTCATTGTACTCTTTCTGATCATCTCTACCCTATTATTTCACAGTCATGTTCATCATTATGCATATCTATCAATATCAATAGAATTCTTCATTGTTTCATCAACCTTCACATTCAAGATTTCTACAATATTCCTCAATCTTTTGTTGAAATATTTGTATGCCTTGCTTTTAGTAGAGTATCTAAGAAATATTCCTTCATCACTTCTTGCACAAACTTTCCCAATGTTTCCTCATCTCTTCTGATATAGCATTTGCTTCCGAATACCTTGAAATATTTAACTATAGAAATTATTTCGTGCAATAGCTCCTAGGGATTCTTTGTACTATTTTATCTTTCTTGAACTCAATTGAATACATATATAGCAGTGCGAATAGCTTCTTTCTAGTAAACTTCCAATAATCCAACTTCAATGATCATTGACCTAGTAGCTTCTTGAACTGTTATGTGTTTCCTTTCAACAACTCCATTTTGCTAAGGAGTTCTTGGAGAAGATAATTGTATCTTTATTCCATTCACTTCACAAAACATATTGAGCTCATGGGAGGTTAATTTATCACCTCTATCAGATCTCAAGTATTTTATCTTCAAATTCACTTTATTCTCAACCATAGCCTTGAATGCCTTGAATCTATCTAATGCTTCTGAATTTTCTCTTAAAAATGTAACCCATATATATCTAGAATAAGCATCAATTAAAAGCATAAATTACCTTTCACCAAGTAGACTTCACACTCTCATGGGACCACAATGATTTGTATGAACCAAATCTAGTAATCCAATAGTAGATTATTCTCTTGATCTGTAATGATTTCTTGTTAGCTTCCCAAGTTGGCAATTATTGTAGATAGCATTTATAGGCTTTGTAATTATTAGTATATCTCTCATAGCCTGAATATTACTAATCCTCGCCAAGTTATAAAAATTCATGTGACACATTCTCCTGTGCCATAACCAACTATCATTTATTTGAGTCATAAAACATCATCCATCAATACCTTTAAGCTGATAAATATTCCTTTTAGATTTCTTTCCTATAGCAATCAATGTTTTGGATCCTTTCTGGATCTCACACTTCTCATCCTTAAACACAAGATCATATCCCTTTCTGCACATTTGACCAATGCTCAACAGATTATTCCTTAAACCCTTAACATATTAGATATCATTAGTATGATGTTGGCCATCAAAACTTACTGAACGTCTCCCATAAATTTTTGGCACCTGTATCATCTCCAAACATAACCATACCTCCATCATATTTTTCAAGTTTCAAAAACTTAATCTTATCACCAATCATGTGATGTGAGAAACCACTATCAACAACCCAAAAATTCTATTCCTACTTAGCATATAGGGCAGAGATAACTATACCTTCATTTTTCTCCTTCTCCTTTTCTGAAGCACATTCCTTTGATTTGTTTTTGAAAGCTAGTAGTAGGTTCATCTTTAATCTCCAAGAATAAGCATTCATTGTCATCTATATCTTCATATTCTGAATCTTCATCTGAAATACTAGCATTCACATTAACATAGTAAGCTCTATTAATATTCTTTTCTTTTGTTTCTTTCTAATATCTTTGTTTATTCTTTTTAGCTCTTTCTGAACACTTTTCAACATAGTGACCCATTTCTACACAACTAAAGAACTTAAAGGGAAATTTACCTTCATAATTACCAAAGTCTTTTCTCAATCTTCTTACAAAGTTAGCCTCAATTTCATCAAAGTTCTCTTCATCCATATCTTCAATTTTTATAGCTTTCAAAGTAGTCTTTGTTTTTCCTCCACTTCTTAGATTCGACTTCCTCATCTCATAAGATTTTGAAAATCCTAACAACAAACCCTTAGTACAAGTATTATAATCTATAGTCTACTCAATAGCACTCACCTTTTCACTATAGGCATCAGGAAGAGTTCTAAGAATCTTGTTTACAATTCTAGTTTCATCTATAGTAGCACCAAGAGATCTCATTCCAACCACTACCTCATCCAATCTCTATACACAGGCTTTAACATTCTCATCTTCAGACATATGTAAAAGTTCGAACTGTGTTTCAATTTTTTTTAATTTTGCCTCTTTTACAATTTCATCACCATTGTGTGCTCTTTCTAAAGCATCCTATACTTCCTTAGTTGTCTTTAAATTGTGAACCTTAATCAACTCGAAATGTACCAAACTATTTATCAAGATGAGCTTTGGCTTGTTATTTGCTTCATGTGCTTTAATTTGTTCAGGTGTACTCAGACCATTTACATGAGGAGTGTAGGTATTCTCATAAGCTTTCTCTACATCATATCCACAATACTCTAGATATTCTTCCACCAATACTTTCCAGATACCATAATTAGTTCCATCAAACCTCGGATGATCAAAGACCATTTTGTTAGCCAACCCAGACCTTCCTCAAGCAGTTAAGCTCTTCACTAAGGAACTAAGCTCTGATACCAATTGTTGGATAGGAAAAATGAGAGGGGGGGTGAATCAGTTGTAACAAATTATAACCTTAAATTCAATTACCGAAACTAACACATAAATTAATTAAGTGTTTAACCATCAAATGCAAATACACAAACACAATAGCACCAGATTTATGTGGAAAAACCTATGAGGGAAAAACCATGGTGAGGATTAACTCACACTATAGAGAATATCAAAACCAATTACAAAAGGCTCACTACCTGAGATAAGGCTCACTCCTTGAAATAAGGCTCATTACATGAAATAAGGACTCACTGTCTCAATTCAATATCCACAAGGCTACAATTTGGAGGGTTCATTTCCATAGAGATACAAGGAAGAAAAAGAAGACTTGTTACAAAGAGACAATAATCCCAATCTAATGAAGATTCCATCACAATCACCGATCAACTTACATGAATGATATAGTTTTCCTTTTGCACACTACATCCAAAAAATCAGCATTAAGCTTCACACTAAACAACCATACACTTAACTCACACACTTTAAGAATAGCATCAAATTTCCATCTACTCTTTCACCTATCTTCCTTCTTTTCTTATGTACAATTTTCATCACTAGCACATTTTTTTATTTATACTATCTCCAACCTTGAAAAGATACAAAGTTTGAATATAAGGTGCAACTAGAGTCCCCACCCAATCCGATATAGTTTTGGGTGGGAGGAGATACTAATGTAACATGTCAATGGCACTAGAATTCCCCTCATCCCCTGCTCCACCCAAACATTAAACCCCACAATAACTATTCCTCGGGTTCAAGTTGGGGGAAATTCAGACTTAGAGCGTGTTTGGGGGACTATAATCACTATAGGAGTGGTTGCCACATTAGCAACAATTGCAAGCATTGTATGAAGGGATTTCATTTGAGAAAGATACAAGTTTTTCATTCAATTATGATTGTAAACTCTTCCATGAACACCATAAAGTTTGATTGAAATGTTTCTGATTTGTATTATAGGAAGCATTAATTATTCTCACCCATCCTGAGTCTTGATTGCATTGTTGCATTAGGGGTAGAAAATGCATGCATGGCATGGTAAATGAATACAATGTGGCTATGAACTTTTGTATGTGCAAAAGAAAGTGGATACAATTGATTATGTTGATCCAACACTACCCATAGCTCCAAAACCAACTATAGAAGAACCCCTTGTTCATAAAGGAAGTATTTTATTGTGTAGCCACATTCTATTGATTATGCTATTGATTTTACCTATATATCCATTGACCCTATCCCCCTATCTATATATGGGGCAACCGATGTAGATATAGGAAACATGAGAGCCTAGATGGATTAGTTCCCATAGTATAGTATGGTTTCACTCCCATCACATACCCTATATCTACATACATCCTAGCCCACACCACCTACATAACTCTTAGTGTTAGGGTTTAGGTAGATTAGAGAAATAAACTTTAACAATTATATGTAGATTAAATAACCCAGAAATAAAAATGAAGAATAAAAAGAAAGAGATCAATGCAAAAATTTATCGTGGTTCACCCAATATGGGCTACATCCATAGAAACTTAGGCACTGAATGATTTTATTATCCAGTGCAAAATAGATTAAAATCTCACAAATTGCACACACCGTAGATTAAATCCCAACCACTTATAACAAGCTTTTGGAAGCTTCCAAAATTAGGGTTTTACAATGTTGTTTTTCATTTGACGTGTCAGCAGGAAAACCTTGATGTGTTAATGAGAAAAATGGAGTCTGATATGTTACGAGTGTATAGTATTTGCATGATCAATCACCACATACCAGCAATCTCCCACTTGGAGACTGATCGGGCTCCACACCAAACAATCTCCCACTTGGAGACTAATCCTGGACAACATCATTGCACTTGCAGCTCCTACTGAATTATAGGCCTAGCAGGTTTCTTATATCCACCATTATCAGTCATGAAGGCCAACAAAAATTGTTTTCCTCATCAGTTTCTCCCATGTAACCACCTTTGTGAACATATCTACAATATTCTCAGTTGTGTGAATTTTCTCTAGCTTCAACTTCCCATCCTCCAAAAATAATAGGATGAAGTGGTATCTAAGTTGTATATGCTTAGTTTTTGAATGCAAAGCTGAGTTCTTATCAAGATGAATGACACTCTAGCTATCAATGTACAAAGGGCTATCTTCTTGTTGTTGTCCCATTTCCTCGAGAAAACATTTTAACCAAATCATCTCCTCATTGGCTTTTGTAGCAGCAACATACTCATCTTTTGTGGTTGAAAGTGCAACAACCTTTTGTAGTCTTGAAATACAATTGACTACAGTACCTCCTATAGTAAAAACTCACCCTATGGTACTCCTACTATCAATATCACCCACCAGATTAGAGTCAACATATCCTTTTAGAGTAGAATTTGTTCCTCCAAAATATAGTTTCTTTGAAGTAGTACCTCTCAAATATCAGAGAATCCATTTTATTGCAATCCATTGTTCCATTCCTGGATTGCTCATATACCTGCTCATAACTCCCACTGCATGTGCAATATCTAGCCTTGTGCATACCATTGCATACATCAAGCTACCAACTGCTAATGCTTATGGTATTTTAGACATTTTTTCTTCCTCCTCTTGTGTCTTTGGACACATCTCCTTAGTCAAATTAAAATGACTAGGCAAAGGTGTACTATCTACTTTTGCATTATGCATGTTAAACCTTTTCAACACCTTCTCTACATACTCACTTTGAGACAAAAATAATTTTCTATTTGTCTTCTCTAGTGTGATCCTCATACCAAGGATTTGCTTTGGTACACCCAAATCCTTCATAGAAAATGAATTTTATAATTTCTACTTAAGTTCATTAATATGCTACATGTTAGACTTGACAACAAGCATGTCATCAACATAAAGGAACAAGATAATATGGCTGCCATTACCCAATTTCTTAAAATAAACAAAATAATCAGAATGATATCTTTCGTAACCTTGTTCAACCATAAAAAATATCAAATTTCAAATATCATTACCGAGGTGCTTGCTTTAGGCCATACAAACTCTTTTTTAACCTGCACACTAATTCCTCCTTACCCTTGACCTCATATCCTTGTGGTTGCTACATGTATATTTTCTCTTCCAAATCCCCATGGAGAAATATTATTTTCACATCTAGCTATTCAAGATGCAATTCATCCACAACCAAAAGACTTAGAATAGTTCTAATAGAATTCATTTTTACAATCGAAAAAAATATTTCATCAAAATCCATACCTTTTTTCTGTGCAAAACCTTTTACCACGATTTTGGCCTTATATCTTTTCTTGCCCCCATCTTCTTCCTTCAACTTGAAAACCCATTTATTTGGAAGTGCTATTTTTCTTGCAGGAAATTGGACAAAGTCCCAAGTCTGATTCTATAGCAAGGTATCCATTTCATCTTTCATGCCTAGCTCCCACTACTCTTTGGTATCTACCTGCATTGCTTCTTCATTAGCTTCAGGTTCAGTAGAATTAGCTAATAATATAGAATATAATGATGGAGAAAATATTTTTGGAGGTCTAGTTATCCTTGTAGAACATCTAACACTTACAATATTTTGTGGGATAACTTGTTGTTGAGCATAAGGTACCACTAGCATTTTATTTTCTGGAATTTCATCCAGCACCACATATTCTTTTTTGGCCTATTCATGCCTCTTTCCCTGTAGCTGGTACTTATACATGACCTTCTCATTGAATATAACATCTCTACTCCTAACGATTTTATGATTTTCATAATTCCATAATCAATAACCAAATTCATCTACTCCATATCCAATTAAGGTACATTTTTAGACTTAGCCTCAAGCTTGGTTCTATTTTCTATAGCAACATGCACAAAAGCTTCACAACCAAATGTTTTTAGAAATGAGTAGTTTACCTTTTTACCAATCTATGCCTCCTCTGGAATGCCACCATCCAAAGGATTTGAACGTCCCCTATTTATTAAATAAATAGTGGTATGTACATCATCTTCCGAAAATTGTAAGGGGAGTCCAACATGCAATCTCATGCTCCTTGCATGCTCCATAATGGTCCTATTTATCCTCTCAGACACACCATTTTCTTGTGGAGTTCCAAGAACTATTTTCTACCTATGGATTCCATTGTAAGAACACTAATTTTCAAATTCTTTGCTGTAATACTCACCTCCATTATTAGATTTGAGACACTTCAACTTTTTTTCCTTTCTTATTCTGAACCAAATCTTTCCACTTTTTAAAAGTTTCAAATACTTCTAATTTTTGTTTTAGGAAATACACCCATGTTTTCCTAGTTGCATCATCCATAAAAGTAACATAATAACAAGATCCACCAAGAGAAGATACTCGAGTTGGTCCCCATACATTTGAATGCACAAACTCTAATTTCTCACTCTTCTATTTCTCGACTTTGAGAAATCAAAATATTTTCTATTTTCCATAATCATAGTTTTTGTAGAACTCCAAGTCAAACTACTTTACACCTAGTAGCAAATTTCTGGAGTGAAGGATTTTCATGCCTTTCTCACTCATGTTCCCAAGTCTATCGTGCCACAATTCTATTTTTGTCCCTATAGCAAGTGTTCTAACTGTCTCATTAGCAATTATTTCTATAGCAACTAGGCTAGAATAAGTATTACCAGTACACATATACAATGTGCCTACCTTTTCACCTTTAGCTACTACTAATGCACCTTTAGTGACCTTCCAGACTTTTTCTATAAAGGTAACTATGCAGCCTTCACTACCCAGTTGTCCTGAAGAGATTAAATTTCTTCTCAAATTTGGAACATGCCTTACCTCCTATAGCAACCATTTATTTCCATTTTGGAACTTGAATTTTATTTTTCTTTTTCCAACAATTTAGCAAGGTTCATCGTCACCAAAAAAAACTTGCCAAAAATCACCATGAAAATAATCTACAAAATAATTCCTATGGGGTGTGGCATGAAATGAAGCCCTTGAATCTATTACACAGGAACCATTAACATTATCTAAACATAGAATTAAAGCATCCTACAATTTATTACTTGCAACATTAGCTTCCTTACTGTCATCATGTTGTTTGTCTCCTTGCTTTCCTTTTCAAGACCAACAATCCTTCTTCAAGTGTCTTTGTTTTCCACAGTGCCAACAATCCATTTTTCCTCTAGATTTAGATATTCATTTCTTTGACTTCACTTGTGACTTCCCATGATTTTTTGGGACTTTTTCTCTCTCCTTTGTTCTTCCCCTATTCTCTACAGTCAAAACATTACTTGATGTTGAAGTCTCACCTATGCTTTTTCATCGCATTTCCTTGCTAAGGATAACACCAATAACATTGAATCAGATTTCAATGTATTTGAACTAGAGATAGAGTTACTTATAGAAATTACCAAACTATTCTAGCTTTCTCACAAAGAACACAAAACCAAGAGAGCCCTCACCACTTCATCAAAATGCACTTTTTAGTATGTGCAGGATCATGATCGGCCAAAAAGTGGCGATATGATGGGTATGTGTAGTGTATGTGGCTGACGACTATTTTTTACCCAAAATTGATGAAACAAAAATGGTTTTTAAAGCAGACTCTTAGCTTTCCACCAATATAAATTATGCTTTATTTTGAATTTAATAAATAATTATTATTCATTTTTTATTTGAATTACGACTAAAGTCCTAATTGATAGGCTGATTGAAAAACATTTATAGCTTTCAAATGGTATCACATTTTTTGAATCTGAAACATGAATCACATTCTATGCTTCATATACTATAGGATTTTTTTTAAAAAAAATATGAAGTTTTGACCAAGTTAAGTTGGTGAGACATACAATTTTTTATATTTTTTAAAAGTTCAAATAAAAATTAATTATTAATTATTTACTTGGAAAAAAATTACAAAAAACTATGCATCATATCTAGACATGAGTCATCTACTTATATATAAAATCTTATAAGAAAATATTATCATTTTATTGTGGTTAGGGTGGTTAGACAGACACCTAGTTATTTTTTCCCTGAAATTTAAGTACTACTACATTGAAATTTCAAATTTTCACCAAATAGATTTTGTTTTTTTAAATAAACCTAGTAGTTTAGAAACTACATTCAGTTTGCTTCTTATTCTATTCTTACATACTTTTGAAATAATATAGATAACTTATTCAAATTTTTATGTCAAGTTTCTTAACTCTTATTTTTTTGATTTTTTTCCCACTTAAGGTCCCTTTTTCTCCATGATGATCCTGCACATACCCTTTTACAAAAGTTAACTGACTAGTAATCATGTTAAACTCATTTAAATTATCTATCATAGATCCACCTTCAATCTTTTTTATATTAAACAAATGCTTCATGAGAAATACCTTATTTGAGGTTAAGGGTTTTTCATCTAATTTAGCTAAATGTTCCATCAAACCCAATGTTATCTTTTCTTCTATTATATTGAATGCAATAGATGGCGCTAGGAACAACCAAATGGTTCCTATTGCCTTTCTTTCCAGAATAATCCATTCTTCATCAAACATAGTAGCCTCTTTCTTTGTTTTTCCTTGCAATGGCCACCATAGATCCTTTTGATACAAATAATATTCCATCTACACCTTCCAGAATTGATAATTATGGCCATTGAACTTCTCAACCTTGAGTTTTCCTTCTTCCATTGCTCCCACTCAAATCTAGTATTTTCTTGTCAATCAATTGAAATACACACGACTCTAATACAAGTTGTTAGTGTTTAGGAAGATCAAAGCAATAAACATTAACAATTATATGCAAATTAAATAACCCAAAAATAACAATGAAGAATAACATAAAAGAGATCAACACAAAAAATTTATGTGGCTCACCCAATATGGGATACATCCATAAAAATGTAGCCACCCAATGTATTTATTATCTAGTGCAAAATAGATTACATTCTCATGAATTAAACACTAAAACTTACATCCTAGCCACTTATAACAACCTTTTGGAAGCTTCCAGAATTAGGTTTTTACAAAGGAATTTTTCATTTGAAGTGTTAGCGGGAAAACCTTGACATGTAAATTGGAAAAAAAAAATTGGGGGATACACCCTAAACCCTTGCTATAGGGGCCTGCTACCCTCGAATCCCCACTTATGGCCTGACCCGGCCCCAAACCCCAACGAGGATATGTTATGAGTGTACAGTATTTGTGTGATCAATCACCACATGCCAACACTTAGTAAAACATATCTCACCCCACTTGCATACATCCTAGCCCACCCCACATAAGTCATATCCATAGCTCATCCCACCTACATCCTTTCTTTCTCAAAGAATTCTCTATCTATGCATGCAAGAGGACTATAAGAAACTCATAGGATAAAGGAAACTGCCCCCAATATGGATATTGTATGTGAGGAGAAGGCATAGGAAGTTGACCTCATTTACATTGTAGTGGAAACCCAATATCAGTTAGTGGAATTTTACCTTGAATCAACTCATAACCATTAAATAGGAACATGAATTTTCTTGAGTTCAAGTAGTTCCTTCATAATTGAAATATGTGTATGTTCCCACAAATGATGTTCCTTAAAATGAAGGCCCATTATGTTGACAATAAATTTATGAGTCAACAATAGCCCATATGTCATATCTTGCCCAATCTTATATAAGTATTAACACCAAGCTCAATAGAATTTGTAATGAATGGTTTCTCTTTGCTACTACTAGTTATTGAACTATGTGGGGTGTCACCTACTATAAAAATAGATCTATGTGATTAATGGATTCACTCTGGTGGATCTATTAGCTTATATAAGTATTGACCTTGGAACAAGATTTGTGATGAATGGATTGGCTTCGTTGCTACTAGTTGTTGAACGATGAGGGATGTTGCATGCTATAGAAATGGATCCATGTTGATTGTTGCTTCATCAATAGGATCTTCCTATGCTCTTGTGAGTAGCAATGCTTACTCTTCCTTAGGTTATAGCTTCAGATCATAGGTGGGGTAACTGAGAATCCTTTGAATCCTCATTTTTTTATTTAGTTTTTGGACTTTCAAATAGACAGATAGATAGGGTTGTTGTTGGAGAATTGAAAAATCAACTCAAAGTTTCTCTTTCCATAGAAAAGTCAAGACCCCACCACCAAAGACCTATAGGGTCAAGAGCTGATACACTGGTGAGAGAGTGAGCTTGGATCAACCCTACTATTCTAAGGGGCCCCTACTATTCTAAGAATGAGATTGATTATTTTGTAAGACCTAGGGTAAGACCCTGCTCCTCCTACCTTTCATGTAGGGTAAGATCCCCCTCCCCTACCCTAACATTTTCTCCCCTAGTGATGTTTCCACTTAATTTCTGGTGTTTCCTGAATGAGATATCATAAAAAAATTCAATTTACCCCTCAATGGGTGGCTAGAGATATAAGTCGCAGAAGAGTTGCAAGCTCCAAAAATGGGAACCTATCTACAATAGCAGGAACTCTTCCAACCATTACTTTCCAATTAGAGACCCACCCAACCATCAACACTAACAAAAATAACAACCCATAACATCATATTCATGCTAACAACTCAATGTCGATGAAATCAACTATAACATTATTCAACCTGCTCCCATTTTCCCTCAATCTCCAGAAGTAGCACTAAAGTCGAGGAATACATGTAAAGATAGATCACCACCAACTGAACCAAGAAAGTCGATCCATGTCCTCGTCTCCGGCTTCCCTTTTGCTCGCTTGAGGTTGGCCAGCTACATATAGATGCTTCTCTAGATTTTTCTAAAAATATAAAATCCTTAATTTTGAATTCAATTATTCAACTAAAATGATAGTTTTAAAGGGCCATTTTATCTTCATGAAATTCTTTGGGAATAATTATAAAAATTATAAATTTTTCTAAGAGGCTCCAAACTATTATCAATAAAAATAATATTTAATGAAATAAATTTTGGTACAAATATTATGCAATGCTATTGAATGTTACCGATGAATTAACTATTGTAGCTCTTACCAAATAATTAAGAACTATACTGAAATATTTAGAATTTTGTGTTATGTTTATGTATAAAAATGCATAAATTTATATTCATTTTAGGACAATAGGGAATACTCGTTAACAAATATAAAATTATAAGAGAATTCAATCACATATGATAATATAGTCATCCTAGAATATGTGATTTATGAGGTGATCAATATAGAATCAATGGGAACGCTTAAAGATTGATGGCTATGAAGGCATCTTCAAATATAAGTAGCTAGAGAATAGGTCCCTAAAAATATAAGAGGATTTAACATCTAATATTTATTTCATAAATATTCATACCATAAAATGTACAAATGATCAAACATTGAGTTTGCAAGTATAAAATATTTTTTTAGTTGTGGGCTACATTTGGAATTGTGAACTCAATCCAATGTAAGTCGTAGATGAATATTTTGGTTCTATTGTACACACATGTTTGTAACCTAAGATTTTTTATATTTTAGGACACATTGATCTAATTGTCTTCATTCATTGTTAGTCATTATTTAGTCACTAAACTAAAAAAATCTATTTATTTATTACTATATATAGTATGATTGTACTTTCTATTTGATATTGTTTAGTCTTATGAATTCAAATTGAACAACTTATTTAATTTAGGTTGATCTTTTAACTATGAACTAGTTTACTAGTATGAATATACTAGGTTTATTCAGGAGTAAGATAATCATGTTGAACTGTTATTTAAGATAATATTGCAATTGCATTGAAAGAAGAAAATAAAATGATATAAGAAAACAATGATATTTTCAAATAATCACTTAGAATCATCCATGTTTATACTTATTTTAACATCAATTTATTAATACTTATTTATCACAATCTATAACATATATCGATATTAATGCTTATGACAGTTTATTATAGTTTATTTTATTCCCGCTGGCCCTCGATTATAGTAGGCGCTACCAGGTAACAAAAAGGCCAGGCCGGTATTACTATACTTGTTTAGCCCACTGGTTAACTAAGGATGTGGAATTGAATCCAGACCTGATGTACAGTAATCATAACACCAACAAGTCAGGCTGTCGCCGTATCCCCCAATATGATGATCTACATTTATACACACGTCGTTGCACTCAACCACCCTCCATACTCAGCATACTCCGTGAAATCCACCTCTCCCCGCTGCACAATAACCGTTGTAGTCGATAAAATCCACGGACACTTGTAATGATCAACATATTACCAATCAGGAAGTAGTGGAGAATAAAAACATATAAAACCATGCATTAATCTGCTAATATTGAAGAGTAGAGGAGAATAAATATTGTTTTTGATAAAAGGGTAAAACGGGTTTTACAGGGACCTGAAGTCACAACGTTTACAAAACAGAAAAGAGGACACCAAAGTCCAACCAAAAAGACCAGCAGTCCGAAAAAAGATCAACAGCAACCAAACGAAAAAGACCAAGGTCAAATCATAAATATTGTTATTACCAGAATAAATATTGTTATTACCAAAAGCAAAAGTAAAAGTGGACGCGAGTAAAGAGAACAACAGAAACACATATATGCCCTTCGCCATGTAAGCAACTGCAAATGTATTCTATCGAAAGGTAATAATGTATTCTGCGAGTAAAGGATTACTACTGATCTACCTCACACACCAACTACTCTCCTTCGTGTGTTCCGCACAATTTCGAATATTTATTGTTCTTTTGAAGTAGTTGGATATACGGCGATACCAGATAATGAAATGATTTTAAACATAACATCGAAACTCCCGTAACAAGTCATAGGGGAGATGGTGAACTCTATGACGAGTGGTGATAAATTTATCTTTATTCTAATTTTTTAAATTTACTTATTATTTAAACCAAAAATTAGATATTGTTTGTTATATACAGGTGAGAATTCAATAGTGTGTTTAAGGAGGGTTGGGTAACTTTCTGTTCTGATAAGTATTTCTATATGGTGCTAAATTTAGCTTTGTTCTAATAGTTTTAACTTATTTATTATATTTTAAATAGAAAATTATATATTGTTATATGCAAATGACAACTTAGTAGTGTGTTTGAGGGTAGTATTATGTCTTCGACATTTCAATTTAAGGAAGGTAACCTTCTACTTTAAGAAGTCTTTTTCTAAACTTTAGGTTTAGAAAAGGTTCTTCCTTAACCAACATAAGGTAATATCAACTTGAGGAGATCTGTTCCATTCATTTCCTTGTCATGTCATAGAATTTCATTGTAGAGAGTTTACTTACTTTATTATCATGTCAAGCTCAATTTTCTTTCTCAACTTAATTAAACTAGAATCAATTCCTCTAACTATTTAGTGATGATTTAGGTAAGAATTCCCTAACCAGAGATCTATGGGAGTAACCATATCTATTGTACTCTAAATAACTCCAAGTCATTCATACACTATAGTCATTTGAAACATTTCCTCAAAAAATTACTTAATTCTTTGAAGGACTAATGTGTAAATATTAGAATGGAAAAATGATAAAAATATGGAAAATGTGTGAATATTGCATTTGTAAGATTCATTTAATGATTCACTAAGTGAAATATAGAACGAAAAGATGAATAAACCATACTTCTTATAGATATCACATGCATGGGATTCCCTAGACTAAACTCCTCTATCAAGACTAGAGATAAATTCTAGATAAATTAAAGTTTAATGGAACGTCAAATTTTTAGTACTCTTGTTGAACACCTCTTATGAATATTAGAATAAAATATTATGATAAATGATACACAAATAAAATCTCACATTTATTAAACTCTAAAAATGCATTTCGTATAGACTATCAAACAAGATTCTTAGAATATTAGTTGAGGTACCACTTATAGAGATCTTTAGAATAATTCAATTATAAAACTTAGAATGAAAACACAAGTAATAAATTATAGAATTCTTAGGTAGATGTAAGTAATTAGACTTTGGAGGGTCTTGGTGTTTGAAACTAATTTTCAAAGACCTTTAAATATTAATCAATTCTTATTCTTAAAGGGAAGGAAAGTTGGAAAATAAACAAGAAACCCATTCTTAAGGTAAATTTTCCTTGCACTTTAGGGTTTCCAAAATCTAGGTGGGTTCCCTTTATGGTATCATTGTAATATTATGAACCGTGACTATTAGATGATTTCTAGTAGATATTATGTTAGCATTTTCATCCAAGATCATGTCAGGAAAAACCTTGTGCTTCCACAAAGATACACTTGAACACAATGAGTCTAATCTTCCATTATTAAAATGGTTAATAAAAGAGTTAAGTTGATTACAACATGAGCTTGCATAAATAGACAAGAAAGAGGTAATCCACCTATCGTGTGGATTGACAAGTTCCTCTTAATGTAGCACAAATCAGTAGACGAGTTTACTATAGTGTCAACCTTAGGATCACTTGGAATGTGCAAACCAAAAACCTATATGCCCAAGCCATCAACCTTGATTCCAAGTGTTGAGTGACCTTTGAGGTGAGATCGAAAGGCTTCCAACTTCAAAAAGGTCTCATATGATTTTTTCCATAAAATTTGGTAACCTCTATAGGCCTAAATAGTTGCACATTTAGTTAGACAAGATGTTGGCTAACCTCATCAACCTAAGTACAATTAAATATAATGAATATATAAATTATTCACTATAACACCACCCTTTAAGTGATACTTTAGGAGATAAAAAAGTACAATAGATAGAAATAGGCCCCAGTTGCGAGGCCATGTTAGGTAACCGTGTACAATGTATTCTCTCACAAATAGAGAAAAAGGAGAAAACTGAGTGGGAAAAAAACTCTCCAAAAAATAATTGAAAGGATTTAAAAGCTTTTGAAAAACTATCCATTGATGATACACACATGATGATGATAAAATATTGAAACATGTAGAAATTGTTTACTCTACTGAAGATGAAATGGTTTCTGCTAGAATCAACAAATCTCCATGAAATGCAATTCATGATAAGAGATACAAACATTGCATGAGTGAAAATATGAATTCTATTCAACCAATGTACACAAAACTAAATTTTTCTCTTGGTTATTGTCCATGCATGCCCCAAAGAATCAATTAAAATAGAGTAAATAACTTTATGCTTCACCAATTTTTTTCATGGCTACATACAAAATGGTGTGAGCTTTTAAAGAGAAGGGGTTTTATTCTAGACATCGAGTAGGTTCTGTATGCACCCTTAAATAGTGTAGCATATGGTCATGTTTAGATGAACTAACAAAACCAACTATAAAATATTCATGAGATAGGTAGTTGTCCAATTGGCTCTGATATTAATCAATTTCTACATGGATACAAAGTTTTGCACTGAAATCATTCAAAAAATGGGAAAAAGGAACAAAACTTGAAAAAGTTTTATGCTCTTCTGACATCCACAAATTTTGAAGTTAAAATAAAAATAAAGCATGAAATGACCTTTTATAGGAACACGGCCCTAGGAGTTCACTTTAAATTCGGTCAAGAGAATCAGAAATAAAAAAATAAAATGCAGCATGTGGCATACACCAACTGTCATCAGAATATTGTAGATCAAGTCAAAGCTTTGACTTCATTAGCAGCAACACTTTCACTTCATACTCTAGCATGAAATACTTTGCATATATTGAGGCTATCAGATTCTTTCAAAATAAAAAAATAGGGAATATCTTAGGTTCCATAGGTTCAAGCCAAAAATAATATAAGGAAAAGTTTCCATAGGAATACGGGGGTCTAAAGCCACTATGGTTCATAGTAAATATTCCATTTCTAACAGGAAAATTTAAGCAATTGTGGACAATGGATGGGACTTCATTCATGGATCGAAGCCATTTGTAGCCTAACTTCACATGAAATTAGTTTGAATTAGATATGATAGAGAATGATACATTTGATTTCTTTGGTCCTACTTGTAAAGGGAGTGTGATCAAGCCCATCATAGCATGAGAAAAACCATCATGCATTTTAATCCATGCTTTTGGTATATCATATCTATCTTGAGTAAGTTCATGCACATATAAAAGTTATTTTGTGATCACATTCTCTCCACATATGGGATCAGTTAAAATCCCAAGAGTGATCTTGTTATTGATTCTGCCAACTATGTAAAGAGCACCATCAGGTGCATGTTTGATTATTTTTTCTGAGGAAAAAATAATGTCAATGGTTTTCTATTTACGAGGCTCGATGTCAACCACTCCTATCCTTGTATCAATAGGACTTTTTTCATTAGTATCCATAGGACTCTATTCATGATCATCCATAGGAATTTGTTCATTATTGCTCAAATTCTCATCATCCATGTCAACATTCATTACATCAGGCTTAGTTTCACTAACCATAACAAATGAAACTTTATGGTTGGGCATGGGATTGGTAAAGATTTACAAGTTTTGTTTGGGAGGAGCCACAGATTTATTTCCTTTTTCATTTACACCTCAAATTTGGATATGGTTGAAATCAATGAGGTATTGTACAAGATCTTTAAGATGCTTGCATTTTTTTGTATCATGTCCTTTCTGTTGGTGATAATCACAAAAGGCATTGTGTCTAAATTTTGTAGGTAATGGCTTGCTAGGGTCAAGGGGTCAAACGAGAGGTAAGGTAAGCATGTTTGTATTTAAGATTTGGGTCATAATGTTGTAAAGTGTGTTGGGTAAGGGAGTAAATTGTCTTTATGTGTCCCCAAATATATAAGGATTACTCTTCTTTATAGCAGCTACTTGGGTATCAACTACTTGGGTAGGTTAAGAGGTGGAATTTAGTTCAAGGAAAGTTTTATTTTTTCCTCTAAAAGGTTGGAAGGTGTTTTGGTTTGAAGTTTCAGACTTTTTAGGATGGGTAGAGGTGGTTTCTGGTTCACTATTGGTTAGGTAAATTTGGTAGTCTCAAAGGGAAGTGCATAAATGCATGAAGGAAGGAAACTTCATCATGGTGAGCTTATCTCTGATCTTGATTTTTAAGTTTTCTATGAACATCTTTTGAAGGTGGGAATCATGAATTTTCACACTGATTTGGGAATAGAGTGATTGGTAGTGTGAAATAAAGTCAGTGACTTTTTCACCCTCATTTTTCTTGCATCTCATCAAATCAGCTAATGTCATTTCGAGGACCATGTGAACTTGGAAATGTTTAATAAAGGCCTCAACAAGTTCATTGAATGAACAAATTGAGTTATTCGGTAATGCAAAAAACCAATCCAAGGCAATGTCTTTCAACGATCAAGGAAAAAAGTTTAGCCAAAAGTTTTCCTTCAAGGATAAATTCACTACACAAAGCAGTAAAGGCATTAACTTGATTACTAGGATCTCCCTTTCCTCCATATTTCACAAATATAGGGATATCTATAACTTGTGGCATCATAGTTCTCAATATCTTCGAAGATAGTGGGTTACTTTGACATAATATGATGGTGGAAACTTGGCATTGAATGGATGAAAGAATTTGTAAGAGATGGTTAATGATAGGATCATTGCTTTTAGTGGGTGATGGAGATGAATATGGTGGTGGTATGTTTGTATTGGAAGGACTAATGAATGGATTTTGTATGAGAGGAGATACAAGATTAGATGCTATATAGGTATAAGGAGCAATAGTGGAAATGTTCAAGGTAGGAAGGATGCTACTAGTTGGTCACATTGTTGTGGTATTTTGAGGAGTGGCATAGGTGGGAATTGAGGTTATGGTTGAAGAGGGAGGAGTTTGACTTCCTCTTTGTCTTTGCATATTGTTTGAAGCTTGAGCACCATTAGTGGTGGAAGGAAGATGTTTTCCAAATATTTGAGCTAGGTTATGGACAAATTCTAGTCCCTCATCACTTTCCATCATGCGGTGAAGGTTCTCTATGGAAGGTATAATAGTGTTTCAAATGTTTTTAGTCCTTACACTATCTTGTAAATGAGCTAAGTCTTCATGCATTTTCAGTATTTTTTCTTAAGGAATGTGACCAACCATTGTTTGGACGCTTGACACAACACTTATAGGTAAGGTAGGTATAGCAAAAGAGGTGTCAAAGGTATGGTCCATACCTAGTGAACTAATGCCAACACCAGAAGTAAGAGATCTTGATAACCCAAGATCCACAACGAGTGTCTTATCATGGGATTCCATGAGTCTCACACTTCGTCTAACCATAATATTATTAGTAGGAAACCAAGTAATACGACTCATACAAGTGATAAACCACAAAGAGTGCAATGAAATCAATATCCTATGCTTGAAATTACACATGAATGAAAAAAATTGGAATAACAAAAAATATGGATATTGTAATGGAAAACAAAAGGTAGCACATTGAAAAACAAAAAAGCAATTTCAAATCCTAAAACCTACAAAATCAAATTCAACAGGGACTATGATGCTAGGAAGGGCATCTTGGTCCTCCTAATGAGATTGTGAAGTTCCAGAGGATGAAACAAGCAACAAATAGTAGAGAGAAATGTCTGAAGTAAAAATCCTGAGAGACTAAGATGCCAGGAAGGGCATTGGTGCAAGAGCACCTGGCAAAGTACTAGGTTTATAGAAGTTTGTTTGAAGTTCTATTTTGGTTGTGTCATCTTTAGGTCATGTTGACCTTTTTGTTAGAATTTGGTGGAGAAGGAATAAAACTTGATCTGTTATGATCAATGGATTGGGAAGTGGAAAGCATGGATGGGTTTTGAAGCTCTAACTTGTCTAGGTTGCCAACCTTGTCAAAGGTTAGAAAACACAATGGGTTTTATAATTTGCATCATTAGGTCCTCTATGGGTTTGAAAAGAAGAACTTAATTGTTTTGGGTGCCTCTTTAAGACATGGCTCGACCATGAAATAGGGTTGGAGGCATTATTGTTGGAGTGACTTTTTGAGAAGTTGAAGGAAACAACATTCTGAGAGACAATTTTCTGAGTTTTGCATTCAAATTGTGTTTTAATGGAGTAAACCTGCTGTTATTTTGTTAGTATAATGTAGTGTTAATATTGTACAAGCTTAGTGTGCCATCCATTTGTTTTTTTAGCTCATTTTCATCTTTTATTTGTAAATAGTTTCTTTACTATCTTTTTCTGGCCTGAAACAAGCAGTTTTGAAAGAATGGAGCTCTAGAGCACTTTCCCACCGTACAAATTGTACGGACCTTTGGTAATAGTGTCTAGGCTCCCTTAGTGTAAATATGTTAGCTTGTAGGGCTTGTGGGAGTTTAGGAGGTGCTAGCAAAGCTTTGCCCTAGGCGAGCCAGGCAGGGTCCTGCTAGGGAAGGCAGTGAGAAAAAGACTCATATCTTGTAAGGGATTTGAGATTTTCAAGAAATTATTTTTTGTGAATTTTTTTGAGGGTCTTGGAAATGCTTGGAGGTCAGGAAGAGGTTCTATCAAGTTTTTTGGAGGGAGAAATTTTTGATAGTCTGAAAACAACCATGAAAAGCTTAAAAACCCTAGGGTTTTGACCATTTTTGTGTGTGGATAGTGTACGGGCTATGTAGGCTTGAAACCCTAAAAATCCTTAAGGTGTAGGAATGTGAAACACAAACCCTAAATAAAGAACCTAGGTCCTTTGGTGGGTTTAGAAGGAAATTGCATTTTATCTCTGTTGAGAGGCCTAATTGGGCTCTAGGCTTGTAGCCTTTTCAAACCCTAGGAATGCATTTGTGTGAAAGCAATGGTTAGTTGGAGACTTGTGATGGAACAAGAACCCTATTTTGATCACCTTGAAGCTATTACAATTCCTACACACGCTTGCAAGAACCTAATTGAATGTTGAGAGGATTTGGCCTTTAGGGAAGAATAAGGGTAAATGGTGAGATAGTGGCAAGGCACCAAGATTGGCTTGGTAGAAGGAAAAAATGTTGATAGTGGGGTTGTTCAATGGGAGAAGTGGCACCTAAACCAGAGGCAAGACCACTAGGACAAGGTGGAAGAGACACCTAGGAGTTCTTAGGAGCAAGGACTCAGAGCATGGGGCAGTGAGTGCCTCATCCAACCCTAGCCTATCAGATTGGTATTAGAGCGAGTGAAAGATTTGGGAAGCATCTTATATGTCAGAGGTTGAGTCTAGTGATTCTTCCATCATGGTAACAAATGCAGAATTGGCTAAGATGGTTGAAGAGCAGGAAGAAGACAATAAGCAATTGAGGGAAAGAATAGCCCAACTTGAGCAAGCAGTGAGGAGTGCACAGTTTGAGGGAAGGATACCAAAAGAGGAAGAGGTTGCAGAGGAAGATAAGACCCCTGAACCTGACCCTATTTTGAATGAGGAGCCTTTCTTGAAGGAATTGAAAGCTTTGAGTGGTAAAGCACTTGAAAGCATACCACTTTTTAGCGGAAAGATGGAAGCTGATCTAGTCATGGATTGGATAGAAGGCATGGAAAATCACTTTGAATGTGATGGAATCACTGAAGCACATAAGGTGAAGGTTGCTAAATCAAGATTGAGAGGATCAGCCTTGACATGGTGGAAGTTCATTCAGACAGAGAGGGAAAAAGAAGGCAAACAACCCATATCAACTTGGAAAGGAATGGTTGCCAAGGTGAAAGAAGCCTACATGCCAAATGACTATGAGATTCAATTGCACAAGAAGAGGCAAAGTCTAAGGTAGAAAGACCAAGATGTAAACACTTACACTAAGGAGTTCCAAAAGCTTTGTATGAGGTCTAATGTAATAGAGGATGAGAGTCTCAAGGTGGCTAGGTACCTTAATGGATTGAAATGGAACATTCATGAGGAGATGGCTCTACTAAGTCCCAAGACAGTACACCAATGCTATCAGTTGGCCATAAAGATTGAGGAAAGAAGCAAGAGGAAGCAAGATCAAGCTTCTAAGGGCAGAGGCAAAGGTAGAGATCAGAGAGATCAAAGAGGACAGCGAGGTGGCTACCAAGGTAGAGGCAATGACCAAAGAAACCAAGGAGAATCTAAACTTACTGAACATGGAGGAGAAACATCTTCTAGAGGTGGATTTAACAGAGGAAGAGGACCTCAAGGAGGTTCAAACAGAGGAAGAGGAGCAGGCAGGAGCAATTCTTATTTTGCAAACATGAAGTGTTACCATTGTAATCAAATAGGTCACCCTACTTATAGATTCCCAGAGAAAGCTTCCTCATCAAGCAATGAAAAGAGAGTGGCCTATGCACAAGAGGACACCATGAGTCCCAAAGCATCTGAGATCAGTCATATAGAATCTGAGGTAGGAGAGAATCTGATGTTTAATAGAGTCTTGATCAGACAACCGGTTAGGGAATAACCTAAACAAAGAAGAGCTCCTTTTAGAGTAAGGTGCAAGATACTTGGAAAATTATGCAAGGTCATAGTAGATTTAGGTTCAACAGACAATATAATCTTAGAGGAGGCAGTAGAAAAACTAAAATTGGAGAAGGTACCCCACACTAACCCCTACAAGGTCACATGGTTGAACAAAGGGCAGAGTGTTTTGGTGAATGAGCAAGTAACGGTGGAATTCTCCATTGGAGGATATAGAGACAAGTTAGTTTGTGATGTATTACCCATGGATGCATGCCATCTACTACTGGGCATACCATGGCAATATGATAGAAGTGCTATTTATGATGGGAAACAGAATACCATTTCATTTAAAAAGGATGGAAGGACCTTCAAGTTGTAGCCACTATCAGAAGAAGAAGAGGGACAGTCAAAGGCACCAAACATCATGTTGAGTAGTGGTAAGGAGTTCCTTAAGAATCTACACCAAGGGGATGAAGGATATGTGGTTGTGTTGCAAACTAAAGAAGAAGACAAGGTTGAAAAGACAGTCTTACCAGAAGCAGTCCAAAAGTTACTTGATAAGTACAAGACCATAGTTAGTGATGGTACACCTGCAACTCTACCACCAAAGAGAGCCATAAGTCATCAAATTGACTTCATACCTGGAGCCTCATTGCCTAACAAAGCAACATACAAACTTAAACCAGAGCAAAACCTAGAGGTAGCTAGGCAAGTGCAAGAATTGTTGGATCAAGGATTGATTCAAAAGAGCATCAACCCATGTGCAGTGCCAGTGGTTTTAACAACCAAGAAGGGAGGTAAGTGGAGGTTATGTACTGATTCTAGAGCAATAAATAGGATCACAATCAGATATAGATTCCCTATCCCTAGGATTGAATACTTAATGGATTTCCTTGGAGGAGCACAGTTCTTCACAAAGTTGGATCTCAAGAGTGGATACCATCAAATCAGAATTAAGGATGGTGATGAGTGGAAGACAGCTTTTAAGACAAATGATGGGTTATATGAGTGGAAAGTGATGCCATTTGGCCTCTCAAATGCCCCTAGCACATTCATGAGACTCATGAATGAAATACTTCAGGATTTCACAGGTATATTTGTAGTAGTGTATCTTGATGATATACTCATCTTTAGCAAGACAACAGAAGAACACTTGAAGCATGTGGAGATGGTTCTTAAAAGGTTGCAAGAGTAGAAGTTGGCAATCAATCTTGAGAAATGTGAGTTCTTCAAGCAAGAGCTGGTCTATTTTGGTTTTGTACTATCCAAAGGCTCATTAAAGATGGATCCAAGCAAGGTGGAAGCCATCCTAAACTGGCCTACACCAACCACAGGGACAGAGGTAAGGAGTTTTCATGGATTGGCTCAATTCTATAGAAAATTCATAAGGAACTTTAGTGGTATATGTGCACCGGTTCTAGACAAAATCAAGGGTGGTTTGAAAACTAAGTTTGTGTGGACACAAGAAGCTGAGAAAGGGTTTGAGAAATTGAAACAAGAAGTGGCAACTCAACCAATTCTCTTATTACCTAGGTTTGACAAGTTCACCATTGAATGCGATGCAAGTGGAGTGGCAGTAGGAGGAGTGCTAAGTCAAGAGGGCAGGCCTATAGCCTTCTTTAGTGAGAAGCTCAATGAAGCTAAGAAGAAATATTCAACCTATGACTTGGAACTTTATGCTTTGGTTCAGTCACTTAGGAAATGGAGGCATTACCTTCTACCCAAGGAGTTTGTGGTCTTCACTGACAATCAGGAACTTAGTTTTATCAACACTCAAGAGAAGTTGAGTAATAGGAATTTGAAATGGATGGAATACATCCAAGCTTTTACTTTTACCATCAAGCACAAGAAGGGACAAATGAACAAGTTGGCAGATGCATTAAGCAGAAGGTTGTTGATAGCGCAAGAAATACAGCTCAAGAGCATTGGCATAGAGAGTTTCAAGGATTTATATGGGGAAGATGAAGACTTTTCAGAGGCCTATAAGGTATGTTCTAACTTTGAGAACCATTTCCATTGTCAATACTCAGGTATACTTTGCAAAGTGGGTTGTTTTTTAAAGGCAATCAGTTATGTGTTCCAAGAGGGTCAATGAGGGAAAATTTGATTCAGGAAAAGCATAATGGCAGTCTTAGTGGGAATTTTGGTATCAATAAGACCTTAGAGCTAGTACAAAGATTCTATTATTGGCCTAAGTTGGCAAGAGATGTTAGAAGGTATGTGGAACAATGTGTTGTGTGTATGAAAGCTAAGGGAGGAGCTAGCAATGCTGGTTTATATCAACCCTTACCCATTCCTAACAGACCATGGGAGTGTGTGAGCATGGATTTTGTGGTAGGCCTTCCTAAGACCAAGACTGGTTTTGACAGTGTTTATGTTGTGGTAGACAGATTTAGCAAGATGAGTCATTTTATTCCTTGCAAAACTACTCATGATGCTAGCTACATAGCTCATCTTTTCTTCAAGGAAGTTGTTAGGATCCATGGGCTACCTTTGAGAATTGTTTCTGACAGAGATGTGAAGTTCATGAGTCATTTTTGGAAGACAATATGGAGCAGATTGGGTACAAATCTGTCATTTGGATTAGCTTACCATCCTCAAACCGATGGCCAAACAGAGGTGGTTAACAGGGTGCTTGGTAATCTTCTAAGGTGCTTAACTAAAGAATATGGATAGACATGGGATATGGTTATCTCCCAAGTTGAGTATGCTTACAATGATAGTGTGAACAGGACAACAGGGAAGAGTCCTTTTGAAGTTTTGTATGGAATGCACCCAAGAGGCATTTGTGAGCTCAGAGATCTTGGAGCCATGGAAAATAGAAGTGGACAAGCAGAAGACTTCAGTCAAACCATGAAGGAGATTCAGGAGCAGGTCAAGAGGACAGTCACTAAGGCTACACAAAAAGTGAAGGAGAAAGCAGATATGTCAAGGAAAGATGTGCAATTTCAAGTAGGGGACTATGTTATGGTCCACCTTAACAAATAAAGGTTGCAGAAGGGAATTTCAACCAAGTTGCAGATGAAGAGAGTGGGTCCCTACAAGATATTGGCCAAGTATGGCAAGAATGCATACAAGGTGGAGTTACCTACTGATCTAGGAATCTCACTAGTGTTCAATGTTGTTGATTTGATCAAGTATAAGGGGAAAGTCAAGGATTTGGCTCAGGACAGTAAGGAGGTCTTCAAGGACATCAGCAACATATCCATACCTACTCAGGACAAGCCTCAGGAAGAGCAAATCTTGGAGTCAAGAGTGCAAAAGTCTACAAGGAACAAGGTGTACATGGAGCACCTTATCAAGTGGAAGAACAAGCCTGAATCATAAACTACATGAGTACAAGAAGATTAGTTTAATAAGCTTGGCATTGACCTGTCCTTTCTCTCTCCTTCCAATCCTTAGTGTTTGTGCTAAGAGGGGGAGAATGGTGGAGGAGCACCTCGGAAAGTACTAGGTTTATAGAAGTTTGTTTGAAGTTCTATTTTGGTTGTGTCATCTTTAGGTCATGTTGACCTTTTTGTTAGAATTTGGTGGAGAAGGAATAAAACTTGATCTGTTATGATCAATGGATTGGGAAGTGGAAGGCATGGATGGGTTTTGAAGCTCTACCTTGTCTAGGTTGCCAACCTTGTCAAAGGTTAGAAAACACAATGGGTTTTATAATTTGCATCATTAGGTCCTCTATGGGTTCGACAAGAAGAACTTAATTATTTTGGGGTCCTATTTAAGACATGGATTGACCATGAAATAGGGTTGGAGGCATTATTGTTGGAGTGACTTTTTGAGAAGTTGAAGGAAATAACGTTCTGAGAGACAGTTTTTTGAGTTTTGCATTCAAATTGTGTTTTAATGGAGTAAACCTGCTGTTATTTTGTTAGTAGAATGTAGTGTTAATATTGTACAAGCTTAGTGTGCCATCCATTTGTTTTTTTAGATCATTTTCATCTTTTATTTGTAAATAGTTTGTTTACTATCTTTTTCTGGCCTGAAACAAGTAGTTTTGAAATAATGGAGCTCTAGAGCACTTTACCACCGCACAAATTGTACGGTCCCTTTGGAATAGTGTCTAGGCTCCCTTAGTGTAAGTATGTTAGCTTGTAGGGCTTGTGGGAGTTCAGGAGGTGCTAGCAAAGCTTTGCCCTAGGCGAGCCAGGCAGGGTCTGGCTAGGGAAGGCAGTGAGAAAAAGACTCATATCTTGCAGGGGAATTGAGATTTTGGAGAAATTATTCTTTGTGAATTTTGTTGAGGGTCTTGGCAATGCTTAGATGTTAGGAGGAGGTTCTATCAAGTCATGTGGAGGGAGAACTTTTTGACAGTCTAAAAACAGCCACAAAAAGCTTAAAAACCTAGGGTTTTGACAATTTTTGTGTGTGGACAGTGTACGGGCTGTGCAAGCTTGAAACCCTAAAAATCCTTGAGGTGTAGGCATGTGAAACACAAACCCTAAATAAAGAACCTAGGTCCTTTGGTGGGTTTAGAAGGAAATTGCATTTTATCTCTATTGAGAGGCCTAATTGGGCTCTAGGCTTGTAGCCTTTTCAAACCCTAGGAATGCATTTGTGTGAAAGAGATGGTTAGTTGGAAACTTGTGATGGAACAAGACCTCTAGTTTGATCACCTTGAAGCTATTACAATGCCTACACACCCCTGCAAGAACCTAATTGAATGTTGAGAGGATTTGTCCTTTAGGAAAGAATAAGGGCAAATGGTGAGATAGTGGCAAGGCACCACGATTGGCTTGGTAGAAGGAAAGCATGTTGATAGTGGGGTTGGTCAATGGGAGCAATGGCACCTAAACCAAAGGCAGGACCACTAGGACAAGGTGGAAGAGACACCTAGGAGTTCTTAGGAGCAAGGACTCAGAGCATGGGGAAGTGAGTGCCTCATCCAACCCTAGCCTATCAGGAATTTTAGTCATAGTAGAGGTTTTTTGTAGAAAAAAGGTGAATTCTGGAATGTCAACAGTGTTTGTAGATTGTCTATGCAAATATTGATGCTTAGAAACAAAAATATGTGCAAATGAGTGCAAGAAAAAGTAACTAGGAACAAGCAATTGAATACAATATGGAATGCAATTTTTTTCAATTTTGAATGCAATAAGAATGAACAATGCACTTTTTTAGTTTTGCAATGAAATGAAATGATGCAAGAAAGTAAAAATGCAACCTATATGCAATTTCACCAATGCAAAATGCAAGGAACCTTAGATGCACTTTCACTAATGCAATATTCAATGCAAGAATGAATGCAATCTATATCTAAGGACCTTAATGGAATCGAAATAAAAAATGAAATGAATGCTCAAAAGCATCAAGTTCACCAAAATGATGAATAGGAAAAATGGGTACCTAATGGTATCACACTTTCCCACCAAGCATTCACTAATGTCCTAGGAGTCCCAATTGGATTGAATAACAACCTCTCAAGGTGAGTCAATTTCACAATTAGGAAGGTCTGAGAAGGGGGTTCTTTAAGTTCTAAGGGATTTAGCACCAAGCAAATGCTTGGAAAAGAAAATGTTTGAAAACACAGTGTGATATAGAAAATAAGAGATGTAAGCTAGAAATGTAAGCTAAATGAGAGATGCAAATGATGAAATTATGCAATAGGGAGATAGTTTGTGTGTAACTGGGAAGTCTGGAGATGTTGTGAGGATTCTGGAAATGTGCAAGAGTTGTCAAAATATGTTGTGGAGGACTAAGACATCCAAGATGGCGTATTAGTCCCACTACTACTTTTCAGGGCAAATACAAAGTCTTTGGATGTCAGAACGGGATCTCAAAAAATCTCTAAAAAATAGGCCTAAGAGGACTAAGATGCCCAAGATGGCGTATTAGTCTCGTTTTGAATTTTTGCAAACTATGAATAGGATCCTGAGCTCTAAGGTTTGCACTAGCTTCCTTTATGATCTCAAGTTGTAAAACTTCTGAATGTGGCCTGTAGGTGAGTTTCCGTGAAGATGAAAACTTTGTGACGCGACTTTGGACTCCAAGTGATCTTCAAGTCTATAACCTAGATCTGCAATCACAAATATGCAAGATGGAAAAACTTGTTTGTTAGTGAATGGGGGTTTTCCTTGGTCAAACCCCTTGTTGGTAATTAAACCTTCAAATGAAATAGAAATATTGAAGAAAATGGTGAATGAAAAACATGCAATGCTACAACTTACCAAACCTTTCTAAATTCTTTAAATTTATGTGTAATGAATGCAATGGATATGGATCTTGAATGCTTGAAAGATAGGACTTCAATTACTTGCTTGTATCAAAACCCTACATCACAAATGTTAGCACAACACACATGATGCGAGAAAACTTTTTAATATGATGCTTGAATCTGAAAATGGCTCCAAATGCTTGAAGAATCTACTCTTGTGAACTCAATTATCCTATGATAAGAGATCTCACAAAAGACTTGGGTTGAAATGAATGAAGGAACCTTGTTTTTATACTTACTTATGCTTAATATCCCAAAATTATATCACACCAAGCCGACATATGAATTCATTGAATAAAGGAGGTTAAATCTCTCCAGAATTTAAAATTAAATCCCAAAAATGACTCAAGGAGGACTAAGATTCCCTAGGTGGCGTCTTAGTCTCAAGTACTAAAAACTTGGGGCATAGACACCAAAAAGGAGCCCAATCAAGATATGCCAAAATCAAGGTCACGAGAGCCTTGGGAACTAAGACGCCCTAGGTGGCGTTTTAGTTTTGATCCAAAAATCAGGGACACACTGATGTAGTCATTAAATTATCATTTATACATTGGAGAATGTTGGGATTAACCAAAGAAATATGTAATTCATAGTGCTTGTGGACACAAAATAGGAGCAATTAAGCCACAAAGAAGCTTAAATAAAGCAAGGTGGACCCAAACAAGTGTGAAAATGCAAGGGTATGCATTTTCCTATGCTACACCAATATAAATTGACAAGGGAATTGAATCACATATGATGGCATAGTCACCCTAGAACATGTGATTTACCAAGTGAACAATCTAGAATTAATGGGCATGCTTAAATATTAAGTGTCTATTTATTTATTACTCTATCTATAGTATGATTGTACTTTCTATTTGATATTGGCTAGTCCTATCAACTCAAATCAAACAACTTATTTAACCTAGGTTGATTTGCAATCAATTAATTTAATCAAATCTTTAAAAAGCTTTTATTATTAACATCTTTTAGTAAATATATATTACTATACATTTTAACTATGAACTAGTTTACTAGTATGAATATTCTAGGTTTATTCAAGATAATATCACAATTCAATTGAAAGAAGAAAATAGAACAATATAAGAAAAAATGAAATGAAATATATATTTTCAAATAACAACATATTTTAAATAACCACATAGATCATCACATTACCTTATTTTATATACATCTATATAATACTTATTTATCAAAACACTATTTAAACAATGATAAAAAAAAAACACATCAATCCATATTTATACTTATTTTAATATCAATTTATTAATACTTACTTATCACAATCTATAACATTACTTTGTTTTACATACATTAATATTGATACGTTTATTAATGCTTAATCCATCACACTAGTTTATTATTTCTACGACAATTGTACAAACATGAGCGGTGGATTTCACGGAGCATGCTGGTTAGAGAGGGAGGATGAGTGCGAACGGCATCTGTGAAGAGGTAGATCATCAACTTGGGAGATTCTGCAACAACTTCGCTTGTTGGTGTTATCATGACTGTACTTCAGGTGTGGATTCAGTTCCACATCCTTGAAAACCAGGCCGGCCTTCTGTTACCTGGTAGCTCCTACTATAACCAGGGCAGATAATATCACAATTCAATTTAAAGAAGAAAATAGAACAATATAAAAAAAATGAAATAAAATATATATTTTCAAATAACAACATATTTTAAATAACCACATAGGAGCTAACCAGGTAACAGAAGGTCGGCCAGGTTTTCAAGGATGTGGAACTGAATCCACACCTGAAGTACAGTCATGATAACACCAACAAGCGAAGTTGTTGCAGAATCCCCCAAGCTGATGATCTACCTCTTCACACATGCCGTCGCACTCATCCTCCCTCCCTAACCAGCATGCTCCATGAAATACACGGCTCATGTTTGTACAATAGCCGTATAAATAATCCTCGGACACTTGCAATCATCAACATATTACAAATCAGGAAGTAGTGGTGAATATCAACGTTTAAAACCATGTATTCATCAACTAATATTCAAGAGAATAAGTATTATTATTACCAGAAGCGAATGCAAAATTGGCCGTGAGCACTGTAAACAACAGAAACACATATATGCCCTTGGCCATGTAAGCAACTGCAAATCTATTCTAATAATGTATTCTGTGAGTAAAGGATTACCTGCTTATATACCTCACACAGCAACTACTCTCCATCGTGTGTTCCGCGCAATTTCCTTTATTTATAGTTATATTCACACTTTATTGCCAGCAAAAATCCGATTTCAAGATTATTTTGGAGTGCTTAGGTATACGGCGATGCAAATAATATGAAATGATTGTAAGCGTTAGCATCAACTACTATTATATCTGCCCTTCGCCATTTAAGCAACTCCAAATGTATTCTGTGAGTAAAGGATTACTATCATATAGCTCTGTCACCAACTAATCTACTTCGTGTGTTCCGCGCAGTTTCCTTTATTTATTGTTATATTCAACCTTTATTGCCACCACAAATCCGATTTAAAGAGTCTGTTGGAGTACTTAGATATACGGCGATACTAAATAATATTAAATTATTTTAAACGTTGGCATCGAAATGCCCATAACAAGTCATAGAGGAGATGGTGAACTGTATTAAAGTGGTGGTAAATTCATCTTTATTCTATTTTTTAAAATTTATTTATTATTTTTTAAATAGTAAAACATATATATTGGTTGTATATCGAAGGCGTTCTTTAAGATAGGATAAGAATTCTTTTTAACTTTTAAACTTTTTAAATGATAAGAATTGTTTTATTCTTTTAAACTTTTTAAATTTAGATTTTTACATAAACAATAAGTTTTTAATAAATACATCAAAGTGGTTCCTTATATGAACATTACTAGCTGATTTTAATGATCGATAGTTGAGAATGTGGTAGAATGATGGTTGACTATTGAAAAAGATCTGACCGTTTGCTGAATCCAATATAAAATAAATAAAAATAATATTAAAAAAATAAAACACTTTATACAAAGAAAGAAAGCAAAGAATCAAATATTCTTTCTATCGTTCCACTAGAAAATATGTTTTACATTCATATTATAAGGTCAAAAACAAAAAACATAAAAACCATAATTATTATATTTTACAAATTAAAATAATAATTAATATATTTTACAAAAATTATTTTACTACACTAAATTTACCTTATCTAATTAATCATTTCACTTTATACAAAGAAAGAAAGCAAATAATTAGATATTGTTTCTATTTTTCCACTAATATTCAACATGTATAAATCATATTACAAAAGCATCGACGATTGAGAATGTGTTAGCATGATGCAAGACTATTGAAAAATATCTAACCCTTCAATGAACCCAATATAAAATAATCAAAGGAAAGAAAGAAAGCAAAGAATCAAATATTCTTTCTACATTTCCACTAGAAAATATGCTTCACATTCATATTATAAAGGTCAAAAATTAATAAAAATAAAAATGAAAAAAAATTTATTATATCCCCTACACACACACATTGTTTCTCCCTCCATATCTCCATCTCAATCTCTATCTCTCTACCTCTCTCCCCTCTATCTCTCTCCCTCTCTCTATTAATTATCTTTATTACCACCTTTATCTCTCACTCTTGCCCCCTCTATTTCTATCTTCCCATCTCTCACCCTCCCTCTATATTTATATCTCATTATCTCTATCTCTATCTTATTTACTCCATATCTCCCTCCATCTATCCTACTATATATATACCTCTACCTCTCTAGATATATAGCATTTCCTATATCTTTATATTTCTCTCTCCATCTCTCCCTTTATATATTTATCTCTCTATATCTTTGTCTGTCTCTCTATCACACCCTCTCTATCTTTCCCAAGTTATATTTATCTCTTTACCTTTCCTTTATATCCCTATCTCTCCCTCTCTCCCTCTCCCTATCACTTCCTCTTTTTATATCTCTCTACTTCCCTCTCCTATCTCCTTTTCTCTCTCCCCATCTCCCTCAGTCTCTATGTAATTTTACATATATGTATCTCTCTCTCTATATGTCTCTCTTACCCATACACACACACTCCTGATTTCTTTCTCCCTATCTCTATCTCTATCTCATTATCTATTCATCTCTCTCTACCCCTATATCTTTCGCTCTCTCTACCCCCTTTATATATCACTTCCTATCTCTATCTTTATATTTCTTTCTCTCCCTCTCTCATTCTCACCCTCTCTCTCCCTATCTATATATTTATCTCTTCCATCTCTATCTATCCATTTTTCCTCTTTCTTTATCTCTCCCTCTCCTCTCCATATCCCACTCCTCCATCTTCATCTCCATCTCCATCTCTATCTATAACTTCTTCTCTATCTCTATCTCCTTACCTCCCTCTCTCTCTCTCCATATTTATATCCCCATATCTCCCTCTCTCTCCCTCTCTCCATATTGACAACATAACATGAGCCTATTCGTAATGGGGCCTTATTATCTTCTTAACCTAGAGGTTTTGTTTTAGTTGTGTTTAGATCCATTTAAGCATATAAATAGTTGATTTGAAGCTATAACTTCTTTATTAAGACATTTGGTGCACAAACAACATAATTTTCTAAATGGCCTACCAATTGACCTCATGTATACTACACAAATGTATGTAAAAATATACTGAAAAAATCCATAATTGACCTTACACACTTATTCGATGTACCCATTACACACCAAGGTGCAATTGCTAGTTATTTATAAATGAGAATTTAATAGTGTGCTTATAGAGGGTAGTATTATGTCTTGGACACTTTTCAATTTAAGGAGGGTAACCCTCTATTTTAACAAGTCTTCTTCTATGCTTTATTTTTAAAAAGGATTCTTCCTTAACCAACTTAATGAAATATCAAATTAAGGAAATTTCTTTCACTCATTTCCTTCTCACGTCATAGAATTTGATTGTAGGAGAGTTTTCTTACTTTATTATCATGCCAAGCTCAAATTTGTTTCTCAAATCAATCAAACTAGAATTAATTCCCCCATCTATCTGGTGTTGATTTAGGTAAGCATCCCCTAGCTAGAGATCTATGGGAGTAATCCCTATCTATTCTCCTCAAAAAATAACTTAATTATTTGAAGGCATAATGTGGACCATGTATTAGAATGAAAAATGTGTTCAAATATGGACCATGTATGAAAATTGCATCTATAATACTCTTTTAATGACTTCACTAAGTGAAATATAGAATTGAAAGGATCAATAAACCATGCTTATAAGAGATCTCACATGCATGGGATTCCATAGACTAAACGTCATTATTGAGACTAGAGATAAATTCTAGATAAATTAAAGTTTAACGGAGCTTCAGATTTATAGGATTCCTTCATAAATACCTCTTGTGAATATTAGAACAAAAGAATAGGATAACTGATTCATGAATGAAATCTCACATTTATTGAACTCTAGAAATGCATTTAGTATACAATGTCAAATAAAATTATGAGAATATTAATTGATTTACTATTTGTAGAGATATTTAGATTAATTCAATTATAAAACTTAGAATGAGAACACAAGTAAAGAATTATAGAATTCTTAGGTATATGGAAGTAATTAGACATTGGAGGGTGTTGGTGCTTCAAAATCATTCCAAAATACTTCTAAAGATTAAACAATTTGTATTCTTGAAGGCAAGGGAGGTTTATCAATGAACAAGGAACTCATTCTTATGGTAAATTTCCATTGCACTTTAGGCTTTACACAACCTAGGTGGGTTACCCTTATGGTATCACTATCAGACTATGAACTATGATTATTAGATTATACCTAGTAGATATTATTCTCATACATTTATGACAAAAATTCCTAAATTTAACATACAAAATCAATAATTCTTTTTTACTCCTAAACCTTTGCATGACAAGTGAGAACAATAAACAATAATTTGTAAATAGTGTAAATGATTTAAATATTTGAGTGCATTTTGGTATTTGGGTAAAGATATTGTAGTCAAATAAGTACCTTAGGGTAATAGAGTTTTATAATCAATAATATTCTCATAGGAAAACTCAGACATAGATCTAGAAGCTTATTAAACATTATTACATATTGTAACAATGCAACAATGCAAAGTAAAAATGGTATGAAATATGATTCTAATTAGAAATATGATGCAAAAGTATTCAGACCTAGCAATCGACATCATCAAAAATATTTTTGTTTTGTTTTGTTTTATTTTATTTTTTTTTTATTTTTTTTTTAATTTCTAAAATGTCATTCAAATCCGTTTAGGTGGTCAATTGTGGAAGAAGTTGAATGATGTTTTTTCATTGATTGATATACATTTGAAGGTTCATTGTATGTAATTTTATTGAACCTCTTGAAGATTGGCTATGTCAAATAAATTAAATATTTTCCATATTTTAATGTATTGGTGTATTAGTCTTTTTGTGAAATAATGTTCACTTAAAATTGGCATATGGTTATTTTTATGAGTTGCAAATAAAATGAAATCATTACAAAAAGAGAATTCAAATGATCAGCACCAAAACCATAAAAGGAGTCACGAGTCTCAGGAAACAATGGAAATTTTGTTTTGAAAGGAAAACAGAGCATATGCTAGGGGGGGCCTGAGTAGATATAATTGGTTTTAAAATTTAAAAATGGAATACAAAAAATGTAGATAAATGAAGAGACATGCAATTAGGAGGGGATGTAGCATCATAAATTGTCACCCTTGAAAATTTCACACTAGATTTTTCTCCCCCATATGTGACTGAACCTAGTTATACACCTAATTTCCTAAACTATGCATTTCTTTGACCATTTGTATATTTATCAAGAAAACCCATTTACAAAACCTACGTAAAATTTAATATTTTTCTGTCAACACCTTATATCCTGTAAAAAATGGTTGGGACATAGTTTGCCTAAGTAACCTGATCCCCCTTTTCTTCCTCCAAATTTTAATATGTCAGATTTGTCATTTTATTATTTGAATTTCAAATGTCAAATATCGGCTATCAAGATTTAATTGGGGAGAAATTATATTAAATTACCTAGTCATTGCATCCTTTCAAAAATAAGTGGGAAAATATAACAAGAGTCATTTTCAAGAGCATCATCAAGAGAATTCAAGAGAATATTTGCAACATTTCAATAACAAAGCATCTTTTCAATTTTTATGTGAGTTTTTTCATGTTCATGTTATCATTTTATTTGTGAGGACTAATTCTTGTAGGTATTTCAAGAAAATTATGTCAATTTGACATCAAGCCTTGAGGATATTTGTGTGACTTCAGTCTTTCAAGGAAATCATACTTGGAAGGTAAGTTGCATTGCATTGTTGATTCATCATTCATTTGTCATTTAGCTTCTATCCCTCAAAAAGATATGATCTCTTTTATCAACTTTTCCATTGTGGAGGTGGAAACACCAACGCGAGGTTTAATTGAGGCAAGACCCTATATTGCACAACCCTTCCTTCTCTCTAAATGTGAAAGTTTCATATTTAAAGAAGTTTGGAGTAAGATTGAAGGTCATTTGTTCATTGTTGAATCCAAAACCTAAAACCTATAACATAAAAAAAAAACTCAATTATCTAAGAAATCAATGAAGACCTAAAAGTAAAACTCAAAAGGAAGAAGGATTTGTTTTGGCTCCCAAGGACTGTGAAGATAGATTTTAGATTCAACGACTAGGACATAGTTTCCATGGGTGGCTTGTTATTTCATTCTTAGATCTAAATTCATATGATAGGTGCACAAAATTCTACTTAGTCTATTTTTTTTTCCTAAATTTGTCTATGACTTTCTATATTTGTTATTTTTGCATAAGAATAACTCGTTGGCATCATTGGCTAGTCAAATCATTACACTCCACTCGAAAATCTATTCCCATTTTGGTCAAGGGTATATTGACTCACCTTTTAGGTTGTAAGATAGTCTTACATCCTTGTCTAATCCATCAAACTCAGCTACCTCAAATCTCAAACGATATTGTAGTGAAAAAGGAAATTGAGATCCTAAAGTGAAATCTTAGGCTCTCATTTTTTTCATCATATCATGGGGGAAAAATATATAATTCTAGTTTAAATAAAATAATACACATTAGTTTTGAGTAGAGGAAGGGATGTGCTAGGTAGGTAGAGGAAATTGATAAAAAAAAAAAGTGAAAAGAAACAAGGAAGATTGTGAAGGGAGTTGCCCCAGGTAGTATGGTAGTTTTAAAATTAAATTGAATTAAAAATATATAGAACAACATGAATTAAGTGTGTAGGGGGTCACAAATTGGGGAAAGAGAAAATAGTTTCCAAGTAAAATAAAAATTGGGAGAAATGAAATAGGGTTGTGCCATAGAGATGGAATTTTTTAAAAAAATGCAAATAAAATGTACGTAGATGATTAAAGAGAGGTAGATGGAATGTGTTAGGAATAGAATGTAAGAAAAGAACTGGGGAGAAAGGGAGGAAACATGGAATCATTGAGAATGGGAGAGAAAAACTAACACAATCAAAGAATAAATTCATGAAGCATATAAAAATGACATAGTAGCTATATAGAAAATGAATTGAACCAATTTTAAAATGAAAAAGAGTTGAGTTACAGAGAAAAAAATTGAAGATATGGAAGAATGCAAAGAATAGAGGATTTGATGATTGAGAGAAAAATTAAACTTGAAACTTGTAATTGTATGTAACTTATGAAACGTGGAATCTATTAAATAATTGAATTGCAATTAGATTTTGATGGCATTTAAATTTGAATATCGTTAGAATTTGAATGCCTTTGATATTTTAAGTGTACATCCATGTTGATGGAAATGTAAGTCTCTAAGGAATTTTTTCAAGTGGAAGAAGATGCACTCAAAAGAAAAGATGAGATGGGTCATGAGGAGACCTTTGAGAATTTTGTTCTAGGAACAATATTGGGAAGAAGAGGAAAATAGAAAGCTCCATGAAGAATTGAAAAAGATTAAGGAAAGATTAGATGTATTGGATATTAACCAGTATAGAGAGGATAAAATAAAAAGTGAAGGTTTGAAGAGAGATGTTTGAAAAGTAAAATATGCTTGAAAGAGGATAGTATAAGTAGGACTAGGAAAAATAAAAGTTACAACTCTTGGATAGAATGGATATTGGAGGAAAAATATGTAAGAGAAGCCTACACAAGTGCAAATAGCACAAATAATGAGAAGACAAGAAATGCATATGAGAAAGAGAGGAAACATGTGTAGACAAAAAATCCCATGGATGTGTCAACATTATGTTAAATACATGTAGCAGAGAAGCTGGATCAATGTGTCATGTGGATGGCCCTAAATAAGGACAAATTTTCATGTTAAAGGATGAAGAAATAAATAGGGATAATAAAAAAAGTCTTTTAAAGCATATACAATTGGAGGGAAAAGTTGCAGTAGTACGGATCATAGTTGTAATATGTTCTTTTGAATTCTATAAAAATGAGTTATATGTTGAGTTTCCTAGAGAAGAGATGAAGGAGATTATGAGTAAGAATATGGGTGAAGAAAATATAATTGTTGTGGAAAATAATAATATAATTACAACAATGGTTGGTCCTTTGGATGAATTGAAAGCATAGGAAAGTGTAGCTAAGAGTGAATATATTGTAGAACTGAAAAAACAAGAGGTAAAGCACAATATTTATAATTCTTTGTGTCATAAAAAAAAGGACCTATTGCTTGACATGGGAATAATTCATGATAAATTGGAATTAATAGGGCCTTGATTTGGTGTTGTGAGGTGTTTTTCACATCCACACTAGGTCTTGGACCCTTTCAAATGCTTTTAATGATGTCTTACAAAGGTCTTGTAAAGTCTTGTAAAGGACTTTCACTCTTTTCTAGACTCAATGAACCCATTTCTACCTAATTTAACATTATAAAATGTATTCAAATGCATTATCACATCAATCTAGAAGGCTTTTTTACAAACTAAATTTGACTTCAACTAGTGTCGTAATGTGTTTGACACATTCGCATTGGTTCTTGTGCCTTCCTAGGCTATGTGGACCTCATTTTAGTGTTGTAAAGTGTATTTAATCACACTTTCACATTGAATTATGTGTCCCAAGCCCTAATTGACTTTTACATCATCACTAATAGGCCCCTATTACCCCATATTGCGCATCCTCAGGCTTAAATTGATCAAATGACAAATAAAGTTGCAATTTAAACCTTATTTCCTTATCTCTTGGCATCTTAGCTGTCAAAATGGCCCTTGTGGGGACCCATTCAGTTCAATTTTGACCTTTGAGCAGGAAAAAGTGAAATTTAAGTTTATTATTTTCACATGTCGGCCTTAGGGATCCAATTTTTGAGCTAATAAGGTGAATTTACTATAAATACAACTTTCTAAGCCCTAATTTACATCTGTCAACTCATTTTTACAACTCATTCATCATTTATCTTCTCAAGCAAGCTAAGGTTTTAACATTACAAGCCTTTCAAGATCAATTCTCAGACATTCAAGGGAAAATTATTCATCTTTTGTTGTAGACTTTCAAGATAAAACATCATGGAAAGGTAATCAACTCCATTATTGCATATTTCATTCCATTCTTTTATCATTTTGGTTTAATTACCTAAAAGGGGTTTGACCAAGGAAAACCCGCATGCCCTAATATTAAACATTCCTCCTTCTTTCCTTGTGTGTTTGAAAATTTAGGTCTCTTGGAAGCTTGGAAATCATTGAAGATAAATTTTCAATGTTTTTTAGGTCTTCTCTTCATTCAACAAGTCAAAATATCAACAAAAACTCATTTTCAAGTTCAAAAATTAGAGTTTTAGAAGCGGACACCTATAAAAATAGAAAGTGCAGACTGAAAGATTTGGATGCCATGGGTGGAGAATGAGTCCCACTTCTAGGTCAATTTTTATTTTTCTACATTTTTAGAAACCCTTTTGTCAGAAACAAGTTTCGACACAGTTTTGCAGAACTAGGACTGATTCGCCTAGAATGGAGAATGAGTCCCACCAGGCCTTAAAATAAACATCAACAGTATTTTAAATGTAATTTATAGCCTCCTTCAAGATTCCAAGTGCACACTTTTAGTTTCATTCACTTTTGTTACATTTTGCATTCATTTCTAGGTGTTTATGCATTACACAATGTGTTTTCAAATAAGTTGTTTTCCCTTAGTTTCCATTCATTAATCAATTAATATTATTAGTTTATGTGCCGTCAAAAATTGTACCATTTTCTTGACATGGGATTAATTCATGATAATTGGAGTTAATAAGGTCTTAATCTAGTGTTGTGAGGCATTTCATGTGTCCACACTAGGTTTCAGACCCTCATAAATCAAATAACATGCTTCTAATGAAGTCTTGTAAAGGTGTTGTAAAGTCTTGTAAAGGAATTTCATGGTTTTATCGACTTAATTAACCCATTTCTTCCTAAATTCAACATTATAATAACATTATTTCATCAATCTAGAAGATTCTTAATATGACCTTAATGGAAAACTAGTGTTGTAATGTGTCTTGCACATTCACATTGATTCTTATGCATTTCTAGGCTATGTGCATCTAATATTAGTGTTGTAAAGTGTATTTAATTACACTTTCACATTGATTTATGTGTCCCAAGCCCTATTCAACATTTACATCATCACTAACATGTCCTATTTCACCCATATTGTGCATCCTAAGGCTTTAATTGATCAAACACCCGACAAGATAGCATTTTAAACCTTATTTCATATCTCCTTAGCTTCATAGGTGTTGGAATGGCCCCTGTGGGAACCATTCACCATGCTTTGAAAATGAGTCCCATCTAGGTGGGACCCATTCGCCATGCTTGGTGAATGAGTCCTATCTAGCCCCCATTTTGACCCTTGAGCAGGAAAAGGTGAAATTTAAAGTTTATTTTCACTACATGTCCACCTGTGATCTAGTATAATTGGGTACTAAGGCACGATTGACTATAAATAAGTAATTTTACCCTAATTTTGACATCTCCTACATATCTAACAACTCAATTCATATCCATTATTCATTATTAATCCATCAATCATTCACTCCAAGTCAAGCAAGTTGAGATTTCCCCATTAGAAGTCTTCAAGTTAGCATTTTAAAGCATTCAAGGGCAGATTTTACATGTGTTTCTATAGACATCCAAGATCTATCATAATTTTCAAGGTAATCACTTCCATTTTGCATGCTTTATTCCTTTTTTTCATTAATTTGATTTGATTACCTAAACAGGGTTTGACCAAGGCAAACCCCCATGACTTAACAATCAACAATTTCTCTTCTTGTTTTGTTTGTATGTAGATTTAGGTCCTTTGGAAGCTTGAAAATCATTGAAGATTGCATTCAAAATTCATTAAATTCATCCTCCTATCATTCAAGTCAAATCCTCAACAAAAATCCATTTTTAGACCCAAATTTGACAATTTCAGAAGCGGAGACCTGTAGGAGGCAGAAGTACAGATCTCACTCCATAGAATCTTCCTATGATTTTCTAGATTTCTGTAGGTGGACTGATTCGCCACCCTTGGTGAATGAGTCTCACCTATAGGCTTGAAAAGTGAATTTCTCATAAATCAACTCTTGACAGTCAGAAATAGGTTTCCAGAAGATTTTAGCAGAAATAGGACTCGTCCTCCAGTAGTGGCAAATGAGTCCCACTAGGCCTAAAAATCAGCAATTTTAGAATTTCAGAGATATTTCCACTCTTAGATACATTTCTAGGTGCATATCATTTACATCCTTTCCCTTTTTTTTGGCTTTATTTATATTTTTAGATCATTCTTTAGGTCCTTTTACATCACACAATGTGTTTTCAAACAATTCATAATTCTTAGGTTTTGCATGCATGTTTGATCAATTTCATAGTTTAGCAGCACTTAGATCACTCTATTTTCATCATATTACATTGCATACATCCTAATTTTAATGTCACATAAGCATTTTAGGATCTAATCGCTCTCCTTTTGGGTGAAAAACCCTATAAAAGTTAGAGAGTCCATTGGGTCCTAAAATCTATGTTTCAGTTTCTTACATTCAAACATTGCATCTAGGTATACTACATCCATATTGCATTAACTTTGAATGTGGACATAAGCATTTTGGCCCTTCTTTCTCCATTTAGGTGAAAAACCCTAGAAGTGCTATAAAGGATTAGGGTGCCAAAAATCTATGTTACATTTTGGTGAACCTGCTTTCTCGAATAATTTCTTGTCTTATTTGGATTCCTTCATCATACATCTAGCCTGCATTGATCTTGCATTATGGTTTTCAATAATTCATTTGCATGCTAGGTTTCATATTTGGAATTCATCAAAAGTGCATTTAGGTTGCATTTTTGGCATCTAATTTCATGTAAATGTTCTAAAAGTCTGCATTTTTCATTTAGTTATGCATAATAGCACTCAGAAACCATAAATGTCACTCAATTTTTTAAAAAAATTCTGAAAAAGTTCCATACTGGGACTCATTCGCCACCTTGGGTGATTCAGTCAATTTTCACCCCTGAAATAGCCTTTTATAGAGCTGAAAACCCTATTTTTATGCTTTTATTTGCTACCATCAGTTATCTATATCACTTGACTGAGTTTCTGTGACATGGATTTCATTAGATTTAGCTTAAAATAGGTCATTTCATGCATTGCTCCATTTCATATTTGCATTTTCCACATGTCATTTTTCTGATTGGTGCATAGTGTAATCAGAAAACTACCTTGTTTCATGTCTAAAATTTGCATTTCATTTTAAGTCATTTCATTGCACTTTATTTACTTTCCCATGTTAGTATGAGTTCTCTTAAAGCATTCCATGTTTCAATAATAGCAAGTGGCTTGTATGATTCTATTTTTCATGGACATAATCTAGGATAGCAAAGTAAAACATTTGATAAGAATTTTGCATACCCTTCTAGTACCTCTTGGATTTTTAAGAATATAATAACACAAGATGATGCAAGTGTAGATAATCATGACACTCATACATTTTCATCTCCCAATACCTCTCCTATTAGTGACGAAGGTATTTTGGTGAAAGGAGCTACAAGCACTGAGAGTCTTGATTGTCCCTCTCCTCTTCAACCTTTGGAAGACATTAGAAAACCTTGAGAGGATAAAATTATAGAAACATTCTTGAATACCACCTTACCTAATCTCCATTCCCATGACAATCAAAATTTTCCATCTCCTAATATCCCTCCTTTATGTCAAGAGGATAGGTTGGTATTAGAAGACATCCTATTAAGAGTCATGAGAATCTTTACTCTCCCTTCCCTAATAATCCTCCCATTTGGGATAATCTATTTGAAAACCATAGTAATCCTTCTCTTGATGCCTCCCTCACTTGTGATGAAGCTACTCTACAAACTTAAAACTTGGATGAACATATTACAAGCTCTCCTTGTAGGGTAGATAACATGGAACAAGAGAATCAAACCTTAAAGACAATGGAAATTGAACTAACATCTTCTCCAACTCAACCCCCTCTTGACAATCCCATCATTGATCATTCCCCTATTGGAAATGAGGTCATTTTGGAAGAACTAACCCTTACTTGTCAAGAACATGTGGCTTGTTGTTCTCCTAAAAGATCTCCTTCTAGGGAGAATATCATGGTGCTAGAAAACAAAAACAATAATAATGTATCTTCCTTAGATAAAAAGGTGATTGTCTTTTTCCCTTCATTAGAGATACATTAAACCGAGACCATTGAGGTTATGAATGTGCAAATGTGCATTAGATCCCCCTTGATGAATGGTCCTCATACATACCCCATGGGACATCCTAACAACACTCTAATTCTTTACCCACCTTCACATAAACAACAAACTCAAAATAAACATGAACTTATCCTTTACCCTCCTCAAACTAATGTGTCGCAACAACCAAGTTATAATACTGATGCTCATATAGATAACACTCACAATAATCCACAACCGCAACAACCAACCCCCACAAAATTACCTTTTCCTAATCCCATCTTACCAGGTCCTCCTTATTTACCACCACAAAGCAGAAACAAGTATAATCTTGTTGAACAACTAAATAATACTTCTCCTAAAATATCATTATGGTACCTTATTAAAGCCTCCCCTCACTATCACAACATGATTCAAGCCGCCTTACAACAATTTCCTAACCCTTCCAATATGAAACCAATTGATATAACAACCATGATTTATGGACCAAATGTTGACATTGTTTTCCACCAAAGTCAACTCCCCCTTTTGGATGTGCAAAAACAAAATGAAGCTTTCATGATCATCACTCAATAAAAAACAAAAGGGATAAACAGAACTCTTGTAGATACTAGTTCTACTCTTAATGTGTGTATTTTGATCCTTTTGGATAGGCTTGGAATTGATAAATAAACCATTCGACCTGATTCTCTATCTATTAAGGGATTTGATAATGCTGAAAAGAAACCACAAGGGGTATCATTATGCCTCTTACTATTGGAGTGGTCACCTTGAATACACCAATCCATGTCATGCCTTATGAAATTTCATGCAATATTATCTTAGGTAGATAGTGGATTCATGCCATGAAAGGTGTGCCTTCCACTCTTCATCGCAAAATGAAATACATCTACAACAACACAGTCCACACACTTGACACTAATCTTCAACCTAATAGTGTAAAACAACTTGACAAAAACACAACAAATTCCTTAAACCCATCAACATCATCTACACCAGCATCCTTCGAAAGCATCTCCTTCCACCACTTCAGACAAAGAAGCATATTACACAACAAACTTTGAAGAACTTAATCAAAAACAACCACCCAATCCAAAAGCAATGAAAATGATTTATGGAAAAGGTTATGAGCTAATGAAACAACTTGGATATAGTGGAAAAGGGTGTGGTGCTAACGAACAAGGTATCTGCAACCCTATAGACCCTATCACACAATAAACAACTCATGGTCTTCGGTATGTGCAAGATCATGATGGGCCAAAAAGTGGTATATGATGGGTATGTGTAGGGTATATTGCTGATGAATTTTTTTTACCCAAAATTGATGAAACGAAAAGGGTTTTTATAGGAGATTCTCAGTGTTCTACCAATATAAATTATGCTTTACTTTGAATAAATAATTATTATTTATTTTCTATTTGAATTATGACTAAAGTCTTAATTGATAGGATGATTGAAAAAATTCTATAGCATTCAAACGGTATACATTTTTTGAATCTGAAACATGTGTCACATTCTATTCTTTGCATACTATAGGATTAAAAAAAAAATAGAATTTCTTGAATTTTTGACCAAGTTAAGGTGGTCAGACATATACCATTTTTTATATTTTTTTTAAGTTGTAATACAAAATTCATAATTAATTATTTACTTGGAAAAAAATTACAAAAATTATGCATCACATCGGGACATGAATCCTCTACTTATATCTAAAATATTATTAAAAAAATATGCATCATTTTATTGTGGTTAGGGTGGTCAGACAGACACCTACTTCTTATTTTTTCCTTGAAATTTAAGTGCTACTACATTAAAATTTCAAATTTTCACCAAATAGATTTATTTTTTTAAATAAACCTAGTAGTTTAGAAACTACATTCAATTTTCTATAGATTTTATTCTTACATATTTTTTAAGTAATATAGATAACTTATTCAAATTTTTATGTCAAGTTTCCTAACTCTGATTTTTCTGAATTTTATCACCACTTAGGGGTCTATTTTTTCCATGATGATCCTGCACATACCCTTTTGGTTATTTTCCTATGATAGAAATCACCAAGCCTTCACCCAACATCAACAATCTCACACAACACTCCTAAATCAACCTTAACAGTCATCCATCCTCAACTCCTTGACACTAGTGGTCTTCAACATTATGCTTTCCCAAACATCAAACAAACAACCACACCTTCGCTTAATGTCAATGTCATCTTGCAAAACATTCATGATTTACATACATTAGATTTTCTACCCTCCTATAATGGAGAGAACAAAATCTCGCAATCTCAAGAGCCTTGCATAAGTATGACATCTACTACTAAGCAATATATATCTTTTACTCAAATCACAAGACCACCTTCTACCGTTGATCAAGAGGGTATCTTGTCGAGACTCCTCCAAGATCACTTGATCACTCTCCCTCCCAGAACTCGAAAGAAATGCTCATATAAGACTTCATTTTGCACCTATCATAGAGTTCATGGTCACTCCACTAATGAATGTAATGCTTTGATTCATAAAATCCAACATTTTCAAGAGTTTGGTATGCTTCCCTCTGTGGGGGAACCTAGTTCCTCTAATTGAAACTGATTTACACTTTCACCTTCATTTCATCAATCATCTTGCACTCAGTGGGGGCAAGGGGTTTAGCAAGTCCTTCCCTCGTATGTCACTTGTGGTTGCCTCCTTTGGCTAGTTATTAACTTTTTATGAATACATAAGAGCAAGCTTGGTATGTGTATGATATGCCTTAAGTTGGCTCACATATGACATACTTCCCCTTTTCATGACGTAGCTTACTAGAAACTTATGACTTGGCATAGGGATTTTTGAGTAAGCTCTCATGTCCTCTTCTTTCTCTTCTACTTTAAAGAAATTTCTCGTAGTACTGGTGCTCATAACCACTTTAAAGTGGGGGCATACATCACTACTCACATTTCATTGTGTGATTTTCTTTTTCTTGCGATTTCCTCTCTTGAAAGCATTAGGTATAATGTTCCCCAAGATGAGACCTTGCACTTGTCCTCTCTTGGAAACAAGATGAGATCATCTGCACTTTTCCTCTCTTGGAGACAAATTACACAGGATGTTCTTTAAGATGAGACCTTTCATGAAATAAGAAAAATCCCTTTGAAAAAATCTTACACTGTCTTGCATTAACAATGTCTATGAGTGTAAAGCATATGAATTTTTTCTTACCTCATACATCTCAAAAATCATTTTCCTTCGTGGCACCTTATTGAAGCTATCAGGAGGTATAACTTTGCTATGGTTGAGTGGGAAGCCCATTCTGAGGCATGACTGTCCCATAGCCATCTATTTATTTGAGTGCATACCAACTAGCGTATGTTTCTCACCTTTAGGATTTCTCACCCTGTGGAAAATTAGAAGTTATGTGGACCTAGAATGAGTATGTTGTGGATTTCTCACCCAGCATAAAACCAAGAGTTTCATTGCCCCAGAGTGAGTATGCATTTTATTTCCAAAACAAATAACATAGATATAATCCACAACTAGTTGGACAAACAATCGAAGCTTCATTCACCTTTACATTTTCATATTTCTAGTTCTTGCCATTGCATGATTTTGTATCCTGATGATTTGACTTAGGATCTTGGATCCTGGGGGCTTGTGGAACCTCCTTTGATCTTTTCCATTCTTTTTCATTTGCATCTATACACTTGGATCTCTCTTGAATGTCTACTTTAGTGTGAGTTTGAATCAAGTTCATCCTTTCGCTAAATTGGAGGCTAAATGTGTTGTAGAAAAAAGGACCTCTTCCTTGACATGGGAATAATTGATGATAAATTGGACATAATGGGGCCTTTATTTGGTGATGTGAGGTGTTTTTCACATCCGCACAAGGTCTTGGACTCTTTCAAATTCTTTTAATGATGTCTTGCAAAGGTGTTGTATAGTCTTGTAAAGGACTTTTTTGCTTTTCTAGACTTAATGAACCCTTTTCTCCCTAATTTAACATTATAAAATGTATTCAATTGCATTATCACATCAATCAAGAAGGCTTGTAAACTAAATTTGACATCAGCCTAGTATTGTAATGTCTTTTACACATTCACATTGGTTCTTGTGCCTTCCTAGGCTATGTGGACCTCATTTTAGTGTTGTAAAGTGTATTTAATCACACTTTCACATTGAATATGTCCCAATCCCTAATTGAATTTTAAATCATCACTAATAGGACCCTATTACCCCATATCATGCATCTGGGTATCTTCAAGATCATGATGGGCCAAAAAGTGGCGATATGATGGGTATGTGTAGGGTATGTGGCTGATGACTTCTTTAAAACCCAAAATTGATGAAATGAAAAGGGTTTCTAAAGGAGATTCTCATCTTTCCACCAATATAAATTATGCTTTACTTTGAATTTAATAAATAATTATTATTTATTTTCTATTTAAATTACGACTAAAGTCCTGATTGATAGGCTGATTGAAATACATCTATAGCTTTCAAACAGTATCACATTTTATGCTTTGCATACAATAGGATTAAGAAAAAAGAATTGAATTTTATGAATTTTTGACCAATTTAAGGTGGTCAAACATACAATTTTAAAAAGTTGTAATAAAAGTTTCATACTTAATTATTTACTTGGAAAAAAATTGCAAAAAAATATGCATCACATCTGGACATGAGTCCTCTACTTATATGTAAAATATTATAAAAAAATGTTATCATTTTATTGTGGTTAGGGTGGTCAGAAAAACACCTACTTATTTTTTTCCCTGAAATTTAAGTACTACATTGAAATTTCAAAATTTCACCAAATAGATTTTATTTTAAAAAAAAATAAACCTAGTAGTTTAGAAACTACATTCAATTTGCTACAGATTCTATTCTTACATATTTTTCAAATAATATAGATAACTTATTCAAATTTTTATGTCAACTTGCCTAACTCTGATTTTTCTAAATTCTTTGCCACTTAAGGGCCTATTTTTTCCATGATGATCCTGAACATACCCATCTCGAGGCTTAAATTGATCATATGACTGACAAAGTCACAATTTAAACCTTATTTCCTTATCTCCTAGCATCTCAGTTGTCAAAATGGGCCCCGTGGGACCCATTCACCATCCATGGTGAAGCAGTCCCATTTAGGTGGGACCCATTCACCATGGGTAGTGAATGAGTCCCATTTGGTTCAATTTAAGTTTATTATTTTCACATGTCGGCCTTAGGGATCCAATTCTTGGGCTAACAAGGGGAATTTCCTATAAGCACAACCTTCTAAGCATGAATTTACATCTCTCAACTCACTTTTATGACTCATTCATCATTTATCTTCTCAAGCAAGCTAGGGTTTTAACATTACAAGCCTTTCAAGATCAATTCTTAGACATTCAAGGGCAGATTCTTCATGTTTTGTTGAAAAATTTCAAGATCAAACATCATGGAAAGGTAATCAACTCCATTATTGTATGTTTCATTCCATTATTTTATCATTTTGGTTTAATTACCTAAAAGGGGTTTGACCAAGGCAAACCCCCATGCCCTAACATTCAACATTCTACCTTCTGGTCTTGTGTGTTTACAAATATAGATCTCTTGGAAGCTTGGAAACCATTGAATATCAAGTTGCAAAGTTGTTTAGGTCTTCTCTTCATTCAACAAGTCAAAATATCAACAAAAACTCATTTTCAGGCTTGAAAATCAGAGTTTCAGAAGTGGACACCTATAGAAATAGAAAGTGCTGACCGAGAGCTCCAAATTCCACCTTTGAATAATCAAAAAATAAAAAGTAGACTTATTCGCCATTGGTGGAAAATTAGTCCCACTTCTAGGTCAATTTTGAGTTTTCTACATTTTTAGATACCCTTTTGTCGTAAACAAGTTCCGACACAATTTTGTAGAACTGGGACAAATTCATTGGAGAACGGTGAATGAGTCCCACCAGGCCTAAAAATCAGCATCAGCAACATTTCAAATTTTATTTCCAACCTCCTTCAAGTTTCAAATAAGTTGTTTTCCCTTGGTTTCCATTCATTAATAAATTATTCCTATTAGTTTCTTACATTAAAACATTTCATCTAGGTATATTGCATCCATATTCCATCCATATTACATTAAATTTGAATGTGGACATAAGAATTTTGACCCTTCTTTCTCCTTTTCGTTGAAAAACCCTAGAAGTGCTAGAAAGGATTAGGGTGCAAAAAATCTATGTTACATTTTGGTGAACCTACATTTTCAAATAATTTCTTGTCTTATTTGGATTCCTTCATCATACATCTATCTTGCATTGATCTTGCATTATGGTTTGCATGAATTCATTTGCATGCTAGGTTTCAAATTTTGCATTCATCAAAACTGCATTTAGGTTGCATTTTTGGCATCTAATTTCATGTAAATGTTCTAAAAGTCTACATTTTTCATTTAGTTTGCATCATATCATTCATAAACCATAAATATCACTCAATTTTTTTTTAAACTCTAAAAAAAGTCCATACTGGGACTCATTCGCCACCTTGGGAGAATTAGTCCCTTTTCACCCCTAAAATATCCTTTTATAGAGCTGAAAACCCTATTTTTATGCTGTTGTTTGCTGCCATCAGTTATCTATATCACTTGAATGAGTTTTTGTAACATGAATTTCATTAGATTTAGCTTAAAATAGCTCATTTCATGCATTGCTCCATTTCACATTTGCATTTTCCACATGTCATTTTTCTAATTTGTGCATATTGTAATCAATAAATTACCTTGTTTCATGTATGAAAATTGCATTTCATTTTAAGTCTTTGCATTACACTTTTTTTTACTTTCCCATGTTAGTATGTGTTCTCTTAAAGCATTCCATGTTTCTAGAATAGAAAGTTTCTTGTCTGATTCTATTTTTCATGGACATAATCTAGAACAACAAAGTAACACATTTGATAAGCATTTTGTATACCCTCATAGTACCTATCAAATTTGTAAGAATATAATAACACAAGAGGATGCAAGTGTAGATAATCATGACACTCATACTTTTTCATCTCCCAATACTTCTCCTATTAGTGAAAAGGGTATTTTGGTGAAAGGAGCTACAATCACTAAGAGTCTTTATTGTCCCTCTCCTCTTCAGCCGTTGTAAGACATTAGAAAATAAGCGGATGAAATCATAGAAACATTCTTGAATACCACCTTACCTAATCTCCATACCCATGACAATCAAACTTTTCCACCTCCTAATATCCCTCCTTGATGTCAAGAGGATAGGTTGGTATTAGAATACATCCCTATTAAGAGTCATGGGAATCTTAACCCTCCCTTCCCTAATGCTCTTCCCATTTAGGATAATCTATTTGAAAACTATATTGATCCTTCTCTTGATGCCTCCCTCAGTTGTGATGAATATGCTTTACAAACTTCAAACTTGGATGAACATATTACGAGCTCACCTTGTAGTGTAGATAACATGGAACAATAGAATGAGACCTTAAATACAATGTACATTCAACTAACATCTTCTCCTCCTCATGCCCCTCTTAACAATCCAATCATTGATCATTCCCCTATTGGTAATGAAGTCATTTTGGAAGAACCAAGCCTTACTTGTCAAGAACATGTGGATTGTTCTCCTAAAATCTATCCTTCTAGGGAGAATATCATGGTGCTAGAAAATGACAATAATAATAATGTATCTTCCTTGTATAAAAAGGTGATTCTTGATTTCCCTTCATTAGAGATACATCAAAACAAGACCGCTGAGGTTATGAATGTGAAAGTGTCCATTAGATCCCCCTTGATCAATGGTCCTCATACACACCCTTTGTACATTCTAACAACCCTCTAATTCGTTACCCACCTTCAAATAAAGAAAAAACTCAAAATAAACCTGAACTTATCCTTTACCCTCCTCAAACTAATGTGTTGTAACAACCAAGTTATAATACCATTGCTCATACATATAACACTCACAATAATCTGCAACCGCAACAACCAACCCCCAAAAACTTACCTTTTCCTAATCCCATCTTATTAGGTCCTCCTTGTTTACCTCCACAAATCAGAGAGGAGTATAGTCTTGTTGAACAACTAAAGAATACTCCTCCTAAAATCTCATTATGGGACCTTATTCAAGCCTCCCCTCACTATCACAACATGATTCAAGCCACCTTGCAACAAGTTCCTATCCCTTCTAATATGCAACCAACTGATATAGCAACCATGATTCATGGACCAAATGTTGACATTATTTTCCACCCAAGTGAACTCCCCTCTTTGGATGTGCCAAAACAAAATGAAGCTTTCATGATCATTGCTCAATACAAAACAAAAGAGATAAAGAGAACTCTTTTAGATATTGGTTATGCTCTTAATGTGTGTAGTCTGAGCCTTTTAGATAGGCTTTCCATTGATAAATCAACCATTCAACCTAATTCTCTATCTATTATGGGATTTGACAATGTCGAAAAGAAACTTCTAGGGGTAACCATTATGCCTCTTACCACTGGAGTGGTCACCTTGAATACACCAATCCATGTCATGCCTTATGAACTTTCATGAAATCTTATCTTAGGCAGATAGTGGATTCATGCCATGAAATTTGTGCCTTCCACTCTTCATTGCAAAATGAAATACATCTACAACAACACATTCCACACACTTGACATTGATATTAAACCTGATAGTGTCTTAAAACTTGAGAAAAACACAACAAATTCCTTAAACACATCAAAATCATCTACACTAGTAGACGATTCTTTGAAAGGATCCTCCTCAACCACTTTAGACAAAGAAGCACATTACACAACAAACTTTGAAGAACTAAATCATGAACAACCACCTAATCTAAGAGAAATGAAAAAGCTTTACATGGAAAAGGTTATGAGCTTATGGAAAAACTTGGATATAGTAGAAAAGGATGTGGTGCTAATGAACAAGGTATTCACAACCCTATAGACCCTATCACACAAAAAACAACTCATGGTATTGGTTATTGTCATGTGATAGAAATCACCAAGCCTTCAGCTAACATCAACAATCTCACACAACACAGTCCTAAATCAACCTTAACCATCATCCATCTTGAACTCCTTGAGACTAGTGGTCTTGAACATCATCCTTTCCCAAACATCAAGCAAACAACTACACCTTCACTTAATTCCAATTTCATCTCTCAAAAGGTTCATGATTTTCATACATTAGATTTTCTACCTTCCTATAATGGGAAGAACAAAATCTCGCAATCTTAAGATCCTCGCGTAAGTATGACATCTACTACTGAGAAATGTGTATCTTTGACACAAACCACAACACCACCTTCTACCATTGATCAAGAGGGTATCTTGTCAAGGTGCCTCCAAGATCACTTGATCACCCTCACTCATAGAACTCAAAACAAATGCTCTTGCAAGACTTCATTTTGCACCTATCATAGAGTTCACGGTCACTCCACTAATGAATATAATGCTTTGATTCATAAAATCCAACATTTTCAAGAGTTTGGTATGCTTCACTCTATGGGGGAACCTAGTTCCTCTAATTGAAAATGATTTTCATTCTCGCCTTCATTTCATCAACCGTCCTGTACTCAGTGGGGGCAAGGGGTTTAGCAAGTCTTCCCCTCGTATGTCACTTGTGGTTGGCTCGCATATGACATACTTCCCCTTTTCATGATGTAGCTTACTGAAAACATATGACTTGGCATAGGGCTTTCCGAGTAAGCTCTCATGTCCTCTTCTTTCTCTTCTACTTTAAAGCAATTGCTCATAGTACTAGTGCTCACAACCGCTTTAAAGTTTGGGCATACATTGCCACTCACATTTCATTGTGTGATTTTATTTTTCCTGTGATTTCCTCTCTTGAAAGCATTAGGTATAATTTTCCCCAAGATGAGACCTTGCACTTGTCCTCTCTTGGAAACAAGATGAGATTGTTTGCATTTTTCCTCTCTTGGAGACATTAGGAATGGTGTTCTTTAAGATTCATGAGATCTTACATGAACTAAGCAAAATCCATTTTAACAAACCTTACACTGTCTTGCATTAACAATGTTTATGAGTTTCAAGCATAAAAATTTTTGCTTGCCTCATAGAGCTCAAAAATAAATTTCCTTTGTGGCACCTTACTAATGTTATCAGGAGATATAACTCTGGTATGGTTGAGCAGGAAGCCCATTCTGAGGCACGACTTCCCCCATAGCCACCTATGTGTTTGGGTGCATACCAACTAGCATATGTTTCTCACCTTTAGAATTTCTCACCCCGTCAACCATCAAAAGTTTTGTGGCCCCAGAGTGAGTAAGTTCTGGATTTCTCACCTAGTAGACAGCCAAAAATTTTGTCACCCTAGAGTGAGTATGTATTTTCTTTCCAAAACAAACAACCTAGATCTAATCCACAACTAGTTGGACAAACGATTGAATCTTGATTCACCTTTTCATTTTCATCTTTCTAGTTCTTTTCATTGCATGATTTTGTATCTTGATGATTTGACTTAAGATCTTGGATTCTGGGGGCTTGTGCAACCTCCTTTGATCTTTGTCATTCTTTTTCATCTACATCTATACACCTGGATCTCTCTTGAATGTCTACTTTAGTGTGAGTTTGAAGCAAGTTCATCCTCTCCCTAAAGTGGGGGCTAAATGTGTCGTAGAAAAAAGGACCTCTTGCTTGACATGGGAATAATTCATGATAAATTAGACTTAATGGGGCCTTGATTTGGTATTGTGAGGTGATTTTCACATCCACACAAGGTCTTGGACCCTTTTAAATGCTTTTAATGATGTCTTGCAAAGGTGTTGTATGGTCTTTTAAAGGAATTTTACGCTTTTCTAGACTCAATGAACCCATTTCTCCCTAATTTAACATTATAAAATGTATTCAAATGAATTATCACATCAATCTAGAAGGCTTGTAAACTAAATTTGACATCAACCTAGTGTTTCAATATGTTTTACATGTTCACATTGGCTTTTGTGCCATCCTAGGCTAAGTGAACCTCATTTCCTTATCTCCTAGCATCTTAGCTGTCAAAATGGCCCCTGTGGGACCCATTCGCCATGGGTGGTGAATGAGTTCCATTTGGTTCAATTTTGACCTTTTAGTGTGAAAAAATGCAATTTAAGTTTATTATTTTTACATGTCGGCCTTGGGTATGTGCAAGATCATGATGGGCCAAAAAGTGGCAATATGATGGGTATGTGTAGGGTATGTGGCTGACGACTTTTTTTTATCCAGAATTGATGAAATGAAAAGGGTTTTTAAAGGAGATTCTTAGCTTTCCACCAATATAAATTATGCTTTACTTTGAATTTAATAAATAATTATTATTCATTTTCTATTTGAATTATGACTAAAGTCTTGATTGATACATTGATTGAAAAACATCTATAGCTTTCAAATGGTATCACATTTTATAATCCAAAACATGCATCACATTCTATTCTTCACAAACTATAGGATTTTTAAAAAAATGAAGTTCATGAAGTTTTGACCAAAGTTAGGTGGTCGGACATATGAGTTTTTATATTTCATAGAAGTTGTAAAAAATTCATAATTATTATTTACTTGGAAAAAATTACAAAAAAATATGCATCACATCTGACATGATTCCTCTACTTATATCTAAAATATTATAAAAAAATATTATCATTTTATTGAGGTTAGGGTGGTTAGACAGAGACCTACTTCTTATTTTTTCCCTGAAATTTAAGTACTACTGCATTGAAATTTCAAATTTTCACCAAATAGATTTAAAAAAATAAAAATAAACCTAGTAGTTTGGAAACTACACTCAATTTTTTACAAATTCTATTGTTACATATTTCTGAAATAATATAGATAACTTATTCAAATTTTTATGTCAAGTTGCATAACCTTTATTTTTTTGAATTTTTCCCCACTTAAGTGCCTATTTTTTCCATGATGATCCTACACATACCCCCTTAAGGATCCAATTTTTAGGCTAATAAGGTGAATTTCCTATAAATACAACCTTCTAATCCCTAATTTACATCTCTCAACTCTTTTCTACAACTCATTCATTATTTATCTTCTCAAGCAAGCTAGGGTTTTAACATTACAAGCCTTTCAAGATCAATTCTTAGACATTCAAGGGAAGATTCTTCATGTTTTGCTACAGAATTTCAAGATCAAAAATCATGGAAGGTAACAAACTCCATTATTGCATGTTTCATTCTATTCTTTTATAATTTTGGTTTAATTACCTTAAAAGGGTTTTAACACCCCATGCCATAACATTCAACATTTCCTCCTCCTTGCATTGTGTGTTTGCAGATTTAGGTCTCTTGGAAGCTTGGAAATCATTTAAGATCAACTTGTAAAGTTTTTTAGGTCTTCTCTTCATTCAACAAGTCAAAATATCAACAAAAACTCATTTACATGCTTGGAAATCAGAGTTTCAGAAGTAGACACCTGGAGAAATAGAAAGTACAGACTGAGAGCTCTGCATTCCACATTTGAATAATCAGAAATTCAAAAGTGGACTCATTCACCATGGGTGGCGAATGAGTCCCACTTCTAGGTCAGTTTTGATTTTTCTGCATTTTTAGATAACCTTTAATCAGAAATAGGTTCCAACATAGTTTTGCAGAATTGGAACTGATTCACCCAAAATGGTGAATGAGTTAGTGAATGAGTCCCACAAGGCCTAAAAATCAGCATCAAAAACATTTCAAATGTTATTTCTAGCCTCCTTCAAGATTCCAGGTGCATACTTTCAGTTTCATTCAGTTATGTTACATTTTACATTCATTTCTAGGTGTTTATGCATTACACAGTGTGTTTTCAAATAAGTTGTTTTCCCTTAGTTTCCATTCAAAAATCAATTAATATTATTAGTTTATTTCATTCAAACATTGTATCTAGGTATATTCCATCCATATTTCATTAAATTTGAATGTGGACATAAGCATGTTGGCCCTTCTTTCTCCTTTTAGGTGAAAAACCCTAAAAGTGCTAGAAAGGATTAGGGTGCCAAAAATCTATGTTACATTCTTATATTGAAGAAGAGAATGAGCGATATGAAGAAGAAAATATTGTAGTACATAGTGATGAAGAAGAATGTGACAGTAGAATTCACTGAGGTAAAGTTTATTTTTTATGAGTTTTATGACGTTTTATTTGCAAATAATTTCCATGTTGAGATGAGTAAAGAGTTTGCTCGAAGGAATATTTTTTAGTGACATAATTGAGTTAAAAAATTTCATATATGTATGTAGAAGTTGCAAGAGATTTTTCATATGATATTTGGTGGATGTGGTTGTTCTCTGGTGGGATTTATCCCACAAAATAGGACAAAAGAGGAGAGAATATCAAGAGGAGAAGAAGAGAGAGCCTTTGGTGGATGAGGATGATTTATGGTGGATGTGAGTCCATTAGAGTAAGTAGGAATAATGTGGATTCTTGGTGGAGGAGGATGGAAAGTGTTCTAGATAAGTGCTAAAAGAGACAAAGGAAGAAACTCTTTATATCTAAATTAGCAATGTTGTTCATTCCAGGTTATCTAAAACTTGAAATATTAGTTCTACTACTCAACTCCATTTTGTGAGATATGCTCATAAATTTCTTACTTGACTTGTTCGATGTAGGATCATCTGGGTGCACTCGTAATCAACATCAACAAAAAGTATTAAATTTTTTTCCAATCAAATTGGGGTTAGTAATGGAACCATTGACCGTTTTAAAAATTTATATCTATATTATTTTAATATTTTGACCAATGCCTCAACTAGTGGATATAAACTTGGAGGGGGCACTATAGTAGGCTATCAAACAAGAATATATGATAGACAAGGTTCTTACCTTGGCCCCTCTATTTACTCTTTTTGTTGGAAATAACTTTGCATCTTGATCCATTACTGGAGTTGGTGAATCAATTACCTCCATAAAGTACTTGCATTTCAAATATGTTTGTGGTCTATAACAAGAATAACAAAGTATTGATTGTGGTGAAAACCATTATATTTAGCTTCTCTCATCATAGAGATGAGCTTATTGAAAATTCAATCATAAGACATTATGGATTATCTATGTTAGAACAACCAAAGTCTAGATAAGTAGGAGGTTTTTTCTATAGTGTGGAAAGTTATGATATTAATATTAAAGGATTCAAATGCATAATTTTGGATTCAAAGTAATATTTTGCATGAATTCATCTATGCTAATTTGAATGGATCACTTAGCACTCATTGTATCTAGGATATGCTAATAGGATTGAAGCATCAAGACTTCTTAGGAGGTCACCCATCCTAGTATACTTTTACTAAAGCATGCTTAAGCATGGAGTTTCCCCTAAGGCTAAACCAGCCTAGCTTTCTACTCGATTCACAAAACCTTTAACAAGTGTTGTGCATTATGAACCATTCATCATAGAGACCCTTTATCTCATCAATTGATACAAGGTTTTTATGTAGAGTGTCAAATCATGATATTAATATCAAGATTCAGCTAGATGTAATTTTTTATTCAAACTCAAAGGGGATCTATGATGAATGATTTATAACGCACACTAATTTCTAAAGTTTACAAATGGGGTAGAAATTTAAGTGGGCTTGACCTTGGGAAAACTTCCATGGTTAATTGCACTTGATTCGAAGTAGTACTAGGATGGGTGACCTCTATAGAATTATTAAAAGGCTTAATCCTTATAAGTATCACCTAGGTGTAATTGGTTCTAAATGGACCATTCATTCTTGTGAGACACGACTTCATGCAAACCACTACTCATAAAATATGGTTCAATGAATTTGACTCAAAAAATATCCATTTGAATCTTAATGTTAATATCATAACTTGACACATTACAAAAAAAAATATGCTACTTATCAATGATGAGTGAAAGGGGCTTTGTGATGAATGGTTCATAAGGAACAAAAATTACTAAAGGTTTTGCAAATTGGGTAGAAAGCTAAGTGGACTTGAACTTGTTGGAAAATTTATGGTTAAGTGTGCTTGAGTTAGAGTAGTACTAGGATGGGTGATCTCCTAAGAAGTCCTCATGCTTCACCACTATGAGAATAACCTAGATGCAATGAGTGTTAGGTGGCAAATACATTCTCATGAAAGATGAGTTCATGCAAACCACTACTCATGAAATATAATTCAATAAATTTGACTCAAAAACCATGCAGTTGAAATCTAATATTAAAATATCATAACAAAGTCTAGGTGTTGAGGAATTTTGGTTGAAATGCTTGAGGATGGTAA
>VDFB02353493.1:320715302-320772895 GCA_007258455.2 Sequoia sempervirens
CACCTTTAGTTCCATCTCCCAATAGATTGGAAATCCAATTTCCTTCATTTCAACACTTTGCAAAAATATAAAAATGAAGTCCTCTAAATGAAAATTTAAAATAAAAAAATGCACTAAATGTACCAAATTAAGCTAGATATGATGAAATTGATGAAACAAAAACTCAATAAACTATAACAAAAATCTTAAAAGAACAAACAAAAGTGCATAAATGAACATTTTAATTCCCAAAAAATTAGAATGTGACCTGATCAGAGACTCATTCACCCTAGGGAAAATGGGTCCTAGATAAGGTGTTTGAAAAAAATTTGATAGATTTTTAAGTGTTTTCAAGTGGTTTTTTGATGCAGGCTTTTGATAGTAGGTTTTAGTTTCAGTTTTCTATGAAATGCAAGTGCAAAATGTGATTAAATGATGACCTAGAAGACCTAATTTGATATGTAATTTTGGTTTCAATTTTCAAATGCAAGTTAATATGATATAAATGATATGCAACATTACTGATGTTTTATGTTTTTTCAAATTTAAAGCATGCAAACAATACAATCCTAAAACCCTAGATGCAATGAAAAGTTGAATGCAAAATAGACACCATAAATGGAACCTAATTCAATGCAAATGAATGCAATATCGAAATCTAGGATGAAAATGGACTCCAAAATCAGAAAATTACAATGCTCAAAAGGTTAGGTTCACCAAAATGAAAAGATGGGAAATAGGTGACGTAAAATGGAACTATGTGATGCACCCATTTCACTCTAATTCCATTTAATATGTGTGCTATAATGTGCAAATGAGTAACACAAATGAAATCTAACTAAAACAGTAATGTAAAGGGAGATATAAAAAGGGTCCAAAGTTGTGTACCTTTCACCAAGAGTGCTTTTGCATACCTCACTGAGAAATCATTCTCCCTATGGTAAATAGGTCCTTGCTAAGGCTCTATAAAATTAGTTTATAGGCTCTGGTCTTCAATGTCTATACTCCTAGATTCTATTTGGACACTGTCAGAAAGCTAGAAATAAATCCTATAGCTTAGTTTCCATGATTTTGCAAGAAAGGTGAAAACTTTGACAACTTTACAAATTTCTCCAATTTTGCTTTCCAAATGATCTTCAACCTAAAACCTATAGCCACACAAAAAAGAGAGAAAAAGGTTATTTGTTAGGGAATAGGGGTTTTCCATAGTCAAACCCCATTTTGGTAATAAATCCTTATGATGAAACAATGAAACATGAAGGATGCAATATGAAAGATGAAATGATGATACCTTGTTTGAAACCTTGAAGAATAAATCTGGAATCTAGCATGAAGTGGTCTCAATGAATGTAGATCTTGATCATGAAACTTGTGGAATAATTCCTTTGAACGCTTGATTAGATCTTGAATGCATATTTTAATAGAGCATCATGCAATGAAACTTTGACACCGTAGAATGAATCAGTTGGTGCAGTAATATTCTACAGAATTTTCTCTTAAATGTCTTAGAAATAATTTTGAATATACCAGTCTCATTTCCTGGCTAGAGCTTGAAACTTAAGATACCCAAGATGAAACCGAGAATAACCTTGTATTTTGCTCCCATGCTCTTACACATAATTCTGAAATTCCAAATATATCACAAACATTCAGATTATAGTTTCAAATCATTAAAATACTACAAAAATTTCTATTAAGAAGAGTCCTAGATCTAGTAGGGACTCATTATGCATGAAGAAATGGGTCCTGGAAGTCACAAGTGAGGACCCATTCGCATATGTGGAGAAGGAGAATGGGTCACCAGGACACTTCACAGGACACCCATCGATTTCAGGTAATTATGCAAAATTAGGATCTTAGGACCTAGTGAGGACCCATTTTCCCTATGGAAAATGGGTCGTAGGTCACTTACCTAGGACACACATCTAAGATTAAGTGTTCTGAAATGGAATTTATGAATTTTGGGTTTTATCCCTTAGAATTTGCATTTAATTAGGCTTGGATTTGAATTTAATGGGCCAATTAAAGAAAATTAACCTTAATTAATTAATAAAGCACTAAACTAGTGTGAAAGTGTTAAGATACACCTTACAACACCCTAAATAAGGCACAATTAAGTCCATTTAGTTAAAAAGGGCCCTAAAGTTAATGTGAATGTGTAGAACACATTACAACACTAAATCAAAGCAACATTAGGCTTATTTTAATATTAGTTCTTCCCAAATTAAGTGAAAAGGGATACTTTTTATGTTAATACATTATTATATTATAAATTGTAGATAAATAATTTTTAATATTATAATATGTTTTTGATTAGGTAAGAAGGGTTTTGAAAGGGTCCAAAACCTTGTACAAAGAGAAAGAGCTTTACACACAAAAAAATAGCAAGGAACAACCAAGAGGAATTAGAATGATACAACTAAAAAATATCAAAGGAACTACAACAAGACAACTAAGAACAAAATCAAAATTAGTGTGTTTTAAAGAAATGGTCTAAATATTAATTGCTAACCTGAGACCTAGGATCCTTCTTTCCCAATATCTTTTTATTGTTAAAAGGAGAATCCATAAAGACACTAATAGATCCATCATGCAACTTCATTTCTTCAGTAAAAGTGAAACTATCAATAGGAGATTTTCTCCTATAGTCTTCCATCTAGTTTGTGCAACAAGAAGAAGATTGTTCAATCATATAAGGAAATTGTTCCTTTTTCCTTTACATAAACTAGTGTTCTTTATTGGTCAAAAAAGTAGTAGTAGCATGGACCACATTCCCACAAGCATTTGTGAGGTTCTCAAGTGTATTACATATCATGAAAATGCTCCATGACGCATTGTAGGCCATGCAAATGGTCTAAGCATTACTAGAAGAACTGTTGTTGAAAAATCCTCTTGATCTAATTCAAGATCATGTGAACTTGATGGGGTCAATGAAAGAAAATAGGAAAACTTCTTAGGAAGACTCATAACCTAGTAATCTTTTCACCATAGGGCTTGTAAGAATACTTGATGCAAGTAAAGATGGACCATTGAAAATGATATGATCTATATAATATGTAATGAAACAATAGTTCTAATGCTAATTGCAAACAAATTCAACATTTATTGCTAAAACAATATTTAGTTTCAAGTCATTACCTTATTTTATACTTTAAAAAAATAAAATCTCAAATTCACTTATTATCATTGTCACCCACTTATAATAAAAATTATGGAATATGCAAATACTAACTATTTATAAAGCTTCTACCCTAAAAATAAGGCCTAATATAGAAAAGTATCTACGAACCATGATTGAAAAATAAAATGAACACAATCATGGCCTTAACTATCATCATGGCCCTAAAAAATTAATGTGAATCGTATCGTACATTCATTTCCCCTTCATTTTTATATTTTTTTTACTCGGGTGACATTTCAAATGATCTGACGTTTCTTGGCGACATTTGAAATGATTTTATTTTCTTTGGCGGCAGTTGAAATGTTTACGTTGATTTGACCGCATTTCAAATGCATGTTTTCTTTGGCGTCATTTCGGCAGAGTACGTAAATAAATAGAATACCAAAACCCATTTGAGATGCTCTTTCCTCAATTGATGGTACGACATAAATAGACTGATTATTACAACTATACTATTGTAGGGTGAAAATTGTGTATTCACGTACTTTTGTGTTAGGTTTATTTAGAATAAAATGTATTTTATATGATGATAAATCTATAAATGGTAAATATTCTTTTATAGATTTAATATTATAATATATTGTATGATTGAAAACTAAAAATGAATAGAATCATGAATGGTTAATTTTACCTAATTTAGACAAATAATCACCAACTCTATAAAATATGTCAAACTTTGATTATAAATATAATTAAATAAAAAGTCATTTTCTTATGCAATATCATGTATTTCACAATTTTAGATTTTTTTCATCATTTGAAATGATCTTATTTTCTTTGGTGATATTTGAATCTAGAAAATTGTTTAATGTCTTATTCCAATAGTTATTACATCATAACAAAAATTCAAAGTCGAGTAAAAAAAAATTGTCTAATTCATTTTATGCGTGATTTGGATATACTTTTGTTTCTTTGTTGCATGACAATGAGAGTGACTTGCATATACGAATCATTGTTTGATATTTAATATAAACAAAATATTGTATGATACTCTTGAATTTCATCTTCACCAATTTAAAATGACATTTAACTAATAGTTGTTACATAATGAGTAGTCTCTATTATTGTGATATACATGAAAGTGTAGATAATAATGTGTGATATAATGTAATAAATATTTAAGACTTTCATAATTAAAGTAAAATGATTGATTTGAGTTAGTTGTTGTAAAGGGAAAAATTATATATCAATGTTCTTTTGTCTTATGTTTTAGGTTCACTTAGAGTAGATTATATTTTATGTAATAACAATTTTACAAGTGCTACATATTCATAGATAAATTCAAGATGATAACATATCTACAAGTGAACTTGAGAAATGAATAGATAGAAATTCATAGATAAATTCAAGATGATAACATATCTATATGTAATGATTAAGAAATGAAATAGACAGAATTGTGAATGACTATATCCAATTTAAATGAGAAATCACCAATTATATTAAAAAATTCAAACTTTATTGCAAAACATTGAATATAATGGATAAGAAATCTAATCAAATACAAAATTTCACAACCTTCATTTAACATTGTGTATTTATGATTTATTTTTATTTTGTAGTATTTTAAATAAATTTATTTTCTTTCATGATATTTTAAAAATGAAAAGATAGTTAATATCTTATTCCATTTAATAAAAATATATTTAAGGCATTTGCATATGTTTTATTTACACTTTTATTTCATTGTTGTATGAAATGGTAACAACTTACGTGAACTTTAATAAATGTTTCGTAGTTAAAATAAAAATATATTGTAAAATACTCTTTCATTTTACCTTCATCAATTTCAAATAAAATCTAAGAAAATGTTTATATTGTGTAGTCTTGATTGCTATAATAAATGTGAAATTGTAGATAATAATAAATAATTAAAAGAATTAATTAATATTAATTATGAATCATCTATTTAAAGTATCTTTTAAAAAATTAACTAATAAAACTTTATATCATCTACTATTTCTTTTTGTGCAAAAAATATGATGGGAAAAGGGTCCCATGCCTGAGTTACAAACATAGTATAAAATTATAAATTCAATACAGAGATAACAAGTTGCACTAATACTGGCATGATAAAGAAAAATAGGCACACAATAAGTAGATAGACAAAGAACAAAATAGAAACAACTAGGTATGTATATTTAAGTTGTAGGTAATTCCCGCAATCTTTAGTTTAATTTTGCTTAAAAGCTGGGTTGCTTTGGTGAATTTTCTAACTAAATCTTCACTTTTTAGGCACTATAATGGCTAAACCATGAAATTTGAAGATAAATTGACTAGTGATTTGTGACATTTTTTTTATAGATTCTAAATATAATTTTATCAAAATTGGAATCAGTTACCTTCTATTTTACCTATCTCCTTTAAAAGAAACTATTTTTAGGTAAACAACATTTTCAAGAGGTAGCTCATCATATAGCGCGAATTTTTTCCATCAGGATAAAGAATTCTATTTTGGATTTAGGTTTATGGCTTCAAATTATCTAATGCTTCAATCAATTTAGTTTCCTTAATGTTTTATTGAATATTTTCATAATCAGAGTTTGATCAAACTAGATTCTGATTTCTAGACATAGGTAGATTAGCCATAACATAATTTGTTTTTGTATGTATCGTTTAATTAATTTCCTTTGTTGGATCAAGAATTTTGCAATATCCTAGTACGCTCATATTTTCAAATTTTTGATAATCTTACAATTTCGCGTATAGAGAACGAAGAAGAACTTGATTTTTGGTGAAAAACCTACATTCACAAGAAATAAAAAATAAATATAATAATAAAATTAAATTTATTTAAAATTATACTTTTTGGGAAGCTTAAAATAAGGACTACATACTTATAAAAATAAATTTTAAATGAATTCATTTGATCTACAAAAGGTAAAATCAAAGTAGTTATTTATCTAACATTTTTGATAGGCCTCTGAGACACTATTATGTATGCTTTAAAGGCCATGAGGGTTCTATCCAAAGGGGGTTTGTCCAAGGTAGTTTGATCCAGGCCACTATTTTCAGTCAGAATCTTTAAATGCAACTTTTTAAGGCTTACATCATTATTTTTTCTAAAACTATGTGATTTCAACAAAAATTAGAATCTCCCAGAAATTGTAAACTAGCTTTGTGGGATCACCCTTGTGAAGGCTCCTTAGAGCATTCCACTCATTAGCTAGCTAGTTCAATTTTTCATTCCATTCATCTAAGTTTTTCTTCTTACTATCATTCTTAGCCACTATGATGTTCTTCAACTTCTTCTTATATTTATTAATTTTCTCCTCCATCTTTCTTTTCCTTCTTTTATTTTCTTCTTTCAAGATAGCTATAGAATTAGTAGAGAAATCCCTCACTTCTTTCATGATAAAAAAGATTCTAACTATCCCATTCTCAAGTTTTGTGATTCTTTTAATCATTTCCTATGTATCTTCTTTGGGTTCATGATTTTTACTTGTTCTTATCTTAATCCTTTGGGTCTATATGTCTTCCATCTATTGTTTACTATTTTCCTTTCTATCATTTTTCTTTCTATTTTCCTATTTTGTAGGGTTTTGAGAGGGCTTCTAAGTTCAGAATAAAAGAAACCAAATTAGCCTAGACTTCCTCCTCATGGTAGATAAGATTTTCATTGAGTTAGAAATATACTCTATAGGAGACAAATCCTAAAGACTATTGTATCCACTATTATATATTTAGAAGATGTACTATACAAAAAATGTATATATAAATTACTTAATAATGTACTACATCATCAATTATTAACTTGTATTTATTGTAATGTATAATTTTGTAAATAATATTATTAATATCTAATGATATGATGAATATAAAGATATAATATAAAATGAAACCTATTGATTTTAAAGTTATGTTATCAATTAAAAAGAGACTAGATAAAATGTGAAGATCATTTAATCTTGTAAGTTAACATGACATATTATTGCAATGAAATAAATATTGTTAATAAACATAAAATTTATAAAATATCACATTCCATTATTTTTTGAAAAGATCAAAAATAGGTAAGCCAAAATAGAAATATGTGATGCACCTATTTTACTCTAACTTCATTCAATATGTGTGCTATAATGTGCAAATGAGTAACATAAATGAAACCTAATTGAAACAATAATGAAAAGGAGATCTAAAAAGGGTTCAAAGTTGTGTACCTTTCACCAAAAGTTCTTTTTCAAACCTCACTGAGGAATCATTCACCCTAGGGCAAATGGGTTCTAGCCAATGCTCCAAAAAATTAGTTTTTGGGTTTTATTCTTCAATTTCTGCACTCCCTGATTCTAGTAATACATTGTTAGAAAGTCAAAAATAAATCTTGTAGCTTAGTTTCTATGATTTTGCAAGAAAGCTAACAACTTTGAAAAATTTATAACCTTTTCCAATTTTTCTTTCCAAATGATCTTCGACCTAAAATCTTTAATCACACATCCAAGAGAGAAAAATGTTTTTTTTTTTAGGGAATAGGGGTTTTCCTTGGTCAAACCTGATTTTGGTAATTAAACCTTATGTTGAAATAATGAAACATGAAGGATGAAACATGAGACATGAAATGATGATACCTAGTTTGAAACCTTGGATAAAAAATCTACAATCTAGCATGAAGTGGCCTCAATAAATGTAGATCTTGATCATGCAACTTGATGTGAAACAATTCCTTTGAACGCTTGATTAGATCTTGAATTCTACATCAAAAAAATAGCTCAAACAACATACATGATGCAATAAACCTTTGACATGATGAAATGAATCTTGATTGCTACAATAATCTTCTATAAATTTGTTCTTGATCCCATAAATTTTCTATTAGGACTTGAACACTTGAAAGCTTAGATGAAACTATGTGAAATAATGTTGTATTTATACACATCTTACCCATTCACCTATGACAAATGTGTCCTCACTTACCTAGGGCACACATTTTCCAAAGTTAAGTGTTGTGAAATGGCATTTATGAAAGCTAGATTTTATCCCTCAAAAATTGCAATTAATTAGGCTTGGATTTGAATTAAAGGGACCAATTAAGGAAAATTAACCTTAATTAATTAAGAGAGCCCTGGATTAGTGTGAAACTTGTGTAAAGATATACCTTACAACACCTTGAATAAGTTACAATTAAGTCCATTTTATTATAAAGGGATATAAACTTAATGTGAATGTGTAGAACACATTACAACACTAAACCAAGGTAAAAATAGGCTCATTTTAATATTAATTCTTCACAAATTAAGTGAAAAAGGGATACTTTTTTTGTTAATAAAATTTTCCCCCATTTTAGTGAGAGAATGACCCCATGTCAAACTCACACTAAATTAGACATTCAAGACACTTATGTATGCAACAATGAAAAAGATAAAAAATCGTACACTATCAAAGACCAAGAAGATCAAGCCTAAATTGTGCAATGCAATGTGGAGCACATCTAAGATATCAATTTGTGCTCACTCTGAGGTAGAAAAACTATAGGTTGTCCACTAAGTGAGTCTTCCAAGAAAGGTTGGAAAATGAGAGTATCATATTAGGCTCTCATACGATATCAAATCTATCCTCCTGACAACTTCAATAAGGCAACACAATTCTAGGCAAGGCTCCATAGGCATGAAAGGTGCATTATGCTAGCTGGCCTTGAATTTAGGGTTTGATCTTCATAGGACTTAAAAAGCTATGTTATGATAAAAACATGAACATGGGGAAGGCTCCATGGGAAAGCAAGGTGTGTTATGCTTAGTTTCCTTTATTAGGGTTCAATCTTCACAAGGTTAGCAATTTGTGTTATGCCAAACACTTATGAACATTAATTTTAGTAAAAGGATTTTGTTCAAGGGGATCTTGCTTCATTTGTGTAAGGTATTCTTCTTAGGTATCATTGTGCCTAATGTCTCCAAGAGAGGAAAATTCAAGAGTAAAAGATTCACAACTTAGGGAATGCAGTGTGTCACATCATGATGGCACCCAACCCCTTGTAAGCACCTAAAAACCCACTTTAAAATGAGAAAATAGGTGGAAAAGAAAGGTTATGTTGTTGTAAGAAACCTCACACAACCTTTGTAGAGGTCTAAACACATGTTGCAGGTCCAACAAGTAGTTTTGGAAGCATAAAAACAACTGTAGAGGAAAAAAATAAGCTACTATAAAAAATAGACTGTTGTTATGGGTACCTGCAATACTAGCTATAGATGACTGTTCAAAATTTTAGCAATGTAAAATACTTTAAAATTGCATTGAAAAAATTATACTTTTAAAACAACAATTTATAACAAGGATACTCATAAAAGCACACACGAAGGCAATAGCAATGAAGAGGAAAATATTATATTAACTTTTAAAAGAAAATTTTTAAGCACTTATACATAGATTTACGTAAATATCTACAACACACAACACCCTCTCTCAATCCTATTTATTTCTTTTTGTTTTCCTATTGTTTGCTACTAACCTCTTTGATTATTTCCAAAAATTCTTTTGTTGTCCTCCAATATTCTTTGTTCTCTTCTCTTCTCATTTTTTTTGTTGTTTTGCCCCTCTTTTCTCTATTATGTCCTCTCTATTTTTTTGTTGTTATTTCTTCTTCCCCACTACCAAAATATGGAAGCTTCTTCCAAAAAATTCTACCTAAACAGCTATAAAATTCAAAAGCTTGCATTAATTCCTCCACCTACCTATTTTTGACTTCAAAATCTTCCACTCAACTTTTCCCTTTACCATTTTTTAATGTTGTTGCTTATTAAGTGAGCTCACGAGAAGTAGTTGTTGTCTCAAATAAAAAAGGAATCCAAATTTAAAATATAATAACTTTTAGCTACTTCACATGGCACTAACTAGAAAATAAAAGATAGGGTATGTGCAAGATCATCATGGAAAAGACAGACCCTTACGTGGTGAAAAATTATAAGAAAAATAGAGTTAGGCATCTTGACATAAAAATTTGAATAAGTTATCTATATTATTTCAAAAATATGTAAGAAAATAATTTGTAGAAAATTGAATGTAGTTTCTAAAGTACTAGGTTTACTTTTAAAAAAAAATATTTGGTGAAAATTTGAAATTTCAATGCAATAGTACTTAAATTTTAGGGAAAAAAAAGAAGTAGATGTCTTGACCACCCTAACCACAATAAAATGATAATATTTTTTTATAAGATTTTATATATAAGTATAGGACTCATGTCCTGATGTGATGCATATTTTTTGTTATTTTTTTCCAAATAAATGATTAATTATTATTTTTTATTACAACTTTTAAAAAATTTAAAAAATTGTATGTCTGACCACCTTAACTTTATCAAAACTTCAATAAATTAATTTTTTTTTTAATATTATAGTATGTAAAGCATAGAATGTGATGCATGTTTCAAATTCAAAAAAAGTGATATCGTTTGAAAGCTATAGATGTTTTTCAATCATCCAATCAATCAGGACTTTAGTCATAATTCAAATAGAAAATGAATAATTATTATTTATTAAATTCAAAGTAAAGAATAGTTTATATTGGTGGAAAGCTGAGAATCTCCTTTAAAAACCATTTTCGTTTCATCAATTTTGAGAAAAAAACTCGTTAGCCACATACCCTACACATACCCATCATATCACCACTTTTTGGCCCATCATGATCCTACACATACCCAATATATTTAAATCAAAATGATGCCCCTACATCAAACTACTATGTTAGAAACATTTGTCAGCCCTTGTTCACCATGTAAATCTGTATGTTGTTGTAGGTTAAAGGTCTTCTTGTTGTAGGTCAACAACTCTATCACCTTGTGTTAACTAGAATGATTCTAGCTTTGCTGAGCTCAACCATGTTGCATCCTGTACTAGTCTAAGCTTCCAAATCACTAAATATTCACTATACTCTTTACCCATTGTCTTCCTAATCACTCTTTAATCCAAAATATCTACAATCTCCTCTTGTGCTTTCTTGGGTAGTTGCTCCTATTTTTCTAGTAATGTTTTCTCTTCTTCTACCTATTGTTGTGATTTCTCTCCCTCATGGTAAGTATATAGATTTGAAAAATTAAAAAATGAAGATATTTTCAAACCTTTAGGTAGCTCCAACTCGTAGAAATTTGGTGAAAACTTATTGATAATCTTACATGGTCCAATCTTCTTCTACTTGAGTTTGTTATAGGCATGGCTAGGGAATATTTCCTTTCTTAGATGTGCCAATACCATATCTCAAACATCAAAATTCTTTTCTCTTCTCTTGAAATCAACCTTCTCTTATATTGTTGGTTGCTCCAACTGAGTTTTCCCCTCACTTGGTGATGCAAATCTTGCATATATTTGGAAAAATATTCTCCTTCAACACTTCTTTTGTATCCCTTAGTATTTGCAAACTTCCTCAATTTTGAAATACCTTTAGGCTATGCCCATAAACAATCTTAAATGGAGTCTTACCTGTACTTTTGTTGACTGAGTCATTGTATGCAAACTCAGCTTGAGGCAATAAAAATCCCCATTGCTTAGGCTTGTAACCAGCTAAACATCTTAGCAAATTTCCTAAGCTTTGATTAATGACTTCGGTCTATCTAAACATTTGAGGATGATATGTAGAACTAAACTTTAAATCAGTCCCTAATTTCTTCCAAATTTTCCTCCAAAAATATCCCACAAACTTAGTACCATGATCTAAAACTATACTTCTTCATAAATCATGTCATCTAATAACCTCGATAAAGAGAAAATTTGCTACATGTCTTGCATCATCCATCTTCTTGTATGATATAAAGTGCCATTTTGGAAAATCTATCAATAACCACAAAAGTAGAATCATTACCTCACTATTTTCTTGGTATCCCAAGAACAAAATCCATGCTCACATCTTCCCATGGCTTCTCCAATATGGATACTCACTGATATAAGCTTGTATTTTGACTTGCTCCTTTGGAATATTGACAAACTTGACATCCTTGCACAATTTTTTTGATTTATGCTCTCATATTTGGTAAAAAAATATCTTTCGCTAAGTTGTTCCATTGTCTTATCACCTCCAAAATGTCCAGCTAAACCACCACAATGTTTTTCTCTTATCAATTTTTTCCTCATTGATCCTTGAGGTATGAAAAGTTGTTTTCCTTTGAACAACAGTCCATCTTGTATAAAATAATCTATCCAAGGTGTCATATCCACACTAGTAGGATCCATAAATGTTATCCATACATCCTCAATGTCTAAATCATCCTTATATACCTCTTTCATAACATCAAATCCAACTACTTCAACTCTCATTTTAGCTAACAATTTTTCTCTTCTACTTAATGCATCTTCTACTTTGTTTGAACTCCCACTTCTATGCTTGAGAACAACAGTATATACTTGTAGGAATTCTACCCACTTGATATGTCTCTAGTTCAGCTTGGTTTGACTATTAATGAATTGTAAAGCGTGATGATCTATGTAGAGAATAAAATCCTTTGGAAGAAAATAATGATGCCACTTCTTTAAAGCTTGCACAATGGCATAAAAATCTTTATCATAAATAGAGTACCTCTTTTTGGCATTAGTAAGCTTCTCACTAAAGTATGCAATAGGTCTTCCTTATTGACTTAAAACCACTCCTATGATTGTCCCACTTGAAACCCCTTTTCAAAATTAGGCAATGCTAGTATTGGTTCTTTAGTGACTTTCTTCTTCAAAATCTCAAAACCTTTATTTGCCACCACTATCCACTTAAACTCTTTCTTGTCTCCCCAAGTTATAGTTTCAGTTATGGGTGCATATATCCCAATGAAATTTTTAATAAATCTATGATAGAGGATTGATAAAGCATGAAAAATTCTAACATCATGTACACTTCTAGGTGTCAGTCACTCAATGATAGCACACACCTTTTCTAGATCCATTTGTAGCCCTTGTTGAGAGATAATATATCCCAAATAAACCAATTTCTCCTTCATAAAATTACACTTTTTCAAAATTTCCAACAAACTTCTTCCTTGAGCCATTGTAAGACTTGTCTAATGTGTAATAAATGCTCTTCTTTATTGCTACTAAAAATTAGAATATCATCAAGATAAAGAATCATGAACTTCCATAAAAATGGTTTTAGCACTTCATTCATTAACCTCATAAATGTGTTGGGTGCATTTGTTAACCCAAAGGGCATTACTAACCATTCATACAACCCCTCTTGGGCCTTAAAACAAGTCTTCCATTCATCACGCTCTCTTATCCTAATTTGGTGATAACCGCTTTTAAAATCAATCTTTGTAAAATACCTAGCCTTTCCCAAACAATCCATGAGATCATCCATTCTTGGTAAAGGAAAATGATAGCTATTTTTATTTTATTTGATGGCTCTTTAGTCTTTTCACATCCTCCATTCACCATCCTTCTTTGGTGCTAACACAGTTGGTACCACAAATAGTCTAAGGCTTCCTCTAATCAAAACTCTTTCCAATAGCTGGGTATGTGCAGGATCATGGTGTGCCAAAAAGTGGCAATATTATGGGGGTATGTGGTTGACGACTTTTTTTTCACCCAAAATTAATGAAACAAAAAGGGTTTTTAGAGGAGATTCTCAGCTTTCCAAAAATATAAATTATTATTTAATTTGAATTTAATATATAATTATTATTCATTTTCTATTAGAATTACGACTAAAGTCCTGATTTATAGGCTGATTGAAAAACATCTATAACTTTCAAACGGTACCATATTTTTTGAATATGAAACATGCGTCACATTCTATGCTTCACATACTATAGGATTAAAAAAAGAAAAATTAAATTTCATGAAGTTTTGACCAAGTTTAGGTGGTCAGACAGACGAGTTTTTATATTTTCTAAAAGTTGTAATAAAAAAATCATAATTAATTATTTACTTGGAAAAGAATTACAAAAGAATATGCATCACATCCGGACATGAGTCCTTTACTTATATATAAAATCTTACAAAAAATTATTATCATTTTATTATGGTTAGGGTGGTACACCTACTTCTTAGAAATTTAAGTACTACTATTGAAATTTCAAATTTTCACCAAATAGATTTTATTTATTTTAAATAAACCTAGTAGAAACTACATTCAATTTTCTACTAGATAACTTATTCAAATATTTACGTCAAGTTGCCTAACATTGATTTTTCTGAATTTTTTGCCACTTAAGGGCCTGTTTTTTGCACGATGATCCTGCACATACCCAGCTACTACACTTTCTTTTCACCTCTTCATTCTTTGTAGGTGTCAATATATAGGCCATATTGTTGGGTAAACTTTCCCCTAGAATCAAGTCAATGTGATGGTTGATGTTCCTCATAGGTGGTAGTCCTTCCAGAAAATCCTTAGACACAATTTCATCAAACTTTTCAAGAAGCTCCTTTACTTCTAAAGGAATGTCACCATAGTCCTTTACTATATCTACTTGTAACTCCTTGGGAACAATTGCAGAACATGCATTTTCCCCTTTAATCTCTTTCAATATTTGTTTCCCTACTAGTAGTAGCATTCTTGGACCACTTTCCACCTCTTCTTCCTTCGTTGCTAATGGTGTAGGAGTATTCTTTCTTCCATTTTTCTCCTAAGTGTAGCTGTTTTATCTTCCATTATGGATTGCCTTCCTATCAAACTACCACATCCTACCTAAGAGTAAGTGGCATACATCCATGGGCATGATATCACACCACACCTCATCTTCATAAATTCCTATTTGAAAATTCACAAGGCATTGTTGATCAACCAACACTTGGTGCCCTTTTTGCAACCATGACACCTTGTATGAGGTAAGATGAGATATATTTTTTAACCCCAACTTGTCCACCATTTCAACTAAAAATTAGTTATCAATGTTTTCATTATCTATTATGACCTTAAAACATTTTATACCTGACTTACATATTGCTCTAAACAATTTTTTTCTTTGGATAGGGTCATCTTGTATGTTAACTAGTTTCAGCAAGGTCCTATCCATCATAAGTGCTTCTCCTCTATCGGGTTCATCTAGTTGAATAACAAGCCCTGTAGATACATAAAACCTAGTGACACCACCAAGAAAAGGACACATCACAAGAAAAAATAAAATCACACCATGAAACATGCAAATTGTCAAAAGATATTATTGATGTATGCCCCTACTTTAAAGCAATTTCTAACACCATTGCATTGATCAATTGCTTTAAATTAGATAATTTTCAATCCTAAGACATGAGAGTTTCCTCAAAAAAACCCTATTCCAAGTCATATGTTTCCAAAATAAAGCTACATCATGAAAAAGGAAGGAGGGGTTGCCCCCAAAAATACATAAGGGATCTATGGATTTGACGTTAGTAGGTCTTTGCTAAAATGTTGTTATAGAGCTTAGAAACACCATCATTACTCAAATACTCTTAGAACTAGAATAATGACACAAAGAGAGAGAAAACAAAAACAAATCCTTCTAGGTCAATATGGGAGAGACCTAAATGTCTTTATGCCTTGCATCATCCCCAAAAGGAAAACACAAGACAAATGAAAAAGGTAAAATGTTTACGATATAGAGAAGAATGTAGATACAAATAGAAGAATTCACATAAAGAGAGAGATACATCAAAATAAATAGCACGATGGATCATATTACGCACATGCACTCACATAAAGAACATGAAAAAGAAAACAAAGCCAAATACTAGTAAGGCACATGCAAGTTAACCTATAGTAGGTTGTTTGCATCCCAATCTTGATTGGTATATATAGAAGGTGGAAAACTAGCCAAAGGGACAACATCAAGTGCCACAACTAGGAAAATGCCTCTTAACCCATTGCCCCCATCAAGTTTAAGACAAAGGTGATATGAGATAGATGATGATAATGAGCTCCTTGTGATAAAAATAATGATTTTCAGTGAATGTATAACATGTAATAGTGATAATGCTATGAACCTACAACTATTACATGGCAAGGAGTGAAAGGAAATGCTTTAAGAGATTATTTTTATGATATCAAACTTCTTATTTATATTATTTTTAAAGTGTGATACTCATTAGTACTATGCCCAAGGGTTCTATGATATTGACAGTTAGACCTATTTGTGTTCTTAAGATTTTGATTTTGATTTTATCGAATGGGTGGTAATGTTATGAGTCCTTGATTTAGAAGGGTGTGTAAGATTCTTTCATTTTCAGACATAGGACATGGAACTTTTAGTTTCTTAATTTTGTAAGGCTTTTGTTTCTTGCTTGATTCACTAGCTTTTTGAGGTAGATGTTAAGGAGGAAGAACTAACATTCCCTTATCATCCTCATGAGGCATTGGTTGTTCCTTAGAAAGGAGGAAACCTATGTTGAGTGGAGGATTTTGATATCATAATCATTTGGTTTGTTCGATAGGAATTTTCTATAAAATTTTATGAATTTCATGCTCATTAGTTATGTCACATCCTTGGTTGGTTAAAATCTTAAAGCCTTGGCCATAAGTTTCTTCAAGGTTAATGGGAGTGTTAGTCACTTCTTCAACATAAGATGGATATGTATGAACATGATTAGAGGGGCGAGGTTCACTCATTGTTAGCACTTTAGGCTTAGTTTGTGACTCAATTTCAGGATTTAAAAGACAAAACATCTCAAGTTGTGTTCAATGTTTCATGGAAGGATAAAAAGATGCATTATTCTCAAGATTGTTAAGGAAATGATTTATGAACTCATGCATTATTTCATATTCTCCAATGATGTCAAATTCTTGAGGAAACTCATTAGGAAATGGCTAAGCATTAGTAGGTTCAATTGCATTAGGATCACTATAAAAAACATAACTTGACACATCAACCTAGGAGAAAAAAGACTTCCTCACATTACTAAAACACTTATCCATTTTCAAACTTTCAGACTTGAAACAAGGTATTTGTTGATTACACTTGTAGTGAAGAAAAATATTCCTTCTACATTTTCACACTCCTCCTTGCTAAAATTGGGCTTCTTTATGCCTTATTTGGGCCTATTTTGCTTCCACATGCCTTATTTAATGCAACTTTCTGAGGTTAATCCTAACATATATCAAATGACCAATCATAATTTAATGATTTTGGTTTGTATGGCCCAGATTTAGTGATCGGGGACTCACATACCACCTTGGGCTTATGGGTCCCACCTAAGTTTTGAGACCTAAAACATGAATTTGGCATAGAACTTAACAATTCTTGGGTGGAAGTGAAGGCTGCATTTATTAGTGTGAAATATGCAATAGAGAAGGGCTATTCAAAAATTTGGGTGGAGGAAGATTCAATGAAAATTATTAATGATTTGAAGGGTAATCATCCCTCGAGTTGAAAAGTTGAGCAACTAATTAAGGACATGGTCATAATGATACAAACTTGTGAAGAAGCTCGCATTTCTCATGTGTATAGGGAAGGAAACTCCCTTGCTGATTGCTTTTCCAATTTGGTTTTCAGCCTAAAAGATTTTTGCGCATGGGAAGAGGGGTCTATCATTCTTGAGGAGGAAAGAAATATTTTAATAAATTATGGTGGGGGATAATATCTTATGAATCTCTTTGTCTTGTAGCTTTCCTTGTTTGGCACACTCTTTGGGTAGGCATTGTCACTCTGGCTTGCTTTTGGTGATTTCGTTTTAGGTTTGTGTAGCTGCATGGAGGGAGTCCATGGGTGGTGATAGGAATAGGGTTGATCTTGATTCTTGTGGTTTCATTAGGAGGAGAAAAAGACTTTAGAAAATTCTTGGTCATGACAATTTTACTCCATTATTGGAGTGATTGCATGGCCATGATTCATTGATGTATTTTGTGTCTACATGGCATAATAAAAAATTGGTACTGAAAGGTTTGGAGGTGGAAGTGAGTGAGGAATTCATCGCCTCCGTGACTGGGCTGCCAACGGTGGGTAGAAATTTTTTCAAGGATAAAAGAAGTAATGAGGAAGCCATGACTCGGTTCTTTAAGGGAAAAAAAGGAATTGGATGGTAAGGATGGTGAATTGGGGCTATGACAGAACATATTTGAAGAAAATCCAAGCTAGGGTTGCGGAGGTTATTATGAGATACATAATGCTCGAAGGAAGGTACAATTTCCTTTTGGGTCATCATTTTACCTTGCTAAATCACTTCAGGCATGGCTTGTTTATTTCTTTTTTGTTTTATCTATTATCCTCTCTTGAGTCCTTGGTGTATGCTCACCTCAAGAATAGGAAATATCCTATTTTGCATGAAGGGCTTATTTTAATCATAATGGAACACATTTAGACCATAACTCTGGCTCCTGCCATTGATGACAAAAATGTTGAGTTTATGGCTCTTTCTAGTTCTTCAAATTCAAAGTCCTCTTCTGATGTGGAGGAATGGAGTGGGGAGGAGGTTGGTGTGTATTTTTGGTCAAAGAATAGAAAGGTGATGGGTGCTAAGGTGAAGGGGGCCCCAAAAAGAGTGGCTATTTCTTATAGTGATGATACAGAGGTTGGGTTGGATGGGCCTTCTCCTGATGCTGAGGATTTGGTAGTTGATAAAGGTATGGATGATGGAGATTTGGAGACTGGGGCCCAAAAGAATGTTGATGGGTCCGATAAACTAAGAAGATTGTCCAAGAGACTCATGAATTTGAGGACTAAGAAGGAAGTAGGGAAAGCTAAGAAGTTTTTGAAGGGTGAGGCTAATATTAACCCTAGTGTTGGTATTGTGGTTGTGGAAGATTCCCTGGTCAATGAAGTGAACAAGGGTACCCTAGAGAAAGAGGGAAAGGAGTGGAATGTGAATGTTGAGGGAGAGTTTAAAGGTAATCCACCTTTGAAAATTGGTCCTTTATCAGAGGATTTTTCATATTTGGATGAGGATGACATATCCATGTTTGGGTTGTTAGACATGGCTAGGGCTGGAGCTACTGGCACATTCAAATTGGCGAAGTGGACCCTACATGAATTCAACAAAATCAACATTAAAATTAGGGGGATCATGGCTAAAGTGCAGAAAGATTCAGGTCCCTCTATGTCAGACATTCTAATTGATAGGCTAGTGGATTTGGAGCATACTCAAAATGAGTTTAAGGAAAATTGTGAGACTAGGTTGAAAGTCCTTGAGGTTAAGGTGGAAGGTTTGAATAATGACCTTAGAAATTTGTTACAGGTTAGCCATGCTTTAGTCAAGAACAATGCTGAGGCCCTCGAGGTCTTGTTTAAGAAGTTAAGTTAGCTTCGAGAGGAGCAATTTTTCTTCTCTCAACTCATGGAGAAAGACTAGGGTGGAAAAGGTAAAGGTAGGAAAGCCCCCAAGGATGAGGAAAAGGTGTTGGTTACCATAGGTTTAGAGGAGTGGAAAGGAAGATTCGAAGCAGAAAAAAGGGACCTGCTTGACATGGTGGAAAAGAAAAAGGCCTAGCAGTTGGAGTTGGCTAATACTTTGGGTGGTCTTAGTTAATTTCCCTATTTTTGTTGTTTTCCTATTTTCTATTTTTCTGGTTTTTTTTTTTGGATTCTTTTGTTGTTGGGAAGGCCTTTGATTGTTCTTTTCTTATCTGCTTCTTGGCTTTCGGTTTGTTCAGTTTTTTGTTGATTGGGATGTTGTTGGTTGACTATGTTACTTTTTAGTAGCAGTTGGTGAATTTTTGTATAGGGTTTTAGGTCCGTTCAAAAACTATTTTTCCCTTCTAATCAAAACAATTCTTGAAATTTGTGTCCCAAGCTTAGCCTACGGGTATGTGTGGGATCATGATGGATCAAAAAGTGGCAATATGATGGGTATGTGGATGATAACTATTTTTTTACCCAAAATTGATTAAACGAAAAGGGTTTTTAAAGGAGATTCTCAGCTTTCCACCGATATAAATTATTCTTTACTTTGAATTTAATAAGTAATTATTATTCATTTTCTATTCAAATTATGACTAAAGTCCTGATTGATAGGTTGATTGAAAAACATCTATAGCTTTCAAGCGGTATCACATTTTTTGAATCCAAACATGTGTCACATTCTATGCTTCACATACTATAGGATTAAAAAAAAAAATTGAATTTCATGAAGTTTTGACCAAGTTAAGTTGTCAAATATATGATTTTATATTTTAAAAATTTAATAAAAAATTCATATTTAATTATTTACTAGGAAAAAAATTACAAAAAAAATGTATGTATCACATCGGGGAATGAGTCCTCTACTTATATCTAAAATCTTATAAAAAAATATTATCATTTTATTGTGGTTAGGGTTGTCAGACAGACACCTACTTAGTTTTTCCCTGAAATTTAAGTACCACTGTATTGAAATTTCAAATTTTCACCAAATAGTTTTAAAAAAAAAAAAAAACCTAGTAGTATAGAAACTACATTCAATTTTCTATAGATTCTATTCTTACATATTTTTGAAATAATATTGATAACTTATTCAAAATTTTACATCAAGTTGCCTAACTTTGATTTTTCTGAATTTTTTGCCACTTAAGGACCTGTTTTTCAATGATGATCCTGCACACACCCCTACTGAGATTCATATGCCCCAACTAGTGTATGTGTCCCACTTATCTTAGACCTAATTTTCAATTCAATTCTTGGCAATATTTTATTCTCCTACATTTGAGGTCAGCTTGTGGTGTTGTAATTTCAAGAAATTTGGCATAAATAAGTATAAATACAAGGTTATTTCACATAATTTCTCCTAGCAAGTTTTCAAGTCATCTAATATTTTCAAGAGAGCATTCATATAGAAATTTTATGAGATCAAGAACATTCAAAATCATTGAAGAGCATTCAAGGGTGATTATCAAATGTTTTGGAGCTATATTCATGATTCAAGCATCATGTCAAAGTCATCATACATCATGTTTTTTTTGAGCTAACATTTTTGATGAAAGTTCTTATGATTCAAGCAAGCATTCAAGTCAAGTTCCATAACATACAAGCAAGAATCAAGATCCACATTCATGCAAGCCATTACATACAAGATTGCAACCTTTTGTTCAAGGATTTGGTGAGTTGCAACATAGCATATTGTTCGTTCATCATTCCTTCTTTCTATTTCATTACATTCCAAGGTTTGATTAGAAAAATGGGGTTTGGCCAAGGAAAACCCCTATCCACTAAAAAGACAAAATTTTTGAACTCTCTCTTTGATGTGTGATTTGTAGATTTAGGTTGAAGATCTAATGAACAACAAGTTTGGAGAAAGTTGTCAAAGTTGTCATCTACATAGCAGAATTCAAAGATTTGATAGGAGAGAAGATACAAGAGAACATTAAAGGATATCGGAGTTTCAGATCAACCCTGATATTGGGACTAAATAACCACTTGTGGCATATGAGTCCGAGTATACTAGATTTCAAGCATTTTCTATAGATCCTGATTTAGCAATTCTAAATTCCAATTTTTGCTTGAAACCCTAAACTAGGACTAAATCACCCATATTGGTGTATGAGTCCTAGAGTGTGTTAAAAGTTATATCTTCAGGAGTGCGGACATTTTTTCAAGCATCTTTAGTTTTCCAAGTGCCCCTTTGTCCTTTCTCAGTTTATTATTCTAATTTATTCAATTTCATATCTTTAGTTGCATAGTTAAGATTGCATATCATTTGCATCTTCTTATTTCCAAGCCCTTGGTTGGTGGTTAACCCCCTTTTGTCTTTAATAACACCCCTAGGACACCCTATAGTAGATCTCTTTTCCCAATTCCATCTCTAGATTGAGATCTCTAGGGTTTCCTTTAATGAAACTTGAAGGAAATAGGTGGAGGAACCCTAATCCACCTTTAGTTCCATCTCCCAATAGATTGGAAATCCAATTTTCTTCATTTCAACACTATGCAAAAATCTAAAAATGAAGTCTTCTAAATGAAAATTTAAAATAAAAAAATGCACTAAACGTACCAAATTAAGCTAGATATGATGAAATTGATGACACAAAACTCAACAAACTATAACAAAAATCTAAAAACAATGAACAAAAGTGCATAAATGAATATTTTAATTCCCAAAAAATTAGAATGTGACCTGATTAGAGACTCATTCATCCTAGAGTGAATGGGTCCTAGATGAGGTGTTTGAAAAAAATGATAGATTTTTAAGTGTTTTCTACTGGTTTTCAGATGCAGGTTTGTGATAGTAAGTTTCAATTTCAATTTTCTATGAAATGCAAGTGCAAAATGTGATAAAATGATGACCTATAAGACCTAATTCGATATGTAATTTTGGTTTCAATTTTCAAATGCAAGTTAATATGATATAAATGATATGCAAGGTTACTATTTTTTTATGTTTTTTCATATTTAAAGCATGCAAACAATACAATCCTAAAACCCTAGATGCAATGAAAAGTTGAATGAAAAATAGACACCATAAATGAGATCTAATTCAATGCAAATGAATGCAATATCTATTTTTTTGGTTTTTTTTGTTTTAATCAACCTTTGTATTAGTCATAATTTAATTAGTTTTTTATGGATTTTTATTAAAACCTAGGGTTTTTTTATGGATTTTTATTAAAAACTATGGTTCTTTATGGATTTTTATTAAAAACTAACGTTCTTTATGGATTTTTATTAAAAACTAGGGTTCTTTATGGATTTTTATTAAAAACTAGTGTTTTCTATGGATTTTTTTTTAAATTGGGGTTTTTTACAATAATTTCAATTAGATTAATTAATTTTGAACTTAAACCAGCTATCAAAACCCACAAATGTCAAACTCTCCACCACCTCCATGCCTATCAATTAAAGAGTTAACTGGTGAAAAATTGGAGCAATTGAGGGGCATTTGCGATTTTTATAAGACAATCCCTTGATTATCCTAGATGACAAACACAATGAAAGAAATAATTAAAAATATAGAAACCTTCTCCACCCAACATAATGCCATTCTTTCATGGCAAGAAACCATGAGGGAATATTACTCTTGTGGATTTTCTTATGAAGAAGTGAAAGATCTCGAAATATCAAAATCCCAAATAGCCTCTTTATTTGTTAACCCACACACTGGTCTACCAATTAATGTTAATAAACCAAAAATTTCTATAAAATGGTGCATGAATAAGGACATTGTAGATAACTTTTGGGATTGTTGGTGGATGGTTTTTGATAAACCACCCAAAAACAATATTGATGTACCATTTTACTTTATTAAAAAAATATAAGTTGAGTTTGTGTTAGGGCATCATGTCAATTACTTTGACATTAAACCCTTCCAGGGCGTCGATGTAGGTATGCCCCAAGATAGACCAGGGGAAATTATATTAGTCCAGGGACCATATGTTCCCCCTCCTCCCCTTCCTTGTCCACCTCTAGTACATCATCCATATATTATCAAGGATGCAACCACATAGACTATTCAGTTTATTCACTCTTTGAGTGATCTTTTGGTTTCTCATAATACTACAGTAGCTTAGCCACATGTTGGTGATGTTGGTGATGGATCAAGTGATGCTACATCCTCCTCCTCAAGTCCACATATCTATGTGTCACATACTTGCACTATGTGCCTCTAGATATGCTTGGGTCCTCTTGTATAGCCCGTTGAGCATCTCTTGGACACTTATGATTATGACCTCCATGATGTGGATGTGTTGATGGTGTTTTTTTACAACAACAACTCAGAAAAAATAAATGTATCCTATCTCTCTTGAAAGGTAAATCTTTATCAACAAGCCTCAAGAGATAACCCCAAGGTCTCTAATGTTAGGTCTTGACAATGCAAAAATAACTCAGTGATAAATGTGAAAATGCTGGTAATAACAAGGGGCCTTACAAACAAATGATGGATCTTAGAACTTATTAGATTTTGCAATATGGTGATACTTGAAATCCTAAATCTAACCTAAATGATAAAAGAAATAGTAAAAGATAAGGGTTTAAGAGAGATTTCTAAGATTAAAACTACTCCTAAGACCAACAATGCAAATGAGGAAATACTTGAAATGGACCAATCTCTCAAACTAATTCCTATTTAACGTAGATTTCATTTGCAATCTTACATAAATAGTGCAATCTTCTAAGGAATTAAAGATTTTCATATTATGAACATTCATTCAAACCAACCTCATTTGCAATTGAAATGAATAAACAAATGTTCATAATTGAACTAAGCACATGAGTATAAGGTCTGGGCTAACTTTACAAAGCAACTCACAATTATCCAGTTGCAAAAGGTATGGACCAGGGATTGCTACAAACACCTCAAGAATCAAACCATAAACACCATTGAATCATTTCTAACCTTAAATATAACATATATCAAATAACTTTAAGGAATCTGAAAAGATAGAACCACAAGAACCATGCAAGATAAATCAACACAAGAGAGATCACCAAGGCACAATGTCTTCACTTGTATTAAATCACCCAATAGTAGCAACAATTCCAGTGTTCTATGTTACAACACTTGCTTCAGAAATTAACTCCTAGCTCTAACCTTTACTCTATTACTTGCTTCAAAGTATAATTCTCTTCTTTTCTATCTAACTTATACAAATGAGGAAAAATGCCATACTTATAGAGTTTCATGATATGTTGGCCCAAAATATAATTGGCCACAAACAAGTCAGCCTAAAAAGCTTCTAGAATAAAATAAAATATTGCATTAAATGCTTGAAACTCTTCCAAGTCGGCCTGGATTCTCTAATGCAACTCAATCCAATGTATGTAGAAGATGAAGGAGGGATAATGGGAAGCACAAATTTTTATTTAATAACTCATTACCTGGCCCCTTGTCTTTATCTCAATCCAACTTATCTTGGACCTTAAGGAAAATATCCTCTAGGTTGACCAAAGGTGGAGTGATTAACACTTTAAATTTCCTCTCAATAGATTTAATCTCCTCCTTTGATTTTTTGACGACCTTGTCTCATTCCACCTTGAGATCTTGGTATTTTTCCATGACAACAATATAGGTGGATGCATCATATAAATGGTGGGTTGTGATTGGACCATCATCAACTACGGAATAAACTTCATGTCACCATTTCCTTAATTTCTCTAGTCTCAAATGTTTCGGTGCAAACTTCTTCCTTCTAGTCATGATTTTAAAGAATGAAATACATTTATTGTAAATGTCAGTCAATGCATTTCCTACCTATTGTCCCTGCTTGTGGATTCTCTTCAAAAGTTTTTTCTTAATCTGCAATGAATCATATCATTCCCAAGGTTCTAAAATGTTTGAGGAAGGAATGATTCCATCACTCACCAATCTCTCCTCAATGTAATCCATGATGGTCTTTGTTTTCTATAGGAGAAGATCCACATCCTCCTTGTCTTGTGCCAACACATTATGTAGCCAATCAAATGACCTATGTGCATCTCCACAAGTTGACAGGATGTCCTTGATCATGCTATCCCCTCGGTGTCCTACTTCTTGCAACCATTCATGAGTAGCATGTTAGGTAACAATACTTTAGGGGTCACTCCTTCACTTCCCATAACTTGTAGAGGCTTCATTAGATGTTGCACATATCTATACACATCATTCAATTATTTTTGCAGCCTTTACTTCTCCTCTGTTTCCTTATCTAACCTCCTTAGGATGGGCTGAGAGGATTCTTTGAACTCTTCTTTCTCTTGATTCTTGCTTGTAGGCCCCAAATTTATTAGCTAAATGGCATAATCTCAAGGAACTATCTCATCCTTGTTTTTGTATACTATAGGAGTAGCAATATGGATTATCCTATTGTCGTCCTCATCTCTGGTGATTTTAGAAATCACTTTAGCCTTCTTCTTTTCTTTTCCCTTTCCAATGCTAGCTAGCAATTCATCCCAGTTGGGAGGGGTATCATCTACAACTATTTATTTTCTCTTCAATCTATCACTAAGCCATCCAAGAGTAGGGACATCTAATTGTTGTTCACTTGGCTTTTCCTTTTCAGGTTGATCCATGGAGGAGTCAACATCTAAGTTCTGTACTTAGGGGACCTCTTCAATTTTATCTTCCCCTTTGGGCTGATGCAAAAAGTTGGGTACACAAAAAGCTCAAAAAGTGGAAATGTTTGTGCTGTTTTTCAGAATTTGTCACACTTGGACTGAAAATTTGAGGCACTTACACAATAAATCTTAAAAAAAGTTAGTAATATGAAATTTAAATTTTTGAATCTAGTTTTCAAATATGTAAATTATTCAAATACCTAAATTGTAGAAATTAAATTTTGATAGGGATCTATAAAAACCACTTTTTAAAAGTCCCTATCTTTTTACAATACCAAGCACGTGTACGGACAACACTTTTTGACCAAAATAAAAGTATTTTGCTAATTAATTTTGGGAAAAGAGAGCTAACAACATGAATTTTGGTCTGAATTTTTTTTGTAATTTTTGGTTGAATATTTTTTTTTATTAAATTTATATTGGGCTTAATTGTTGTTTTTAAAAATCAATGTGTACGGACAACATAATTGGACCTAAACTAAACATTTTTTTACTCTTTTTTTTTCATTGTGTAGAGAATTGTTTGAAGTTTGATCTCATATATTTTTTTTTACAAAAAACTTAACAAAAAAAAAGTTATTAAAAAACCAAAAAAGTCTGATATTTCAAGTTTAAGGATTAGTTTGCTTAGAAATTAATTAAAAAATAGAAAAAATAATCCAATATTAATAAAAATTATATATTTGGAAAGTAGATATCGTGTTCTCTAATGGCTTTTAATTTTATAGATTGATTCAGAAAAGAAGTCCATCGAACATGTTATCAAAGTTGGACATTTTTCTTCAATTTGCCTTAGTTTTTTAGTTGCAGGTCAAAGGCTAAGGCTCGGATTTCCAAGTCTTTCCCAAGCCTAAAACCAGGGCTGGATGTGGTGTGGGAATTCAACTTTTAAATAATGTGTACACATTACAAAAACACTTATGCATTATTTAAATGAAACGCGTACGCATTTAATAATGCATGTGTTATATATTTACCCATTGGGTAAAGGTAACGCGTATGCATTATGAAACGCGTATGCGTTCCTTGAACATAACACATACGCGTTTCTAATATAGCCATTTTTTCCTAATTTCAAAAATACTGGTAAAACACGATTTTCCTGCAACATTCTTTTTCTGCAGTACGGTCCGAAAGTGTCATTTTCTTCATTTTTTATTGCAAATTTGTCTTGTGCAAGGCATATTCTATTCAAATTGTTGGAAGAGACAAAGTATAGGTTGAATTTTCTGAAGTAGAATCAAGTTGAAGAACATTTTAGAAGAATATTCTGAAAAAAAGAATTTTTGGATGTACTCATGGTTTTTTTGTACTTCAGAGTTTATAGAAAAAATGATCTTCATAGTACATAGTTTAATTTGAATATTTGAAGGAGGTGGAAATTTGAAGATATTTTTTTTGTCATCAAAAAGGGTTTTGTAACCATGGGTGATAAGAAAAGGTAAAAAAAAATATGTAGAAATTTAATGACACCCGAAGAAATTCAAGCAAATAAAGATAAGGAGGCAAAAATACAAAGGGAAATGAGAGAAAAGATTCATCAAATGAAAGATTTGGAAGCATCTAGTTCAAAGAATGTTCAAGAGGAAGCCATGAATAATGAAATGAATGTAAATGATGCAAATGTGGAGATGGTGAATATGGAAGAAAATGCAATTACGGAGACAAACCCAATTATGCCTTCAACCTCAACTTTGAATGATATACAAACAAATTTGGGTATGTCTTCAAATTCACCTCCCAATGATATGGAAAATGCACCTGTAGACACCTAAATTTGGACACTTAATTTATCCAAATTTATCCCATTTCATCTAAACATCCCCTTATCCACATTAATTAAGTAATATCGCTATTATTTAATTAATATCCTCTAAAGTTTTTTTAATCCCTAAGACATCTAGTTAAATAATTAAATACCTTCCTCCTTTTCATCAAATGAATTAAATAATTATCACATTTATTTAATTCCTCATATGTCCCATCCTCCATCATTTTTATCTAATCTTAATCCATCTTCTAATCTCATCATTAGGGATGTGCACATGCCTAATCCTTGATTAGGATGTGTCACATCCTCCAAATTTTGCAAGTTGGCCTCTAATCTCTCTTAGTCACCTAAACCTCCTCTAATCCTTCATTAACTAGCCTAATCAACCTCTCAAGGAATTTTTAATTCCTTTTATCCTTCCAAGGAATATTAAATTCCTTTTTCTCTTCCCCATGTGATCTTTGACTTGTCACATCAAGTCACATGTGAAATCTAACCCTCTTCTAATATGTCAGTAATTAGTCTAATCAAGTACTTGCACAATCTTAATCACTCAATTAGGTTATCCCTAATCCCCATATCATTTATGGAATGTGTCCTTAATTGAGTCGAACTGTATTAAATGTTTTTTCTTTTTGGACAAGGCACTCCATGCCTTATGTGAATTTTTAATTCACATTTAATCTCCCAATGAATTTAAAGGAATTTTAAATTCCTTCTCTCATCCCCATGAGAATATTTGAAGAATTTTTAATTCCCCACATGTTCTCTCACCTACATGGGGACAAGTACCACGTTTATGAGGAGATCTTGTCCCAATCCCAAGGTACTATGTACTCCCTCCATGTCATGTACTATCCTTCCACCTCATGTACACATTACCATTTTTAAGTCATATCACATGCCACATGTCAAGATGTGAGGGCTTGTAAGTTCTCAACTCACCATAGCCTTACATCTTGATCTTGGTGGCTCAATCTTGACCGTCCATTTCCCTAGAGAATTCCAAATTCTATATAAATACCCCCTCTTTTCTCTCATTTTGGGGGAGATCATGCATTATAGCCAAACTCTTGCAAATATTTTCTAGGAGCATACTTAGCTATTTTTCACACTTACATCCACTTTCATCCATTATCATATCATCATCTAGCTTGCATCTTGTGCCATCCAAGGACCATACAACACCAAAGATCGAAGGGCCAACCAAATGATCAATTTGACACAAGTTAAAAGGTTCCATTTGTTGTCTTTATTTTGAATTGAATCCAACTAGGCTAATCTTGAGGTGTAGGTTATTTTTAGTGTTATTTGCATTCTATTGTTTGTTATTCGTATTCTAGCACATAAATTCGCCCTCATATTGAGCCGAGTTTTCCTTCATACTGAGCTGAATTTTCCCTCATACTGAGCTAGATTTACCCTCATACTAAGCCGGATTTGTCCTCATACTCAGCCAGATTTTCTCTCAGACTCAGTCGGATTTTCCCTCATAGACAGTCGGATTCTCCCTGACAGACAATGATATATGCTCTGCCATTTGCACACCATTTTCCCTTTTTTCCTCCATTCAAATGCCAATCTTCTCGATTTTTCATGTTTTTTCCAATGACATATACCACTTTATACTTTTGAGAAGTTTCCAGAGGCCCCTTTTCCTTCCCCATTCACCTTCTCAAGGGGGGCGTACCCTACAATTCTCTCTCAATATTCCATCATAAGCCTTCCCTTGCGAGACCGAGGCATCCCCTCTAGACAACCATATATGCCCTCTAGACAACCATACCTGCCCTCCTCTGGAGCCATACCTCCCCTCCTCAACAGTCCCGATCAATCATCTACTTGTTTCGAGTAATCTATCATTTATTCTGAACCTTCATCTTCTCATTTCGAGAATCATTCATCCGTTGTGTGAAATCATTTACTCATTCTGAGTAGTCGTTCATCCGTTCCGATCAATCATTTACTCATTTTGAGTATTCGTTCATCCATTTTTATCATTCATTCCTCCAATCAAATCATCGTTTTCCCCATCCAAATCCTCTAAACTTTGTTTCAGGTTATTATCCAAATTGACCTAAGTGTCTAATCTGATCATCATCATCAAAATCCTCTTAGGATTGTCATTCGTCCTAAGTTAATCATCGTCGTCGGCCCAATCAATCCATTTTCAATCTCAAAGTGGATTCAGTGCCGCAATCATACATTTATCCTTTAATCCAATCAATCAGCATCCTAAGCCACCTAGGATAATCTCTAAACAGGGTTTACAGTCCCTCTGGTCATCCTATCAGATCCATCAGTCAATCTTATCAATCAATCGATCAATCCAATCCAATCCAATCACATCCTTATCCAATCACCTTCGACCTAATCAATCTACTTCCATCTCGAATCAAATTCTGTGTCGATTATTTGAAGCAATCCCATCACATCATCCAATCATCCTAATCTGAGCTTTAGTCCAAACCTGATTTGAGCTTGCCCTAAATCCTAATTAGAGATTTAGTCTGTTCCCATCCAAAATCTTTATCCATATTCTTTATCCTTTCATCATCATGAATCCTTATCCTCCATCAATAGTGGTCAAGGGAAACCCTAATTATGTCGACAACGATAACGAAAGTCTTGTCGATCAAAAAGAATGTGACATAGACCCCCTTGACACTATCATTGCTAGTAAGTTTTCTCCACCCCCTTTCCCAAATCCAATCACCCCTTTGAGTTATCCCGTTACGTCTTCATCCATGCCTAATCATGCTCCTTATGCTACCTTTGACAAGGGACATCCATCATATCCTTCATCTACATCATCCTCTTATCCTAGTCTACCATCATAATACCCCCATCCTAAACCCCCGTCCACATCCTCCTATCTCAATCCTTCATTCGCATATACCCACTACCCTAATCTTCCATATCAATCTTCCCACCCTAATCCTACATGCACACCTTCCTATCACGATCCCCCATCCACGTCTCTCTATCCTAATCTTCCATACCAATCAACCCCATCAACTTACCCTAATTCAACATCCACTTCTCTCTATCCTAATCCAACATCCACACCAACCTATCCTTATCCTAATATGACATCCGTAGTTCCCTATCTCCATCCACCACCTCAATCTTCTCATCCTAATCCACCATCCCCATACCCTTACTGCAATCCACCACCTACATCCTCATGTCCTAATTCACCATGCCAATACCCCTATCTTAACCCTTCACCTAATCCCCCATCTATTCCCAGTCCTGCATCCAATCCCATTCCCCTATATAATCCTAGTCCAACAATCTCTAGTACTAATCCCCCACCAACCCATAATCCTTCATCCATTCCTACCTCACCATCCAAACCTAGAGTATGCAAGTTCCTCACTCCAGAAGTTCTCCAAGGACTTATAACAAAGAAGACATCTCCCACTCCACACCTTGAAGTTGTGGAATCATGCCATCCCAAGCCATCATCCACGATCATTAGTGATGAGACCCTTCTCCACCCAACACCTATCATTGATGATACCACCCCTAGCATCACTCAAACCATTGAAACCATCACATCCTCTGAATCCACTGAGCCACCATCTCCTACCATCACATCTATCGAATCCATTGAACACCCACCTCCTACTCTGAGAGTTGTCAAACCCATTGACGACACCCAAATCCAATCCACTTCTCCCACTCCTAGTGTCACTAAAATCCATTCCCATGAATGTTTTGAATCCTCCATCCCTCCATCTTCCCCACCTGAAGAGTCCCACCAAGATTCCATTATCATGCCTCCCGCACATGATGAGTCATGACAAGAGCCCGATCCAAAGCATGCCAACTTATCCCCTTCTCTAGATCAATATCCTACCATCCCATCTAGTACACCTCAAGATCATAACCCCCCATCCATTCCATCCCATGATCCCCTTGTCATTCAAGATTCCACCGTTCCATTTCCATCTCCATCGCATGAGCCCACTACCACAAATCCAAATCCTATCATATCCCCTAATCCCTCTCCTAATACTACCCATCCAAATGTTGCTATCTCATCATCTCCCTCTCATGATCCCCCATCATTGCCTAAAACTGCTATCCCTACACCGCGTTCATATCCCCATGGTACTCTCACATTCTTCCATGTTGGCCTCCTCACAGAAGAAAAACACAATATATATACTACCCATCATCCTCCACCTAATAATGGACTCGCATCATGTTTTCAAAATAACACAAATCCTATCATGGATCGCATGCTCAAAAAAATGAACTATCAAGGAAAAGGTCTAGGCGTTCATGAGCAAGGTATTTTAGAGCCCATCCAAGTCAAAGAACAAATCTGTATGCAAGGTCTTGGACCTATTTCCCAAGACTCACAATCTAAAGATGTTGGTACAACGTCTTGACATCCTCGATGAGCCTTTTCCAAAAGAAATTTCCGCTCTTCCCATCACTCCACCAGATCATATGCTTCCATCCCTCCTCCTTCATCATATCACCTCAAAACAACCGTCCATATTCCTCCTTCATCTTCTCCATCCATTTTGGGTCCTTACATCCCTCCATCCACCATCTCCCGTCCATCTACTCTATCCATCTTGGGTTCGTATATCCCAAGATCACCTCCTCCATCTAATCCTTTCACCCATCCAACACCTATCCATGTCATCCATCATAAACATCCCTCTCGCATGTCCCCTAATGAGGATCAACAAAGGCACATACCTGCCCACCCTCCATCCACATCATGCACCTCCTCGCACTCATCCCATCGCTATCAAAAGCCCTTTGGATGCTAAAGAAAAAGTACATAAATCCAAACATCCACATGAATCTAAGGCTCCCCATGTCCCCTCTAAAAGACATGGTGAAAAGAAGAAAAATCTAAATCCAAATCAAACCCATTAGCCACAAAGGCCCACCAAAGCAAAAATCAAAACCATGTGGATCCCAAAGAAAAAGGATGTAATGCCATCAAATCAAAAATATGTAAGAACATCCAAAGTTGCTAATTCGAAAGCTAATCATACACCCCTTTCATATCCTAAGCCTGTTTTGGGTCCCCATGTCCCAAAATTCACTATTCCATCTCCTCCATTATCTCCACATTCTCCATCCATTCATCCTCTGATCTTTCCACATCCACCACCACATGTGCCAATGTTGGTCCTAAACTCACCACCCCATCATACATCCACCCCATCATTCTATCCATACCCCTTATAGCATCCCATCCATTATCCCATGTATCTCCCCTCTCAAATCCCTCTAATTCATCCTTTTGCATAATCCATTTATCCTAATAAGGTTGTACTAACATCCTACAGTCGCTTCAAGCATGGGCTCTTAATACCTCATATAGAACTTGATGCTTGAGTCCTTCATCCATATGCTTATCACATGTATTCTAATTCCACTTATTCACCTCCCTATCCTTATCCATATCCTTTCAAATGCCATCCAAAAAGTCCAAAAATCCAAAAAAGTAAAAAAAATAAAAAAAATAAAAATAAAAATAAAAATAAAAAATAGTAAAGAGAAATAATCCGCCCAATGGTGAAAACTTGGAAAACAAGCACCTTGGATAAGTACCATGATGAAAACCTGGATAATAAGTGTCATGCGTAAATCCCCATCTGCACTTGGGGGCATCTTCATGATATGCATTGCCTCCATCCACTATGCTTCCTGCTATGCTTCTAGCTATGCACTTGTCTTCCTCTTATACATCCTTTTCATTCATCCCCTCCATCCTACCTATCTTACACATCCTGCTTGGTATATCTAATTTATCCCAATCCTTCCATCCTCCTTGTGATCTTGATAACAATAGGAGAAAACATATAAGCATGCTATAGACACCTCTTAGCATACATTCCCCTCATCCGCACACTATTATAATCCTCATTCACACTTGCCTACCTTCCTTATCCACTCGTCATGCTACCTTCAATCTCCCTTCCTTATCTTTGCATCCTATTTTCATCCATCTCACTCCTTTATTTTCCTATCCATCCTTCATGCCTCCTCACAAATGACATATCTAGAGTGGGGGCATCTATCTTCCTTTGTGATATAGTCCTTGGGGACATCATTCATTCCATTAGAGCAATCACTTCCATTTCCCTATCCTGATCCCCTTATCTTTTATCCCTCCAAACAATCCTTGTATCCATCTCCCCATCCTTAGCTTCCTATCCTTCCATCATAGAATCCCTTCTCATCTATCCATCCGGTCACCTTTTCCTCATCCAAATCCTTATGCCCCTATCCAATCCATCCAAACAATCCTTTTCCTCCCCCATCCTCTCTCCTCATCCCATCTCATAATCCCTTGTCATTGGTATCTAGCTATAGGCTACTCCCCACACAATCCAAAGCCATCTATCTTATCGTCATCACTTATGCTTCTTTTGCACATCTTTTCAATCTCCTCCTCATCCCATCTTATAATCCCTTGTCATTGGTATCTCTCCATCATATCATCCTCCGAATTCATCTTTTGATGATTTGGATAACTATCCCATCCCTGAGCTTTGTGTAGTCACCATCCTCCGATCCAATCCAACGGGTCTATCTTGTCCCATCGTGTCGGTCCAATAATTTTATCCCCTTATCCAGGGTTATCTCATCATCATTTATCCATCATCTTTCTTTGGCCTTTTGTCGAACTACGTTTCCCATGCGCTTTCATGTAGGCAAGGTCAATCATTTGATCCACCCCCAGGGTTCCATCATCGATCCTCATTGTACACTTTGCTCCTTTATCATCCATCATCATCATCCATCATCGAGGTCTCCATCATCCTCTTCCTGCTTTTGTCCATGATCAGTTGTCAGCCTTTTATCGAACTATGAGGGCTCTGTGCTTTCACGTAGGAAAGACTAATCTTTGATTAGCCCCCGAGCCCCTAGGTCACTAGGATGTGTCAGTCTCCTATCTTGTGTCATGTCTCTTGTATCGTGTCGTCAAGCTATGCCTTTATCTCGTCAGTTCTTAACAAACGAGATCCACTTTTATTAATAGATCTAATCGGTTTTGAATATCCTGTATCATATCGATCTTTTAGTTTTCTATCCATCATCGGTCTCAATAGGATGTTTCCTTCCTAACAGACCTCATCAATCCCATCCATCCCCTTGATCCTATGGAAAAGGGCATTTGAAATTGATTGTGATCTTTTGATTCTTTTGGCTTTTGTTTATCATTTGAGCTCCCTATCATCACTTGTCATGGTCACCTTGATCCATCATATCATGGTGTGCTTTGACTAGTCAACATAAGGGTGTATCTTGATCTTTTCTTTGTTGTTGTCTTCTCGGTTGTCCCACATAGTACCCACCAAGATCCCTGAGGTCTTGTGTTATGCTGGGGAATCCTTTTGTGCTTTTGGTTATCCCAATACCTGGCCCGACCAAGGTCATCACGAATTTGGGGTGTTGGGATAGCCTTCTTGTTTGATGTGTTTGTTTCATGCATTAGACACTAATATGCCTTGGTCATTTATACCTTGGTGTATCGTGTCCTCTTCTATAGCAAAAATCAGTGCTTCAAAGATAGAAAATTGCATTAGGATTGCATTTCACTTTCCATTCCATCCTCTTACATGTATCCCCCATCCTATCATCTATCAAAATCCCCCCCATCCATTCATCCTTCATCTCTCTCCCCTCCCAATCTCCTACCACCTTTTCATCCATTCTCACCCATCACTTTGCATCATCTTATCCATTTCGAGAGCACACCTGTGTTCTCTTGAACCTACATGTCCTCTCGAGGGGGCATCCTTCATCCGTAATTTACATTTTCTTTTTCTCTTCCTAGTCACTCCTTTGAATGACTGGGGAATATTTCCCAATCTAACCATCTTCTTCTAGGTTCTATGTTTCAATATTCTTTGAAATGATGCTACTTCGTAACACCATCTCAAAGAGGGGAAAAATGTAGACACTTAAATTTGGACACTTAATTTATCCAAATTTATCCCATTTCATCTACACAACCCCTTATCTGCATTAATTAAGTAATATCGCTATTATTTAATTAATATCCTCTAAATTTCTTTTAATCCCTAAGATATCTAGTTAAATAATTAAATACCTTCCTCCTTTTCATCAAATGAATTAAATAAATATAACATTTATTTAATTCCTCATATGTCCCATCCTCCATCATTTTTATCTAACCCTAATCCATCTTCTAATCTCATCATTAGGGATGTGCACATGCCTAATCCTTGATTAGGATGTGTCACATCCGCCAACTTTTTTAAGTTGGTCTCTAATCTCTCTTAGCCACCTAACCCTCCTCTAATCCTTCATTAACTAGCCTAGTCAACCTCTCAAGGAATTTTTAATTCCTTTTATCCTTCTAAGGAATATTAAATTCCTTTTTCTCTTCCCCATGTGATCTCTGACTTGTCACACTTCTAATATGTCATTAACTAGTCTAATCAAGTACTTGAACAACCTTAATCACTCAATTTAGTCATCCCTAATCCCCATATCATTTATGGAATGTGTCCTTAATTGAGTCAACCCTATTAAATATTTTTTCTTTTTGGACAAGGCACTCCATTCCTTATGTGAATTTTTAATTCACATTTAATCTCCCAATGCATTTAAAGGAATTTTAAATTCCTTCTCTCATCCCCATAATAATATTTGTGGAATTTTTAATTCCCCACATGGGGACACGTACCACCTTTATGAAGAGATCTTGTCCCAATCCCAAGGTACTATGTACTCCCTCTATGTCATGTACTATCCTTCCACCTCATGTACACATCACCATTTTAAAGTCATATCACATGCCACATGTCAAGATGTGAGGGCTTGTGAGTTCTCAACTCACCATAGCCTTACATCTTGATCTTGGTGGCTCAATCTTAACCATCTATTTCCCTAGAGAATTCCAAATTCTCTATAAATACCTCCTCTTTTCTCTCATTTTGGGGGAGATCATGCATTATAGCCAAACTCTTGCAAATATTTTCTAGGAGCCATACTTAGCCATTTTTCACACTTGCATCCACTTTCATCCATTATCATATCATCATATAGCTTGCATCTTGTGCCATCCAAGGACCATACAACACCAAAGATTGAAGGGCCAACCAAAGGATTGATTCAAGACAAGGTAAAAGGTTCCATTTGTTGTCTTTATTTTGCATTGAATCCAACTAGGCTAATCTTGAGGTGTAGGTTGTTTTTAGTGTTATTTGCATTCTATTGTTTGTTGTTCGTATTCTAGCACATAAGTTCTCCCTATCACAACACCTATTCAAACAATCTATCCAGGTATGTGTTCAAACCCAGGTTTTGATAATATTGATATTGTTTGTTTAGATGAAGCTGGATACACCATTGATGAGATCAATAATATTAGAGTTGAAATAATGCATAAATAAAAAATTATGAAATTATATCGTATGAGAATGCAAATGAGAATGAAATCCCTAATATTGATGAAAATGAGAATGAAATCCCTCATATTTCAATGAAAATGAAAATGAAATCCCTTTTACATTTGAAAATGAAAATGAAACCCCTTCTGTGAATGAAAATGAAACTCCTATGGATGAAGGTGAAAATAGTTTTTTTACAATTGAAATAGATGTGCTAGATAACCTTCGTGGTAAAGTTTCTTCGAGACAAATTAGAAATTATGCAAATAAAATATATAATTTTTTTTTTATAGAAAGAAATTAGGATTCCAATGTCAACTCATGGTACAATTGATGAGAATGTTGAAAATGAGATAAGTGATGAAAAATTTAGGTGTTTTTATAAAATAAAAAAAGAAAGATGATTCAGTAGGACAAGTCATATCTAGTGTTGCTAATGCTATTGATGTTATTGGTAAGAAAAGTTGATCAAAAGATAAGAATGTAGCTCGTCGTGCAATAACAACTGCTCTAGTTGATAAAACAACTTCAAATAAAAGAATGTTAAGTAAGATTAGTAAACGTGTAAAAGTAAATCCTAGAACTTTGATAAGAGTTGCTAAAAGAAGAGAAAGTATTGAAAAGGATCATATTAATCAATGTTGGAATTTTAGTGGTAGACTCCCAAGATCAGACATGAAATTAACTAATGAAATTAAATATTTAATTGATAAATTTTGGCATGATAATACAAGAGTATCACCTAACATTAGAGATGTCTTAAAATTAAGGGTGGGTTCCAAAATTTGTGAACCTCATCCAAAGCATCTCTTAGATATGACTCAAATTGAATTATATAAAAAAAAATTAGATGCTTCAATCTTACCATTGAATATTAACATAAGTCAAAGATCATTCAAAAAGTGTAAACCTTGGTATGTTAGAATGAATAAGCAACAAATCTCTTATTGTTGTAAGACTCATGTAAAATTTCATTATTATTATGATATATTTCGATATATACGATGCACTTTGCATGCTAACCAAATTATGCAGGACATTTGTGGCATTAATATGCCACCTGAAAGAATCAAAGATTTTATAGCATGTTTGTTTTGTGATCCCTCTTTAAATGGAAACTCATATTTTTTAAAAGCATGCATTTCTAGAGAATGCGATAGATGTGGTAACTTTTCATTATTAGGAGAATGTATGCATGAAAGTATTTTAGATGAATTTGGACAAAAATTAGAGGATGTAAAAAAATTTAAAAATGTTGAGTATTCTTTAAAAGATGGAAAAATTGGAAAATGTGTTGAGCTAATTGTGGAAAAAGTTAGTGTGCATGCTTTTATTAATGAATTTAAAGATAAGTTTGTACCTAAATATGTTCAACACTCTCATAATGCTCATTGGCTTGATAATCAATTTTGTTTATGTAAAAATACATTCCCAATTGGAACTATATTGTTAGTTGTTGATTTTGCTGAAAATTATACTCTTGCTCCACAAGAAGAAATTCAATCATAGTATTATAATTCAATGCAAGTAGCTATATTTGTTCACATTGTTTATAGACATGTAGAAGATAGTACATAAGATAATAGAAATTTTTTGAGAGAGTACCATTTTTAAGTAAGTGATAATCGATTACATTCATTTGAGTTTGTACAATATTGTGTTGATATATTTTATAAAAAATTAAAAGAGAGAGGAATTCAAATGCTAGAACATCTCATATGGTCAGATAATTGCATAGGTCAATTCAAAAATGCTAGAATGTTTTATTTGTTATGTAGAGTTCATGAGGAAAATAATATCCAACACATATGGAGTTTTTTTGAAGCTGGTCATGGTAAGGGAGAACACGATGGAGTAGGTGCAAGTGTGAAAAGAGCTCTTGCTAGAGAGCAACTAAAATTTGAGGATGCTACGAAATTTAGAGATGCACATGCAATACCAAATTATCTACAAGAACAAGTGAGAGCTCAATAATTCGACGCTTCTTTTGGTTAGTTGAAGAAAATGATATTTTTTCTTAACAAGATTGTGAAACAATTAATGGATCTACAAAATGGCATTCGTTTAAGAGTTTGAATGCAAACACATGGACAATATGGACAAGGGAGTTCACATGTTTTTGTCAATTTTGTATTGTAGGTGATTGTGATGCATGTGAAAATATGGAATGGGTCGAACAATGGAAACAAAGAGCCTTAACACCTACATTGAAAAATGCTCAACATGGAACGATAATTGAAGATAATCAAGTGTTCGCATCAGATGATTATGATTGTGTTTCATATCTTGTACAAGAAGGTACATTATTTATTGAGTTGAATTTTGTATGTATGGATGTTTATATGTGAATTAAATATAAGTCACTTTTTATTGAATTTTGTATTTATTTTTATAGGACATGTGTATACTGTTGTTGCACCTAAGGGGAATGAAGAGGAGAAAGATTACTGGTTGGCTAGATGTGTTGAGAGAAAACATAAGTTGGCACATCCTAGAGTGGATGATGACAACTTTGAGTATCCAACTAGTTCAGTGGTTGTTTTTGGCACTTGGATTTGAAAATATTTGATGAGAAAGAATGGCTTGCTTGCATTTGAAGATTATGAAAGACACAATAAGATTATACATTATTCACATTTGATTTTGGCAACCAATATAAACGTAGTTAGATATCAAGGGAGGCCTGCTAATAAATTTTTATGGACACTTTCAATGGATGATCATGAGACAATCATAGATGCATTAAAAAAGAGAGAGGATGCAGATGGTACAACAGAGTAAATAAATATTGGTAAGTATATCTAGTTGTTTATATAGTTAATTGATATATATATTTGTATTTAATCATTTCCTAATTAAATTTTTATATCATTTTTTGTTTCAGGTCTCCCAAAATTAGATGCTTTACAAACAAGAGAGGAGATGCACATATATTACAATGGAATTCAAATATAGAGATAGGTAACTATATATAGTTCTAGATACATTTAATTGATAGTATAAATTCATTATCTCAACTCCCCTTAATCCACCCTCTTGCATCCCCTTAAGCCATCCTCTTAAAGTACCCTTAAGTCATATCCTCTTACATCCCTATAATCCATAATCTTGCATTCCTTAAGTCACTCTCATAATTCCCATTAAGCCATCCTCTTAGGGCCTGTTAATCCATATTGTAAGGTTCATGACATGCATCCCCTTAATCCACTATCTTACATCCCTTTAATCCATTCTATCAACTCCCTTTAATCCACCCTCTTACATCCCCTTAATCCACTATCTTACATCCCTTTGAGTCATTTTATCAACTCCCCTTAATCCACCCTCTTACATCCCCTTAAGACATCCTCTTAAAGGAATCTCATAATTCCCCTTAAGACATCCTCTTAGGGCCTATTAATCCATATTGTAAGGTTCATGACATGCATCCCCTTAATCCACTATCTTACATCCATTTAATCCATTCTATCAACTCCCCTTAATCCACCCTCTTACATCCCCTTAATCCACTCTCTTACATCCCTTTGAGTCATTTTATCAACTCCCCTTAATCCACCCTCTTACATCCCCTTAAGCCATCATCTTAAAGGACTCTCATAATTCCCCTTAAGCCATCCTCTTAGGACCTGTTAAGCCATATCCTAGGGTTCATGAGATGCATCCTCTTAAACCATCCTCTTAACTCCCCTTAAGCCATTCTCTTAAGAACCCCCTTAAGCTATATATCCTCTTAGGTCCCCTTAATCCATCCTATGGAAAAAATATTTTGAATTTGTATGGAATTTACTATATACTATTCTTTTCTCACATGAATTTTTTTCTTAAATGACTCATACAAATTTTAGATACTTACATTAATTATTTTTGCAGGTTCTCATCAAGTCGATCTACGAAGTGATTGTTGAACTGAAAATTATTTTATCAAGAGACTATGTAAATATCAAATTTTAGTCTTCACCTAAAAGTTGATAAGTTTTAATTGTATCTACATGCACATATATGTTTCATCATATTATATAGTTGTAATAAACATCTTGATATACATTATATATGTTTGTTCAATGTCACTTTTTAAATATCTTGTTCCAATTTTATAGATTATAGATTTCATGTCTTGTATTTACCACATTTTATATTATTATTCAATTGTATAGATTATACATTTTATACATACATGGAGATAGTTTTTTTGTTTATTGATTCAAATATTTGCTATCTAATTGGAAAATAGTTAAAATTACCTGCCCTTAATTTATTATGAATATGATCTAAACTATTTAAGGAATGTTTTAATTTGTCACCTACCCATGTGATAAATTATATATATTAAATTTGATTCTAGATAATAATTTATATAGTGCATATAATACTTGAAAATTAGATAAAATATAAATAGTCTAATGTATGAGTGCATATAATCATGAAAATGAACATAATAAGATATCATAATTGACTACATATATAATCATCATATTAAAGTCAACTGATATAAATAAACACAAATATGATAATAACATGTTCAAAGTAAAACTAGAGATAGATAGTCCATAGAATTTATATGCCAGGTCCAACACATATATTTAAATAAAACTAGAGATCTATAGTCCATAAAATATGAAACCATCTAACTTTCAGGCTGATTGGTCAAATCAAGTCTCCTCTTTGTTCCATGTTGACTAGATGTACCTACATCATGCTACAAAAGAGTACAAGAAACTTGAAATTATATTTAAATTTATTTAGAAATTTTGATATAATTAAACATATTTAAACTTGAAAATATAAACTTTTAGATAAAAATAAATTTAATTAAATATCTAGTATTTATATAGTAAAAATGATTTCTAGTATGCATAAATTACCATATGATCATGTGAATCTATAACTGGCACATTTTCTTCAACGGGTAGCATAACTGCCACTTGAGAAGATGCAAATGCCTGATCTACTATATCCTACATATTCATATAAAGCAAACAATATGTGAAAACCTTGAATATATATATTTAAAAGGTCTATAAAAATTGTATAGGAGATTTAAAGTAAAGTTTACAACCTCGAATGATATGACCTCATGATCATGCACCTAAGATTTCCCATGCATAAATGCCAATGACGTCTGAGGTGCGCGGTCCGCCATGGGTATCTCATGAAATTATTGCATATAGATGTACAACAGTTTGTATAGATCATTAACACATGTGTATGTATATGAAAAAATTAAATTAGATCTATGATGTCTATTTAATTTAAACTTAACAAACTTTTGAAAGCACGCACCTAAGCTGATGATGTCTCAGGAGTGCTCACCACTGTAACTTGTGGTTGGTCAGTACTAGGTATTGTATGACCTCCTTGCATCTAGATATAATAAATCAATTCATACATGTGTACAAATTCAAATTAAACTAGATATATATCCACACAAATTATTGAATATATATTGGTTCAAGTACCTGTCCAAAAGGTGAGCCCAGATCTACAACACTCGATGTATGCACACGATGATCATATTGAGTTTCAGGCATCACGTGATCATGCATCTACACCAAACACTTATTGAATTAATATTATATTATATATATAATTTGATGTTATTATTTACATGAATTTTTAATATTTCAAACTTGAATTAAATTTAAGTTCAAAAGATGAACATACCTATGTAGGACGATCCTCAAAATATAGTAAATTCAGGTATGACCCCATCCCAAATGCATGTGCGTCGCCTGAAGTGGATTTCTGGTATCCCTATAGCCTGAGCCTCCATGATCTCTATTGGCCACTTCATTGGCTGTGTGTGTAGTCTGCTAAGTGAGATGTCCTGAAAGTGAACTCAATTCTCCTAATGTCGATAACATGGTTTGTTGCTGAAATACAATGGGAACACTAGGAGAAGGAAGAGGAACAATAGGAGCAATTGGAGCATGTCGCTGAGGATCGACATGTGCTTCTAGTCTATGTTGGGGCATGCCACACCCAACTCCCTATAATGACCACCTATCAAAATAGTTGAGTTTTTTACCCAACTCAAACTCAGCTGATAAATTTCTCAAAAAGTATAAGGGAACCTCACTATTGTCATGTGTTAGACTATCAAACACTATCCACCATCTATCCCAAAAATGTGTAGCTATCTGCGGGTGCCTACACCATAAAATTGAAATTCATTTTTTCATGGGTTGAATGGGTTGGTTTGTTTGGGGATTAATAAAATATTGGCGCATGACTTGTTTAGTAATTTTTAGGTCATTGATTTCTTTATATGACAATCCATCCACATAGAATTGTCTCCTCTCTTCTCTCCATTGATGGAACCTAACTAGGTCCGCATCAATAGATCAAACAAAATCGACAATAGTTTGCATCGTAGATGCAAACCATGTGAGATGGGAAGGGACTCTAGGATCATTTTTTATGAGATCTATATTTCCTTGAATGAAAATGAGGTTTGCTCAGATATTCTCTCTTAATTGATCTTCATCAACTATAAGAGGGTGTGGGGGGTTAGGCGGTGGAGAATGTGGAGGTGTGCTAGGGTTATGTTGATGTAGTGGATTGGGATGCATGGGATCTATAGGAATTTCTTGATTGGGCATAAAATCCTCTAAATTAAACAACGGATCTATGTGAGCAATGATATGGAAACTGCATGTTAAACAATTAAAAAATATATATCAACAAACTAATTAAATAATGCACACAATTTGAAAGTTATTTAAAAATCACATTGAACATGCACAAATTCAAAATATATTTCATTTGAATACCATTTGATTTATAACATTATAAAATCCATAACATTAAAAATTCATAGCATGTACACACATTAAATTGAGTCTAGTGTGGGGTTGTTAATATGAAGGGTAGATTTATGAAATCATGAGGTTTTATTAAAATTTATTTAATATCATTCATTATTTTCAAATAATACTAAAGATAAGAATGAAAAATCAATAGAAGACATTGAAAGGGACACATAGATATATGCTAGTGACCTAATTACAATGTACAAAATATAAAAAAAGATGAGTGACCAAGCTCTATTCACCAAATTTATCCCCTTAAGAAATGTCAAATTCCCCCTTAAGACACCGATTTATGATTTAGGGTATAGGATGGCTTAAGGGGATCTATGTGTAGTAAGGTCCTAGGACAAAATGGTCCATGGAGCTTAAGGGAATAAAATTTGGTGAAGTTGCCTAAGGCAACCAAATTTCATTTTAAGGTCCTACAACAAAATGAATAGATGTATTAATCAAGTATGACATAATTTAATTAAATCTGAGGACATAAATTGAATTATCTAAAATTTCAAATTTCATGATAAGAGACACAAGATTTCTATAGTGGGAAAAATTAGTTAAGAAGAAATTATAAGTTTAACACTAACATTAAAATTTATAATCTCATTCATTGTTTTCAAAGAATACTAAAGATAAGAATGAAAAATTAATAGAATACATTCAAAGGGACACATAGATATATGCTAGTGACCTGATTTCAATGTACAAAATAAACAAAGATGAGCTTGAGCTCTATTCACAAAATTTTGAGAACTTCTTTGATCCCCTTAAGAAATGTCATATTAGGACCCCTTAAGACATCAATTTACAATTTAGGGTGATAGGATGGCTTAAGGGGATCTATGTCTAGTAAGGTGGAATAGGAAAAAATGTTCCATGGCTTAAGGGAATAAAATTTGGTGGATTTTCCTAAGGCAACAAAATTTAATTTTAAGGTCCTACAACAAAATGAATGCTAAATTAGGGTTTAGGGTTTAGATTTAGAGATTTGATGACATGAAAACATATAGAAGACACATGAATAAATTTTTACAAGTAAATGAGAAACCCTACCACCTAAACTTAGTGCTTTGAATAGAATATGTGACATTCTAGGAATAGCTTCAATATATCAACAATTAGGAATTTTAGATTTCAACTATAAGTAAGTTGTTGAGTTATGATGGATTTTGAACTTATTTGGACCTCTAAGCACTCTTGGATGATTTAAAAAGGAAGAGGAGATCTAAAAGTGATTTAGACCCAATTTTTTTTCTAATCATATATTTTTTGAAACTTTTCTATGACATAGACTCTTCCTTTGAATATTTATATAAATTCTAGACGTGCATGGATTTTCATTTAAAAATAACCTAACTATCACTAAGTGAGGAATCAATTGATCAATTCAATAAATAAATAATCTTAGAAAATAAACCTTTGGTTATAGAATTGAAAGGAAACCAAATTTCATTTTAAGGTCATACAACAAAATGAATGCTAAATTAGGGTTTAGGGTTTAGATTTAGATATTTGATGACATGAAAACATATAGAAGACACATGAATAAATTTTTACAAGTAAATGAGAAATGGGCTACCACCTAAACTTAGTGCTTTGAATAAAATATGTGACATTCTAGGAATAGCTTCAATATATATCAACAACTAGGAATTTTAGATTTCAATTATAAATTGTTGAGTTATGATGGATTTTGAACCTATTTGGACCTCTAAGCACTCTTGGATGATTTAAAAAGGAAGAGGAGATCTAAACCCTAAACCCTAAACCCTAGACCTAATTTTTTTTCTAATCATATATTTTTTGAAACTTTTCTATGACATAGAGTCTTCCTTTGAATATTTATATAAATTCTAGACGTGCATGGATTTTCAAAAAAAGAACCTAACTACCACTAAGTGAGGAATCAATTGATCAATTCAATAAATAAATAGTCTTAGAAAATAAACATTTGGTTATAGAATTGAAAGGCAACCAAATTTAATTTAAAGGTTCTACAACAAAATGAATGCTAAATTAGGGTTTAGGGTTTGATTTAGAGTTTTGATGACATGAAAAAATATAGAAGACAAATGAATAAATTTTTACACGTAAATGAGAGATCCAACCACCTAAACTTAGTGCTTTGAATAAAATATGTGACATTCTAGGAATAGCTTCAATATATCAATAATTAGGAATTGTAGATTTCAATTATAAGTAAGTTGTTGAGTTATGATGGATTTTGAACTTATTTGGACCTCTAAGCACTCTTGGATGATTTAAAAAGGAAGAGGAGATCTAAAAGTGATTTAGACCCATTTTTTTTCTAATCATATATTTTTTGAAACTTTTCTATGACATAGACTCTTCCTTTGAATATTTATATAAATTCTAGATGTGCATGGCTTTTCAAAAAAAGAAACTAACTGCCACTAAGTGAGGAATCAATTGATCAATTCAATAAATAAATAATCTTAGAAAATAAACCTTTGGTTATAGAATTGACTTGCATTTATGAATCATCTATCAAGTTTCTCAAAAAAGTAATTTGAATTTTCCAAATTGAAATGTTCATGCTACAAGTTAGATTTGATACACTAGTTTAGAGAAAGTACAACATTTAGTTTTCCTAATCTAGAACAATGCCACTACACATGAGAGTTAAAATAGGAATTAGATTACACACAACCCATAGATCTTATGAATAACATCCTGTAAATTAAGGCTTAAATATGATCATAATGCATCCTTACATAATTCACAAAGGATCTCATCCAAATAAGAGAAATGGGTAGAAATCATTCATGCTTCATATTTTAATATTTATTTGATTTAATAACATTTATGTGTCTAGCTCTATCCATATTGCACATAGTCTATCTATTAACAAGTATGACTTGCATTTCTATGTTTTTTTAAGAGAATACATCATACACTATATAAGCTAACAACATTGATATAGAGTGATTACATGCTCATATCAACTAGCATCATGATATATGAACCTATTAAATCAAGAACATAGTTTCACATGAGGCACATTATTTTACTTCACTGGTACACTTTGTCAAGTTAAATTATACAATCATGAAGTTTTCTGAGATAAAATTAGCTATCAAATTTATATTTAATGTGAACATATTATAATTAAATCAATTTGTTGGTTAATATATAGATCTATGCATCGATTTTTTGTACCTCCTTTATTAGTCAATTATGAATTTCATTTGTAGTTGTGTGGATCACCAACGACATACCAGAGTGTACCTAACCTATGGACTATAATTTGTGATCCCTCCCTACATGTTATGTCATCAAATCTTACTACACATCCTTATTTTACCTCTTCTATTATATCACATGCCCCTAATATTGAACTTTTCATCACTTCTACCCTAAATAATCTAAGAACCATGAGTGAGAGTAAAAATCATATAAAGAAGGTTATTTCAAATATAAAATGTAATATAAACCTCCTTAAGGAGCCCTAATTTAGGGTTTTAGGTTTAAGTTTTAGTGTAAATAGCCCATTTTAGGTTTATGTAAATTAGGGTAAATAGGGTTTTAGGTTTACGTTTTAGGGTTTAGGTCCAATGATTAACCTATGTAAATTAGTTTTTAGGGACCTATGTAAATATTGTAACCTAGGGTTTCTAGGGTTTTGAAATTTCCAAGTTTTAAATGTGTTCAATTTAGGTTTAGTTTTTATGGTTTTCAATTTACAATTTAAATTTCTTTGTTTCATTGACGTTTTTTGGTTTTTTAAATGCAATTAAAAACTATAAAACATTGAACTAAAACACACTAAACAAACAAAAACTGAATACTAATTAAAAAAAAGATATAAAGCAAAAAAAAAGAAGAATTCAACCAACCTGGAGGTCGATGAGTTCGGTAGTGTCGATGGGAGGAGGTGGCAGTCAAGATTTTGTTCACTTAAGGCCTTTAAAACGCGTACGCACTCTCGTTTTTTCTTCTCAAACTCAGATTAGAATGGTGAAAAATTAATTATAGTCATTTATTTTAAAAAATAAATACTTTCACGAAACGCGTACGCATTTCAAATTGCATATGTGTTTAAAACCTGTACACATTTCATAACGCGTACATTTTTTAGGTTCATGTACCTGAGTCTGAACACACGCATTCGGATCCAGGATTGGGTACCTGATCCGTAACGCGTACGTGTTTCTTCGAAAACACGTACGCGTTTCTTGCAAATTTTTTTTTTTGCCCAAAATTTCCCCTCTTTGTGTACCCAACTTCTTGCTTCAACCCCTTTATCTTTTTCCTTATCATCCTCCAAATTTGACTTTCCTCCTACTGTAGTGTCGTTGTCACCACTTGAATTGGGGAAGGAGTTTTCTCATGTTCATCTTCCTTTTCCATAGACTTTCCTCTTTCATCACCAGCTAGTGAGTCCTCATAGGAAACCAAAGAAGACTACAAGATATTACCAATTTTTGCTTCTACACTGTGAAGGTCTCCATCCTTGAATTCCTTTGTCTCCTCACTTTGATGGATATCCTCACTAGCAACTTCTGTCAATTCCTTTTCTTCATCATGCAATTCTGAACTTGAAGGAGGGGCAAGAGTGTCTTGTTGTTGTTGTGTAGTAGGGGAAATTGCAGGAGCACCTTCTCTCACCAAAATTTCTTTTGGAGGAGTTCTGGCCTTTTTGGTGTAAACTTGTGTCTTCTCCCTAGAACTCTCAACATCTATCAATTGTGGTCTTGTGTCTTCACTTTGTCCCTTAGGCTGCCCATCTTGTTTCCTTGAAGTTCTAGCTACTCTTCTTCTTTTAGGCACATGGACACTATCCTTCTCCCCTTCTTCTTCATGCTCCTCCTCATGAGCATATGTATTCTCTTTGGAAGAAATTTTCCTCTTCTTGCAAATATGCTTCCTCTTCTTCTCTTCCTCAGCCTCTATTGGGAATCCTTTGATTTTGATCTTAAAGGGAGAACCAACCTTCTCTTTACCCTTTGGGTCCTACTCATTTTCCTTAGAGGTGGATTGGGACTCCAAGTTTACCATCAAATCATATGTGTACTTCTTTCCTTCATTGTCCAATTCCCCAATTTTATAATTGATCCATAACATGGTATATTTTATAATAGGAGCATTGATTTCGTCCAATTCTATCTTTTCTTCTTCCAACCAATCAATCTCACCTACTTGCTTATCCTTGATGGGCTCATAATCATGGTTTTGAATTAGCTCCCCATCATCATCAACTTGGTATGGGATGGCCTTAATGCTGTATAATCTAGTCAGGTGGGTAGGAAACCTTGAGAACTTCTTAGAACTTCAAACTCATCTCTACAGCTAGCCCAATAGTTCTCAATATCATCTTTGTGTTTGAAGTCTTTGTTGGCTCTCTTTTGAGCTCCTCTTGTCCTATCAAATATAAACCTCTTGGAATGGAATTCCAAGCCAAGAGTATCCATCTCTTCATCAGAGATGTGTGTTGTGATTGAAGAAGGAAAAGCCTCATTGCCTCCTACCCTCAATGGAAAATCATTTTCAAAACCAATTTTCTGCATGTCTTTCTTCAGAATGTCATCAAAGTTAGAAATTTTCCTTGTAACCTCCAAAAGTATGAGGTGATTAGTTGGGTACCTAGGAAATTTATATGAAGTTCTCTGAAAACCATCAATCCTAATGTAGGAGAAGGTGGGAAATTGAATGAACCATTCTCCAAACCTTTGGATTAGTTTCTTAGTAGATCCGAAATTCTCACATGTTCTACTCCTTGGAGTAACCTTGTAATGTACATGGTGAATGCATCATTTTCCCTTCTGTAGCTAGAAATTCCCAAATTTAGTTGGGGGTAGACTTCATAGATCACATCTTGACCAAAGACCCCTTTGAGTTCTCAATCCCTTGTATGGATGGAATCTTGCCAAGGCATAGACCAAGTTGGATGTCATGGTGAAGCTCTTGGTCTGCAGTACATTGCACAACCATTCATGGATCATGGCACTAATTATACCTACCCAATGATAGTTTATGTCCTCCTCCATTCTTACTATTATGTAAAACATACAACTCTCAAATACTCCTACACTCTTTAAACCCATCACTCTGCTGAGAAGAGTGATTGTATCATAGTACTCTGACTTGAATTTTTCCATGAACAATTGCTTTGGCAGCATAGAAATATGTGCCTTAGGTTTCTCCAACCAAGAGTTGATAACTTGTAAAGACTTGTTTGTATCCTCTGCATAGTACTTCTTGGCTACATCAATATCAAATTGCACCACATGGGATCTGTTTGGCATATCAAACATTTGGGCCACTAAAATAGGAGAGAAATTTGTGAGCACTCTTCCTTGTGGACTGTTTACCCTTCATGAGCTCGGATCATAGTGTCTGGAACATTAAAAAAAAAACTCATAGCACTGCACCATAGAAGGAAATCTAATGACATGAGCCAACCTAGAGCTTACCAATGTTCTTTCTAATAGAGAAGGGTCTTCCACTACCACCCTTGCCTTGAACTCTTCATAATCCCACTTTCCTACATTTGTATATGTCACTTCTGACCAAATGGAAGCCAGCTTGCTCTTAGGAACCTTTCTTTTCATGTCTAACTTGATTTTTTCAGCCTTCGAGACAAGAGCTCCCTCATTACTAGGATCCATTAACTTGCCCTTAGCCCTACCAGTAATGGCCTTGCTTGATTCAGCCTATAATAAAAAAGGGCCACAATAAGTGTCTAAAATGAGAATTGGTATTAGCTTATCATAAATGACACATACATACTATAAATGTGTCCAACAATACTTGAGATCTCTTTAAAATATCACAAAGATCATTTCTTTTAAAAGATTAGGTTTTTAATCCCCTCACAAAATTCTAGCCAGGGAGGAATCTTGGGGAATTTTGGGCTAGGAAAATTTTAGTGATGGAGGAGCAATATTCACCCAAAAATAATTTAATCATTATCATCACTTAAGAAATAGAATGATACATCTTTAAATCATTCAAATTAATCATGTGATGTGAAATCATTAAATATTAACTCATGCATTCCCTCAATTCTTCATTTCTAATAGGTTTTCAGGGAATTCCATTGGGGACATAAATCCATGAAATTGGTAAGACTTCATATGTTTCTGGGAAAATGAGGGAGTGGTGGAAGACTGGGGAATCTAGTAGAGGAAAAATTCTGTGAAGCACTTGAAATCCTGGCAGTTTTGATTTCACCGTGATTTCACCAAAATTGATTGAACGATCACAAATTTGGGGACTTGGGCTCAAATGTCATTCCTTTCAGATTGTTCATTGATGGGCTCAACTTTTTGGCTCATCCAATGATGATTCAATGGCATTGGAAATGAATTATAGTATTGAAACCCTAGGATTTTTCCATGATCACACAGTTTAGATCTCAATTCATTCTCTTATTCAAGTAACCATGATAAGTTCTTCTAAAACCTCCAAGGCAAGATAGTTATTGAATGCAAGTGGAAAAAAACTGGTTCTAATTCACCTAGGGTGTCACATTCAATGAATGTTAAGAACCCTAGGTCAAATTGAAACTAATCGACATTAAGCACAAATTTAGAGTTAAGGACCAAATTAAGTAATGGTTGGCGCTATTGAATCATCAGTTTAGCAAAGGATGACAATATCAAAATTAGGGAAGACATCTAAAAGAATGATGGGTAACCCTAGTTTCAATTTGTAGACTCTTAGAATTCCAAAATTCAAACTCAAAGCACATCCACAACACCATAATGTCATTCATGCTAATCAATTAAAAGTAAAGGCACTGTGAACATACCATAGATGAAGAACAATTTGTGAGGATATTTACTGGCAAGAATCTCCACACTCAAACAAATGAAAAAGGTACCAGAAAGATGTCACCAAAGCAAGCAATTCAAAGATCAAACAATATATTCACACACACCACCCAAGGATCGAGTTTATCCAAATTGAAAGCAAGGAAAATGACACCAATCTTCAACAAAAAATCCATCTAAACTCCATAAAAAATAGGCTGCAGAGTTTGTACAAGAAGTATTAATGCAATGAAAATACAACCCAAATGATTTCGGGGATCCAAGAGCCTAACAAAATTTCAAGAAATTCTAGAGAAGACAGATTTCCCTGAGGAGCCAAAATCTCTAAAAAAAGGTGTAAAACTAGTCTCTATTGGGTTTTCAAGATGATCAGAGATTTCTATGTAGGGAGAAAATTCCCGAAACTAGAGGAAAACCCAAAAATTCCCCAATAATTAGGATTTTTAAAGTATTACTTCAAAGTGTCATTCATACAAGTAGAATAATCATTCAAGCACACTTCAAAGCAACCGAATTTCAAAACTAGAGGATCAAAATCACCAAAGACCAAAGCAAGAGAGGGTCCCTACTTTTAGTGGGGCGTGTGTGCAAAAACTGCACAATAGGATGTTATAGGAGATCAGACACATAGAATTATAGCACACCTTATAGAGTCTGCTACTACTAGAGAGGGGGACGTTGGAATAGTTACATAGGTAAGATTTAAGTTGTAAATTCATAAGGGAACACCCACCAGCAAAATGAAATTATTAACAACTTTGCTTATTAGAAACTACTAATGTTATAAGATGATAGAGTAATAGCAAAGAAAGACATTGAAAAAACTTCTGGTCATTTGTATTGTTTACTTCAAACCATATACTCGCTATTATTATTGTTAAATATACATGTATATATATTACTAACAACGTGAGAAATTATGAGTTTTTGTCCTCCATTATATGATAGAATGTTCATTGAAACATTGATACGTATCAACCTTCTAATGATAGCTTAGAATTTATCTTTTATGGTGGGTATGAAATGACATTCCAACTAATATATTATAAATTTAAACCCCCTAGCCTCTTTTTTTCATGATATTTAAACCCCCTAGCCTCTTTTATCTTTTTTTTATGAGCAAACATAAATAAAAAGAGAACTTACATTAGGTCAAGGGATAATCAATTTTGAACTGATGACTTTCACCACATCAAGGTGACACTCTACCACTAAGTTATATCCCTTTCCCATCCTCATCTAGAAGGAAAATTGTAAGAACTTCCCATTCCTAAAGAATGGAGAAACTTCACGAAACTCTTTCATTATTCTCCAGAAATTCTATCTTGAAATAGTTACATAGGTAAGATTTAAGTTGTCAATTCATAACTTTCATTTTTTTTAAATAACTATTAATAAGAGATAGTATCAAGTACTAATATTTACTTATATGGTCTATTTAATAGTTTATGTTTGAGGGGGAGCTTACACAGGTTATTGATAGCACCCACAGGGCCATTTCATTTAGCCTTGACATGCACATGGTATATATTTTCGCACTCACTCATTTATACTTTTTTATTATATACTTGCTTGTCATTTGAATTGTCATTAATGAAATTATATATTAACTTAGATGTTTATCTTACTTTCCTCTTGAAGGAAACACCTAGTGCAAGCGAGGTGCAACATTGTCCAAACTATGGAGGCGCAATGGTAGATAAGAGAAAGGTAATTGAACTCAAATTCAATTGAATTAAGATTTTTAAGATCTTATAGTGATTATGCATACATCAATATAGATTGGTAGTTTCATATACTTTCCATTTTTATGTATAGGAAGTTATGAGCTACACATCCCTGTTGACAAGTGTCATAATACCTAAAGGAGTAGGTGTTGGAACACCTCAAGGAGGAGGTGTTGAAACACCTCAGGGAGATAAAGAAAAAGAGATTCCTAAAGAGTTATGTGTTTATTTTATATTTTGTTTGGTAAATATCTTCCTATTATCGACAATTGTATGCTAACTTGTATCAATTTTATGTTTTTTTTCACATATATAGATTGACATTTCAAAAGTTGGTTTGATTAGTTCTTTGAGAGGGGAATATTCTAGGACTCCTGACCCTTTGAAGAGATGTATATATGAGGTGATCAAGATTTCAATTTTAGGGTTCAATTATAATTCAATGTATATTGATTTTGATGTTTAATTATTCAATTTTAAATTATATAATATAACTAATCTCTATTGTGGTTTGAATTTTTCTTGTACAGCTACTTTTAGAGCCAAAGAGTGCTTCAAAGATGGTCCATTTTGATGATCCACCAATAGTTTAGGATGTGATAGATATTTTAGCATGTATATTTTGAATAGATATCAAGATGGAATATGCCACCTTTTGTAAAAATTTATTCGAGTTGGCATTGATGCCATTTTTGTATATGGACATACACTTTATTATTGGATAGTTTGATATACAAAAGTTGAGAATTGAAATAATTTGTTCCTCATGTGCATGATTAAACTCTTCAAAAAAATAATCTTGAGCAATGGTTAAATATCAATGTACAATAGCATAAAAAATAATGGTTATATCATATAGTTCACAATAGAAAATAATGAATAATGGTTAAATTATATCATATATTTCTTAGTTATATTATGGTTATATTATATTATATAGTTTAAACAAATTTGAAGACAAGAACAATGGTAAAGTTTAACATTTTAACTTTAAAGTTTAAATTCACAAATGTCATTTTCTCACACTACATATTTCATATTTGATGTAGTAACATGGAGGTCCTCAACTATCCAAACTAAAATTCACTTGAAGAAATTAAACTTTCAACTTTCAATCCCTAACAAGGGTGATTACTCCACAAGTTCCAGAATTCAAACCTACTCACCTAGTAGGTGTCCAAACATGTATTTTTTATCTCAACTCTCAAAATATCTAAAAAACCTAAAAAATATGCACCTTTTTTGAGCACCCATTATTCCCAACCCAAACATATCAAGAAATATCATATGGTCACTTTGGACCAACTCCTCACAAACTAAGCTTTTATGCTAAAAAGGGTTCCAATTAGCCCACTTTTACAAAGGAACACACCTCCAAAATTGCTTCCAACCCAAGATATCACTAGGAATACCTTAAATTTCCTCTAAAATCACAATTTCTCCAACTTCTAGTTTAAAATTCACCTTCTAGAGTCCCATTCCTTGAAACCTTCATTTTTCACAAAATAGCCAAGGGTTTATTGTAAAACCCCTCTCCCGACCACATACAACCTTGAAACCACTTAAAAAATTCTATATTCATCCCACACAAGCTTAAGAATCCTTCAAATTATGCTATCCTCAAACTTTATCCACTTTTACACTCTTAAACCTCACTTTTCCATTCAAAAACTATTTTTCTCAACTAGGGGTTCATGCCCAGACATACAAATGACCTCCTTTTCCTTTGAAAACATTCTATCCCATAAAATTCACATGATCACACTATTTCCAACCTATTCTACCTTTTTCTCAAGAAATTTCTTCTTCTCACCACTTCTAACCTTGCTTTTAAGGCCTAAAACTATATGTTTCTACTGGGGTAGTGTGGGAAACCTGCTTAAATAACTTTTCCAACACTAAATTCTTCCTCCTACACCTACACCTACTCCAACTAGGTTCATTCCATCAAGATACAAGTACAATAGGTGAAATGGCCTATTTCATCATATTACCCTCTCAAACCCTTGATTTAGCAAATACAGACCCGTTTATAGAAAACTAGCTCTAAGTTGCTTGAAACTCAAAGTAATTCCACAAGAATAGATTCAAAGTAAGTCCTACATCTAATCCAATCACTATTAGAACAAGATATGCTTGTACGGATTCATACAGAGCCTTGAATCCTTAGAAAAGAATGCAAAAATAAGAAAATTACTAATCATTTAGAGTCATTTTGGAAGTTTGTGGGTCGTTTGGGTAAAAGATGTTAAAAATTGCCAAATGTTGTTAATGTTGTTAATAACAACTTTTCAATTGTAATGACTAAGTTTTGAAAAGTTGTTAAAATTTAGATGGAGTTCAGTTGGAGGTTGAAAAATGATTGTAAAGGCATAAAGAAATCTTGTAAACATGACCTAAGGGTTGGAAAAGTTGAAAATCAGAATTTGCATCTTTGAGGAAGAAGAATTTTGTGCTTTTCCAACATCTTGTGTTGGTATTTTTATTTTGTATGGTCTATATTTCCTCATTATGATTTTCACATGTATGGTATGGTTAGATAATCGAGTCAACTTTCAAATGCCTTTGGTTTGTTCAAACTTTATGGAGATTTGAATAAGTTATGGTAATTATACCATTGGTAGCCTGGAAGTTTTTCCCTACAACTTTTGTTCTACAAATTCTATGACCAAATCGACTGTTCTAACACATTCAGATGGGTACTTTTAGGTTAAGTATGGTCCCCTTTTACACCCAAATAGGTTGAAGTAGTTTGAGCTACATTCAACAAGCGAAATTTGTTACAAGTCTAAAGTGAAAAAGGGCAACAATCTTTGACATGTTGTTGCTCAAAAATTGTGATGGCTACAAAATTTTTGTCTGAGGCTACGAGATTTTGTTTGGCCCATCTACAATAACCTCTCTTAATTTTTTCTATCTCAGAGGCTTTTTCCTATAGTAACGAGTTGTCAAATGCAAGCAGTGTAAAGTTGCAAAGTGGTGCAACTTTTATTTTGCAACTCGTACAACCAAACGAATTGTTCCAACCAATCTAGATGGGTACATTTATGATATGGATGGTCCCCTTTTTCACCCATATATGTTGAATCACTTTGAGCTACATTGGACCAATGATTTCCCTTAAGAGTCCAAAGTGCTAAAAGACAACAATCTTTGAAGGGCTATTTATCGCAAAATGTGATGCTTACAAAATATTTGTTTGAGGCTATGGGATTTTTTTGGGACCCTCTACAATAACCTCTCTCACTTTTTTCTATCTCAGAGGAATTTTCCCGTTGTGACAAGTTTTTATTTTAGGAAAAAGTTATCAAATGCAAGTAGTGTAAAGTTGCAAAGTTGTGAAACTTTCATTTTGCAACTCATACAATCAAATGAACTATTCCAACATGTATAAATGGGTATGTTTATAATAGGGATGTTCCTCTTTTGTACCTGAATACACCAAATCACTTCAAGCTACATTAGACCGACAATTTCCTTTAAGAGTCCAAAGTACTAAAAGGAAGCAATCTTTGAAGGGCTATTTCTTAGAAACCATGATGCTTTCAGACTCTCTATCTAAGGTTATGGGATCATGTTTGGACCCTTTATGATCATTTCTCTTAGTTTTTTCTATCTCTAAGGAATTTTTCTGTGGTGATGAGGTTTTAGTTGAGGAAAACATTGTTAAATGCAAGTAGTGTAAAGTTGTAAAGTGATGCAACTTTCATTCTACAACTCATATAACCAAACAGACTATTCCAACACATCTAGATGGGTACGTTTACACTAGGGATGGTACTATTTTGCACCCAAATACACCAAATCACTCTAAGCTACATTGGATTAGTGATTTCCCTTAATAGAGGGAGTCAGTAAAAGAGAGGGAGGGAGGAGAGAGGGTTTAAGGGTTTAGAGATTAGGGTTGATAGTTTAAGGTTGAGGGTATAGGGTTGATAGTTTAATGTTGAGGGTAGAGGGTTGATGATATAGGGTTGAGGGATTAGGGTTGAGTGATTAGGGGTTTAGGTTTTAAGGGTTAAGGGTAGAGGGGAGAGAGATAGAGGGAGTGAGTGAGAGAGAGAGAGACCTAAGAGAGGGAGAGGGGGTAGGAGGGAGAGACTTGAGAGAGAGAGGAAGTGG
>VDFB02353493.1:320772995-320833012 GCA_007258455.2 Sequoia sempervirens
TGTGTGTGAGTGAATACTAGCCATGAGTGTATGTTTCACACCTTTTTGGACTTCTCACTTGGCGAATAGCCTAAAGTTCTATAGCCTCAAAGTGAGTAAATGAATTTTTGGAAAAAAAACCTATATCTGATCAACATCATGGTGGAAAAATAGTTGAAGCTTGATCTAACTCTCTTTTATCTTTTTACCCTTTTCTCTCTTTTTTTTTTGTCTTTTAACAGTGTATGCTTATGCTTTGTTGTTGCTCTTTCTATGTTGGTTTGTCATGGGATCTTGATCTTGGGGGCTTGATCACCCCTCTTGATCATTGTCATCCTATCCTATTGGAATTGGTGCATTTGAACCCCTCTTCATTCATGTTTTTCTACTTTATTGTGATTTTGAAGCAAGCTCATCTTCTCACTAATGTGGGGGTAAATGTAGTGTCAAAAAATGTCGTCAGGGACATTTTCAAACTTTTTTGGGCCCTCCTTGTGAAATTGGACTTCATGTTGCTTTGATTTAGTGTTCTAATGTGGTTGACACATTCACAATAGGTCTTGGGCCCTTGTGAACTAATGGATTTAAATTATACCTTGCTAAAGTGTCGTGAAGTGTTGTAACACACTTTCACACTTTTCTAAGGTTCTAAACATAATAAACCAATTTTTAATTAAAATAAACATTAATATTTCCTTATTTTGAAGTTTTGTAATGTGTTGTAACACACTTTCACACTTTTCTAGGCTTGTCATTAATAATTGGGCTTTATTATGCTTTAATTGGCCCTATTTTGTACCCACAAGCCTCATTTCATGCATCTTTTTGAGGATAATCCTGACACCAATCACTATCAAATCATAATTCAAGTGTGTTTGGCTTGTGTGACCCAAATTTAGTGATCTAGGACTCATTCACCACCTTGGGTGAATGGGTCCCGCCTACATTTTTGGGTCCCAAACTTGTTTTTACACCTTTATAAGCACTTTTGATTTTTGGTCTCATACATTATGCCAAATGAGACTTATTTGCCATCTTGGGTGAATGAGTCCCATGTTTCCCAAAATTAAAATTAATTCAAATTTCTAGTGGGATTTTATTCTTCTAGATTTGATGTCAACTTGTAGTGCTACAATTTTGAGAATTCTTGCATAATTAAGTATAAATACAAAGTTCATTCACGCATATACTCACCTAGCAATCTAATAATAAATCAAGTGTTCACAAGAGTATTACATTCAAGAACATTCATTTGTCTTTCAGAGAATATTTTCAAGCATTTTAGAGTAGCATTCAAGCATCAATCATCATGTCAATGATTTCATGCATCATATTGTTTTAGAGCTGACAATTGTGGTGTAGGATTTTATGATTCAAGAAAGTGTTTCATTCAAGTTCAACATCATTCAAGCAAGAGTCAAGGTCTGCATCCATTGCAACCATTGCAACCATTAGAAGCTTATTTGTAGCACCTTATTGCTAGGGTTTGGTCTAGGTTGCAGATTTCCCAAGGAGCAAGATTGGAGAAAAGTTGCAAATTATTCAAAGTTTTCAAAGTTGTCATCAAGCCTTGGATAACCTTGGAGAATACCTACAAGTTACAATTTAGGGATTCAGATATGGAAATCACTTAGGAAGGGAAGAGTAGACAAAAAAGAATAGGATCATCTTTTGAAGTTGCAAAAAATCCCAACTAGATTGATTCACCACTTCTAGTGAATGAGTCCAAATTCCTATCAATTTTGAGGACTTTGCAAATTCAAATACCCTTTTGGTAGAAATCTATTCCTACACAATTTTCCTAAAACAAGACTAGTTTGCCTAGCTTGAAAAATGAGTCCTAGTCTGTGTTAAAAGAAAATTTTCTAGTGATTCAGACCTCCATTTAAACATCTCCAGTTTCCTAGGTGTATAGATTCTATTTTGTAGTTTCTTTCTTCATTTCATTCACTTTTCTAGGTCATTTAGTGTTATTTTGCATTCAATTAGGGTTTGGTATTTCATCTTGCATTTCATTATCTTTTCCAAGTTAAAACTTGGTGGTGAACCCCTCATTAGATTATATTCAGCCCCTAGAACAACCCTCTTGCAAGATCTCTTTCACTTTTGCATTAAGATCTAAAGGGTTTTTTCTTTAGTGAAAGTTAGTGAAAATTTCTCCTTTTAGGTACGTAAAACTGAACGGTGGGAGAGCAAAAAAATTTCCACCTTTCAACAATAAAAGTTACTTTATGATGAGAATGAGATGAAATCCTAAAACTTGGTAGGATTTTTTTGTATGAGGGACACCAAATGGTAGGAGAATTTAATATGCCTCGTTAGCTTCTCTAGCTTAAATTATCAACTTACCATAGAACACCACAACCTATATGTAAGTATCAAATAAATAAAGACAAATAGAGTCAAAGGGAAAGAAATATAATTATTAGGCAACTTGATAAAATTGTCTTTTATTTCTCAAGGGAGGCCTAGAAAGCTTCATTGAAAAATCTTTAAAAGTTTTTATAGGAGTATTTGGATGAGGCCTAGTAAGAGGAATCATACATTTGAGTAGCTAAGAGAGCTTTGAAATAAATCTAGAGTTTTCCAACAAGGGAAAGTAGATTGGAAATTGAAATTGTAATGTTTTATCAATGTGTGTATCAAAAACCTTGAATAGAGTATTTGAATAGGACTAGAAAGGAAACAAAATAACAAGAAACTTAATTACTTTTATGTAGTCAATCCATTTGCAACCATAAAAATGAATCAAAGAGGGTTTTGGAACAAAGGATTAACAATGATATTTTGAATTGTTCTATTAATTAATAAATGATGTAGGTAAAAAATATTTAGACACTAAAAGAATGAATCACATTATTCATCTCTTCCAAAAGAGAGAAAATAGGTATTAATAACATATTCATTAACAAGATAGAGAAGTAACTTCAGAAGAGATATAACTTTAACCCTTTGTTTGGAGAGAAAATTGGTGAGTGAGTAGTGTAGTACCCCTCCATTTATGCTTATGTTTTCTCCTGTTATGTTTTCACACTGTTAGACTATGGTACTTTTTTTGGATATTTTGATCACTGGTTTTGAGCGACAGTGGATTTACTTTGTGACATGATGATACATTATATTGCGATATTTGATTTATGATATGCTTTGATATAGCGTAGATGTTTACTTTTAGATGATTATTGCTATGAATATGTTTATGATGGACTAACTGTTATTTTATTCGTCAGTCTGATGTGACATGTATTGGTGTGGAGAATGGAATCGCATCACTCACTTGCGAGTGCCCTGTGTTGTCCGTGATTTTCTCTGCACGGTGTGCCTGTACAATGGTTTATATATATATGCATGTTATTGCTTGGTTGCAGGAATTGCAGGTACATGACACCAACTCCACCTGGTTACTCAGGTCTGAGCGTGTCAAGACTCAACAGATATGTTGATTGGGAGGTAGTAGTTTGGTTCATCCTAGCCTAGTATATAACCCAGTCATAGTACATTATCTGTTTAGTTCAGAGTCATAGGTTGTCTTGTATTTTTTCTTTGGTTTAATTGCTTGAAAGGAAAAAAAAAAAATGTCAATTTTAATAATAGTTTATTATGTTTTATTTACTGTTATTTAAATTAATTTTTAAATGTTGAAGAAATTAGTTTTGTAAGTTATTTAATTAATTAATTAGTTTGTTTGGTTAAATGGTTTCATCAAAAAGATTAAATTTATTTATTTAATTAAATTATTTAATTAAATTAAATTGTATTAATTATGCGTGAATAGTTTTATTTGAAATTAAATATTATTTTGTGGAAATGGCATGCTTTATTGTTAACTATATTTGCAATTTAAAATTGGTAATTTTAAATAAAAAGAATAAATGCATGCAATTTGAATATTAAAATTTTAAATTTAAAATGAATTGAATTCATGCAAATCTTGGAAGCCAAGATTGCCGAGAAGTGGTTAATAGATATTTTGCACTTCTCGACATGTGTGCAAGTTGCATTTATTGATTTTTGTTGAGAAATTTCTTGGAGGATATTTGGGATCTCGGAAATACAGTGGGGTTATCAGTTTTTCTTCACGGGGAAATGAAAAATAATTTGCTGTGTAAAAATCAATTTTAAAAGAAGTTGTTACTTCCTCTGTTGGTTGTATATTTGTGGAAGATCCCTTTGCTTGGAGGATCTTTGTGGTTAGTTAAAGCTTTCTTTGGATTTGGTGCTTTGAAGAAGATTTGGAGGATTGCGTTCTATAGGCAGAAGATTCTCTCCAACAACTAGATCTTCAAAACACAGGAAACAGGTATGTCCCTGGTTATTTTGTTTGCTTTTGAAAAATAATTTTCTTTATTGTTAAAACCCTTGTTCTTGTTTGAATTCTTTCTGTAAAACTTCTTGTTATTTGTATGAATTTCAAGAAAACAAGAATAGAGAAAACAATGGGAGAAATTCAAAAGAAACATATGTATGCTCTGTAATTTAGTAAAATAATAGATCTTTGTTATTTTGAGAGAAGAAGCGTCTGCAGGATTTTGTCGGAAAATAATTTTTGGATTATTTGAGTATTTTAAATAATCGAGGAAATTGTTTATTATTTTAATGGAATTGAAAATCCATTGAGGATAAATTGGAAATTGTGAAGAAAATATTCCTGTATAATGTTAATTTTCTCAGTTTCCTGTAGCAAATTTATGTAGAATTTAGTTGTCTGTCTGATGGATTTTGATTATTAAATAAATTACATATATATATATATATTAATGTATGTATATATATATTTGATGGATATACACATATACATAAATGAATATATATATATAATTTTATTAAAGAAATTTTATAATATTGAAAATGTTTCGTACGCGGATTTTCGTTCAAACCACGGAAGGAATTCCGAAGATTTTAATGAAATAAAATTTACTAAATTTTTGTTATACTATGAGGGGCCGGGGCTATCCCCATGGCCGACCCCCATGGGGGAGCCGGCTGCGAGGGCAGTGCCGACACTGCCTGCACACCCATGCCCTCCCATGGAGGGTTCGACTGTGTAGACAGCCAACCTTGCCCGAATCTTAATGTAAGATTCTTATTTTTAATTTTTGTTTAAAGTTTAAAAAAAAACTTACTTTTATTTTGTATGTTATAATATATGTATTTAATATATATTTCATATATATATTATATGTAATTAAATGTTTATATATATTATATATATGTAATATAAATAAATATATATTATAATATATAGGTTATAATGTGTATTTTGTTATGCAATATAAGTTAAATTTAATGATGGAGAATATCTGTATAAAAATAATAGATATTTAATTATAATATTTTATTGCATGTTTATTTAAATGTAATAAATATTGATAATTAGTAAAGAAAACTAAGATTAGTTATTATTTTTTTAATGATATGCATTAAGAAGGGAGATTTAAACAATGCATGTATGTGGAACTGGAGTTAAATGTTAGATCAATTTTCATGATGATTCAAAAATGAAATTATGTTTTAGTGGATTAATTTCGTGCATATATATTATTGTTTGATTGGATTTAGTAAATCCGAATAATAGACGTTATTTTCCTTGATTTGTTTTAATTGTGTTTTTCTTTTAGTTGAGCAAATTGAGAATGTCGTAATTGTTCAAGTCTTACAGACCAAATGTAAAAGTGGGGATTGTGATTGTTAAAGTTGAAATTCTTGAGTTAGCTAAGCTTGTGTACTTGGTATTTGTGTGGTGATTAGACACCTGATTGTATGAACATAGTCATTGATGTTCGTTATGAATAGTGAAGAATTTCTTGTTGTATTTTTGTACACTTTATAAACCTTAGTTAAGAAAACTTAGATTCTTTTGTTATGTTTAGGGGAGTGGCTTTCTATAAGGGCCGACACAGAAAGTGGTGTCAGGGTAACTTGCAAAGAGTTAGTAAGTCAGTGATAACTAAATAACACAGTAGTTAGAATTAAAACTCTTAATAAGATGTTATGCCTCACTTATAGACTCTTGAGCTACTATAGTCTTGAGTATAATATGAGAAGGCTTGGAATGGAAAATCGGTGTCTTGTTTCTTCAAAAGACATTCCATTCCGCAATGGTTTGCAATGGGGCTGAGTTTCGTAAGAGGTTACTAGGGTAACCCAAGTTGGGGGCTGGAACCTAGGAAGAAACACCAAGGTAACCTTTGCAACGTTGTGATGACACTCCACCTAAAATAATAGTTAACCTTATGTATGTAGTACAATCAATTGTCTAAATCTTGAAGATATGTAACCATCAGTTAGTTATGTACTTGTGTCTAGGGTTAGTAGATTATGTCTAGGTAACCATATTACTATCTCCTAGCACGGGGGGTGGACCTACAGGTACCACATGGTTGGGTGGAACGTGCACCTTACTCCGTTGGGTCCCCAGTTTTGATCATGGCATGGAGAGCTTCATGGATGGAGAGCTCGTACTTGGAAACAGTTGTATTTTCTTTATTGCATTATTGTAAAACATGTATTGTAAAACATCCCTCAATTGTTTATGAGGTGAATATTTGTAAAAGTAAATTTTAATTATTGTTTGATCCACCTCATCAGATGAATGAGCATTGTAATACTTTATCAAATGAAATGTAAGAAACATGTATGTACTTTATGTTATCTTGAATGGTATTTCAAATGTTATGCAATGTTATCTTTAATGTTTATTTTAATTAAATATGTGCCATGCGAAATACTACAGTCGTCTATGGAAACTCAGGTAGTGTAACGTCGCATAACTTTATGAATCTATGCAACTAATTAACTTCATAATTATATTTAAAAAAAAAATTATTAGACCCTTATACAAAATTGCAACATTCTTTAGGTTATTAAGATGGGGCATTACAGATTGGTATCAGAGCCAAGGTTACAAACACTGGATGCTCTAGGTAATCGCAAGCCCATTAGGTTGACCTAGTACATAGTGTCCCTATTTGTTAGCCTTGGTTGAATAGTATCTAAGACTTGTTATTGTTATGTGTAGGATCATGGCTAGACAACATGGTAGAGGTCGCGGTAGAGGTCGAGGCGGAGGCCGAGGGCCAATCCCTCAGGTTACTCCCCCTCTGAGCCCTCATCAAAGTGATCAGGCAGAGCAGTTAGATCAGAGGAATGATGGACAAAATTCTGAACAGTCAGGAGTAGAGGGTTCACAGATACATCATTTATTAGAGGAGTTCTTAGCTCGACTTGGACCTAGACAGGAAGTTGAGCAGGAGGTTGTTAGAGAGAGAGATAGATCTCCTAGGAGAATAGATGATACAGTGCATCAGAATGCTATTACTGCAGGACACACGAGGGATTTACTGAGGGCACGCCCTCCTACCTTCGATGGTGTAGGAGTTGGCTTAGAGGCAGAGACCTGGCTACTATATTTGGGTAGATGCTTCACCATGCACCCTTACGGTAGCAATACTTGTGCGAGATGCGCTATCATGCATCTGAGAGGATTCGCCTCTACTTGGTGGTGCCTGGAGGAGTAGAAGCTCCACTTAGATATTGGGTTAGTGTCTTGGGAGATGTTCTTAGAGAGGTTTAGAGCACGGTTCCTGTCAGAACACTAGAGGCAGCGAAGGGCTGACGAGTTCCATGATCTATGTTAGTTGGCTCTTTCTGTTGAGCAATATGAACGTAGATTTTATGAACTCAAGCAGTATGCTGATATTGGCGATGATGAGCCTATGCTAGTACAACACTTCATCAGGGGTTTGAATGCCCACATTAGTAGTGGTGTCAGAGTCTTTGAGCCAAAGACTATGGAAGTTGTGGTGGAAAAGGCTCGCATAGTGGAGGAGAACCTTGTTATGGCATTAGGTGGTCACACAGGAGTGCAGATTGGCAGCTCTCCTACAACAGGTTTTAGTCCACGGGGTGGATAGGCATAGACAAGTGGTTGCTCTAGGAACCAACAGACACCCACAAAGGGTGGGCAGCAACAATAATGTACACCTCAAAAGAATAATAATCCACAATGACAGCAAGGTAATAGCCCTCAGAGTGTGCAGTCTACAGTCAGTAGAGGTAGTCTCCAGCAATCTAATGCACCTTCAGGTGGCAGAGGATACGGTAGAGGCAATGGTTGTTACTCGTGTGGATAGCAGGGACACATTGCTAGGCAGTGTCCGATGAGAGGTTCTTCTGGTTTTGGGCCTCGACCTACAGTTTGAGAGCCTACAGTGGGAGATGTAGGCATGTCACATAGGGTGTTTACTGTGGTGGGTAACCACAAGGATGAGCACCAAGGTGCAGTTGGAGAGGTTCCTGATGGAGGACCGACATTGTTCTTTAGGAACCGTGCACGTCCATCTACATCGGGAGTTGATCCTCAGGGGTCAAGACATTGACTAAGTACTGATCCAGAGGGATCTTAGTGGCTAGTCTTTCATTTATTGGAAGGACCTATTTTAGATGTGTATGTGTTATTTGTTTGCTACTAGCAGGCTTCCAGGAGTAAGCCTGATCCTAGAGGGGGAGGATGTAGTACCTGTCCATTTATGCTTATGTTTTCTGCTATTATGTTTTCACACTGTTAGACTATTGTACTTGGTTTGGATATTTTGATCACTGGTTTTGAGCGACAGTGGAGTTACTTTGTGACATGATGATACATTATATTGTGATATTTGATTTTTGATATGCTTTGATATAGCGTAGATGTTTACTTTCAGATGATTAATGCTATGAATATGTTTATGATGGACTAACTGTTATTTAATTCGTCAGTCTGATGTGACGTGTATTAGTGTGGAGAACAGAATCGCATCACTCGCTTGCGAGTGCCCTGTGATGTCCGTGATTTTCTCTGCATGGTGTCCCTGTACAATGGTTTATATATATATGCATGTTATTGCTTGGTTGTAGGAATTGCAGGTACATGACACCGACTCCACCTGGTTACTCAGGTCTGAGCGTGTCAAGACTCAATGGATATGTTGATTGGGAGGTAGTAGTTTGGTTCATCCTAGCCTAGTCTATAACCCGGTCATAGTACATTGTCTGTTTAGTTTAGAGTCATAGGTTGTCTTGTATTTTCTATTTGGTTTAATTGCTTGAAAGGAAAATAAAAAAATGTCAATTTTAATAATAGTTTATTATGTTTTATTTACTGTTATTTAAATTTTTAAATGTTGAAGAAATTAGTTTTGCAAGTTATTTAATTAATTAATTAATTTGTTTGGTTAAATGGTTCCATCATAAAGATTAAATTTATTTAATTAAATAAATTAGTTAATTAAATTAAATTGTATTAATTATGCGTGAATAATTTTATTTGAAATTAAATATTATTTTATGGAAATGGCATGCTTTATTGTTAACTATACTTGCAATTTAAAATTGTTAATTTTAAATAATAATAAAAAAATGCATGCAATTTGAATATTAAAATTTTAAATTTAAAATGAATTGAATTCATGCAAATCTTGGAAGGCAAGATGCCGAGAAGTGGTTAATAGATATTTTGTACTTCTCGACAGGTGTGCAAGCTGCATTTATTGATTTTTGTTGAGAAATTTCTTGGAGGATATTTGGGATCTGGGAAATACAGTGGGGTTATCAGTTTTTCTTCACGGGGAAATGAAAAATAATTTGTTTTGTAAAAATCAATTTTAAAAGAAGTTGTTACTTCCTCTGTTGGTTGTATATTTGTGGAAGATCCATTTTCTTGGAGGATCTTTGTGGTTAGTTAAAGCTTTCTTTGGATTTGGTGCTTTGAAGAAGATTTGGAGGATTGTGTTCTACAAGCAGAAGATTCTCTCCAACAACTAGATCTTCAAAACACAGAAAACAGGTATTTCCCTGGTTATTTTGTTTGCTTTTGAAAAAGAATTTTCTTTATTGTTAAAACCCTTGTTCTTGTTTGAATTCTTACTGTAAAAATTCTTGTTATTTGTATGAATTTCAAGAAAACAAGAATAGAGAAAAAAATGGAAGAAATTCAAAAGAAAAAGATGTATGCTCTGTAATTTAGTAAAATAATAGATCTTTGTTATTTTGAGAGAAGAAGCTTCTGAAGGATTTGGTCGGAAAAGAATTTTTGGATTATTTGAGTATTTTAAATAATGGAGTAAATTGTTTATTATTTTAATGGAATTGAAAATCCATTGAGGATAAAATGGAAATTGTGAAGAAAATATTCCTGTATAATGTTAATTTTCTCAGTTTCCTGTAGAAAATTTCTTTAGAATTTAGTTGTCTGTCTGATGGATTTTGATTATTAAATAAATTACATATATATATATATATATTAATGTATGTGTATGTATATTTGATGGATATACACATATACATAAATGAATATATATATATATATATATATAAAATTTTATTGAAGAAATTTTATAATATTGAAAATTTTCCGTACGCGGACTTTCGTTCAAACCGCGAAAGGAATTCCAAAGATTTTAATGAAATAAAATTTACTATATTTTTGTTATACTGTGAGGGGCCGGGGCTATCCCCACGGCCGACCCACATGGGGGATCCGGATGTGAGGGCAGCGCCCAACGCTGCCTTCACAGGCAGCGCCGGTGCTGCCTTCACAGCTGTGCCCTCCCATGGAGGGTTCGACTGTGTAGACAGCCGACCCTGCCCAAATCTTAATGTAAGATTCTTTTTTTAATTTTTGTTTAAAGTTTAAAAAAAACTTACTTTTATTTTGTATGTTATAATATATATATTTAATATATATTTCATATATATAATATATGTAATTAAATGTTTATATATATTATATATATGTAATATAAATAAATATATATTATAATATATAGGTTATAATGTGTATTTTGTTATGGAATATAAGTTAAATTTAATGATGGAGAATATCTGTATAAAAATAATAGATATTTAATTATAATATTTTATTGCATGTTTATTTAAATGTAATAAATATTGATAATTAGTAAAGAAAACTAAGATTAGTTATTATTTTTATAATGATATGCATTAAGAAGGGAGATTTGAACAATGCATGTATGTGGAACTGGAGTTAAATGTTAGATCAATTTTCATGATGATTGAAAAATGAAATTATGTTTTAGTGGATTAATTTCATGCATATATATTATTGTTTGATTGGATTTAGTAAATCTGAATAATAGACATTATTTTCCTTGATTTGTTTTAATTGAGTTTTTTTTTTAGTTGGGCAAATTGGGAATGTCGTAATTGTTCAAGTTATCCAGACCAAATGTAAAAGTGGTGATTGTGATTGTTAAAGTTAAAATTCTTGAGTTAGCTAAGCTTGTGTACTTGGTATTTGTGTGGTGATTAGACACCTGATTGTATGAACATAGTCATTGATGCTCGTTATGAATAGTGAAGAATTTCTTGTTGTATTTCTATACACCTTATAAACCTTAGTCAAGAAAACTTAGATTCTTTTGTTATGTTTAGGGGAGTGGCTTTTTGTAAGGGCCGACACACAAAGTGGTGTAAGGGTAACTTGCAAAGAGTTAGTAAGTCAGTGATAACTAAATAACATAGTAGTTAGAATTAAAACTCTTAATAAGATGTTATGCCTCACTTATAGACTCTTGAGCTACTACAGTCTTGAGTATAATATGAGAAGGCCTGGAATGGCAAATCGGTGTCTTGTTTCTTCAAAAGACATTCCATTCCGCAATGGTTTGCAATGGGGCCGGGTTTCGTAAGAGGTTACCAGGGTAACCCAAGTTGGGGGCCAGAACCTAGGAAGAAACACCAGGGTAACCTTTGCAACGTTGTGATGACACTCCACCTAAAATAACAGTTAACCTTATGTATGTAGTACAATCAATTGTCTAAATCTGGAAGCAATGTAACCATCAGTTAGTTATGTACTTGTGTCTAGGGTTAGTAGATTATGTCTAGGTAACCATATTACTATCTCCTAGCACGGGGGGTGGACCTACGAGTACCACATGGTTGGGTGGAATGTGCACCTTACTCTGTTGGGTCCCCAGTTTTGATCATGGCATGGAGAGCTTCATGGATGGAGAGCTCGTACTTGGAAACAGTTGTATTTTCTTTATTGCATTATTGTAAAACTTGTATTGTAAAACATCCCTCAATTGTTTATGAGGTGAATATTTGTAAAAGTAAATTTTAATTATTGTTTGATCCACCTCATCGAGATGAATGAGTATTGTAATGCTTTATCAAATGCAATGTAAGAAGCATGTATGTATACTTTATGTTGCTATCTTGAATGGTATTTCAAATGTTATGCAATGTTTATCTTTAATGTTTATATTAATTAAATATGTGCAATGTGAAATACTGAAGTCATCTATGGAAACTCAGGTAGTGTAACATCACGTAACTTAATGAATGTATGCAACTAATTAACTTAATAATTATATTTAAAAAAAAATTTATTACACCCTTATACACAATTGCAACATTATTTAGGTTATTAAGACGGGGAATTACAGATTGGTATCAGAGCCAAGGTTACAAGCACTGGACGCTCTGGGTAATCGCAAGCCCATTAGGTTGACCTAGTACATAGTGTCACTATTTGTTAGCCTTGGTTGAATAGTATCTAAGACTCGTTATTGTTATGTGTAGGATCATGCCTAGATGACATGGTAGAGGTCATGGTAGAGGTCGAGGTGGAGGCCGAGGGTCAATCCCTCAAGTTACTCCCTCTCTGAGCCCTCATCAAAATTATTAGGCAGAGCAGTTGGATCAGAGGAATGAGAGACAAAATTCTGAACATTCAAGAGTAGAGGGTTCATAGATACGTTGTTTATTAGAGGAGGTCTTAGCTCGACTTGGACCTAGACAGGAAGTTGAGCAGGAGGTTGTTAGAGAGAGAGATAGATCTCCTAAGAGAATAGATGATACTGTGCATCAGGATGCTATTACTGTAGGACACATGAGGGATTTACTGAGGGCACGTCCTCCTACCTTCGATGGTGCAGGAGGTGGCTTAGAGGCAGAGACCTGGCTACTAGATTTGGGTAGATGCTTTGCCATGCACCCTTACGGTAGCAATACCCATGTGAGATGTGCTATCATGCATCTGAGAGGATTCGCCTCTACTTGGTGGCGCCTCTAGGAGCAGAAGCTCCACTTAGATATTTGGTCAGTTTCTTGGGAGATGTTCCTAGAGAGGATTAGAGCACGGTTACTGTCGAAACACTGGAGGCATCGACAAGCTGACGAGTTCCATGATCTACGTCAGTTGGCTCTTTCTACTGAGCAATATGAACGTAGATTCTATGAACTCAAGTAGTATGCTGGTATTGGCGATGATGAGCCTATGCTAGTACAACACTTCATCAGGGGTTTGAATGCCCGCATTAGTGGCGGTGTCAGAGTCTTTGAGCCAAAGACTATGGAAGTTGTGGTGGAAAAGGGTTGCATAGTGGAGGAGAACCTTGTTATGGCGTTAGGTGGTCACACAGGAGTGCAGATTGGCAGTTCTCCTACAACAGGTTTTAGTCCATGGGGTGGATAGGCATAGACAGGTGGTTCCTCTAGGAACCAACAGACACCCACAAAGGGTGGGCAACAACAACAATGTACACCTCAAAAGAATAATAATCCACAACCACAACAAGGTAATAGCCATCAGAGTGTGTAGTCTACTGTCAGTAGAGGTAGTCTCTAGCAATCCAATGCACCTTCGGGTGGCAGAGGATATAGTAGAGGCACTGGTTGTTACTCGTGTGGACAACAAGGACACATTGCTAGGCAGTGTCCGATGAGAGGTTCTTCTGGTTTTGGGCCTCAACCTACAGTTTCAGAGCCTACGGTGGGAGATGTAGGTAGGTCACATAGGGTGTTTACCATGGTGGGTAACCACCAGGATGAGCACCAAGGTGCAATTGGAGAGGTTCCTAATGGAGGACTGGCATCATTCTTTGGGAACCGTGCACGTCCATCTACATTAGGAGTTTATCCTCAGGGGTCAAGATGTTGAATGAGTACTGATCCAGAGGGATCTTAGTGGCTAGTCTTTCATTTCTTGGAAGGACCTATTTTAGATGTGTATGTGTTATTTGTTTGCTACTAGCAGGCTTCCAGGAGTAAGCCTAATCCTAGGGGGGGAGGATGTAGTACCTGTCCATTTATGCTTATGTTTTCTACTGTTATGTTTTCACACTGTTAGACTATGGTACTTTGTTTGGATATTTTGATCACTGGTTTTGAGTGACAGTGGATTTACTTTGTGACATGATGATACATTATATTGCGATATTTGATTTCTGATATGCTTTGATATAGCATAGATGTTTACTTTTAGATGATTATTTCTATGAATATGTTTATGATTGACTAACTGTTATTTAATTTGTCAGTCTGATGTGACGTGTATTCGTGTGGAGAACGGAATCGGATCACTCGCTTGCGAGTGCCCTGTGATGTCCGTGATTTTCTCCGCACGGTGCGCCTGTACAATGGTTTATATATATATATGCATGTTATTGCTTGGTTGTAGGAATTGCAGGTACATGACACCGACTCCACCTGGTTACTCAGGTCTGAGCGTGTCAAGACTCAACAGATATGTTCATTGGGAGGTAGTAGTTTGGTTCATCCTAGCCTAGTCTATAACCCGGTCATAGTACATTGTCTGTTTAGTTTAGAGTCATAGGTTGTCTTGTATTTTCTGTTTGGTTTAATTGCTTGAAAGAAAAAAAAAAATGTCAATTTTAATAATAGTTTATTATGTTTTATTTACTGTTATTTAAATTAATTTTTAAATGTTGAAGAAATTAGTTTTGCAAGTTATTTAATTAATTAATTAGTTTGTTTGGTTAAATGGTTTGATCATAAAGATTAAATTTATTTAATTAAATAAATTAGTTAATTAAATTAAATTGTATTAATTATGCGTGAATAGTTTTATTTGAAATTAAATATAATTTTGTGGAAATGGCATGCTTTATTGTTAACTATATTTGCAATTTAAAATTGTTAATTTTAAATAAATAAAATAAATGCATGCAATTTGAATATTAAAATTTTAAATTTAAAATGAATTGAATTCATGCAAATCTTGGAAGGCAAGATTGCTGAGTAGTGGCTAATAGATATTTTGCACTTCTCGACATGTGTGCAAGTTGCATTTATTGATTTTTGTTGAGAAATTTCTCATAGGATATTTGGGATCTAGGAAATACAGTGGGGTTATCAGTTTTTCTTCACGAGGAAATGAAAAATAATTTGCTGTGTAAAAAACAATTTTAAAAGAAGTTGTTACTTCCTCTGTTGGTTGTATATTTGTCAAAGATCCCTTTGCTTGGAGGATCTTTGTGGTTAGTTAAATCTTTCTTTGGATTTGGTGCTTTGAAGAAGATTTGGAGGATTGTGTTCTACAAGTAGAAGATTCTCTCCAACAACTAGATCTTCAAAACACATGAAACAGGTATTTCCCTGGTTATTTTGTTTGCTTTTGAAAAATAATTTTCTTTATTGTTAAAACCCTTGTTCTTGTTTGAATTCTTTCTATAAAACTTCTTGTTATTTGTATGAATTTCAAGAAAACAAGAATAGAGAAAACAATGGAAGAAATTCAAAAGAAACAGATGTATGCTCTGTAATTTAGTAAAATAATAGATCTTTGTTATTTTGAGAGAAGAAGCTTCTGAAGGATTTTGTCAGAAAATAATTTTTGGATTATTTGAGTACTTTAAATAATGGAGGAAATTGTTTATTATTTTAGTGGAATTGAAAATCCATTGAGGATAAATTGGAAATTGTGAAGAAAATATTCCTGTATAATGTTAATTTTCTCAGTTTCCTTTAACAAATTTCTGTAGAATTTAGTTGTCTGTCTGATGGATTTTTACTATTAAATAAATTACATATATATATATATTTATTAATGTATGTATATGTATATTTGATGGATATACACATATACATAAATCAATATATATATATATATATATAATTTTATTGAATAAATTTTATAATATCAAAAATTTTCCGTACGCGGATTTTCGTTCAAACCGTGGAAGGAATTCCGAAGATTTTAATGAAATAAAATTTACTAAATTTTTGTTATACTGTGAGGGGCTAGGGCTATCCCCACGGCCGACCCCCATGGGGGAGCCAGCTGTGAGGGCAGCGCCCAGCGCTGCCTTCACAGGCAGGGCTGACGCTTCCTGCACAACCGTGCCCTCCCATGGAGGGTTTGACTGTGTAGACAACTGACCCTGCCTGAATCTTAATGTAAGATTCTTTTTTTTAATTTTTGTTTAAAGTTTAAAAAAAAACTTACTTTTATTTTGTATGTTATAATATATGTATTTAATATATATTTCATATATATAATATATGTAATTAAATGTTTATATATATTATATATATGTAGTATAAATAAATATATATTATAATATATAGGTTATAATGTGTATTTTTTTATGGAATATAAGTTAAATTTAATGATGGAGAATATCTGTATAAAAATAATAGATATTTAATTATAATATTTTATTGCATGTTTATTTAAATGTAATAAATATTGATAATTAGTAAAGAAAACTAAGATTAGTTATTATTTTTATAATGATATGCATTAAGAAGGGAGATTTAAACAATGCATGTATGTGGAACTGGAGTTAAATGTTAGATCAATTTTCATGATGATTGAAAAACGAAATTATGTTTTAGTGGATTAATTTCGTGCATATATATTATTGTTTGATTGGATTTAGTAAATCCGAATAATAGACGTTATTTTCCTTGATTTGTTTTAATTTTGTTTTTTTTTTAGTTGGGCAAATTGGGAATGTCGTAATTGTTCAAGTCTTCCAGACCAAATGTAAAAGTGGGGATTGTGATTGTTAAAGTTAAAATTCTTAAGTTAGCTAAGGTTGTGTACTTGGTATTTGTGTGGTGATTAGACACCTGATTGTATGAACATAGTCATTGATGTTTGTTATGAATAGTGAAAAATTTCTTGTTGTATTTCTGTACACCTTATAAACCTTACTTCGTTGGGTCCCCAGTTTTGATTATGGGATCGAGAGCTTCATGGATGCAGAGCTCGTACTTGGAAACAGTTGTATTTTCTTTATTGCATTATTGTAAAACTTGTATTTTAAAACATCCCTCATTTGTTTATGAGGTGAATATTTGTAAAAGTAAATTGTAATTATTGTTTGATCCACCTCATCAGATGAATGAGTATTGTAATACTTTATCAAATGCAATGTAAGAAACATGTATGTACTTTATGTTATCTGGAATGGCATTTCAAATGTTATGCAATGTTTATCTTTAATGTTTATATTAATTAAATATGTGCAATGCGAAATACTAAAGTCGTCTATGGAAACTCAGGTAGTGTAACGTCGCGTAACTTAATGCATGTATGCAACTAATTAACTTAGTAGATATTTTGCACTTCTTGACATATGTGAAAGTTGCATTTATTGATTTTTGTTGAGAAATTTCTCGGAGGATATTTGGGATCTGCGAAATACAGTGGGGTTATCAGTTTTTCTTCACGAGGAAATGAAAAATAATTTGCTATGTAAAAATCAATTTTAAAAGAAGTTGTTACTTCCTCTGTTGGCTGTATATTTGTGGAAGATCCCTTTGCTTGGAGGATCTTTGGAGGATCTTTGTGGTTAGTTAAATCTTTCTTTGGATTTGGTGCTTTGAAGAAGATTTGGAGGATTGTGTTCTACAGGCAGAAGATTCTCTCCAACAACTAGATCTTCAAAACACAGGAAACAAGTATTTCCCTAGTTATTTTGTTTGCTTTTGAAAAAGAATTTTCTTTATTGTTAAAACCCTTGTTCTTGTTTGAATTCTTTATGTAAAACTTCTTGTTATTTGTATGAATTTCAAGAAAACAAGAATAGAGAAAACAATTGAAGAAATTCAAAAGAAACAGATGTATGCTTTGTAATTTAGTAAAATAATAGATCTTTGTTATTTTGAGAGAAGAAGCTTCTGAAGGATTTTGTCGGAAAAGAATTTTTGGATTATTTGAGTATTTTAAATAATGGAGGAAATTGTTTATTATTTTAATGGAATTGAAAATCCATTGAGGATAAATTGGAAATTGTGAAGAAAATATTCTTGTATAATGTTAATTTTCTCAGTTTCCTGTAGCAAATTTCTGTAGAATTTAGTTGTCTATCTGATGGATTTTGATTATTAAATAAATTACATATATATATATATTAATGTATGTATATGTATATTTGATGGATATACACATATACATAAATCAATATATATATATAATTTTATTGAAGAAATTTTATAATATCAAAAAAATTTCGTACGCGGATTTTTGTTCAAACCATGGAAGGAATTCCGAAGATTTTAATGAAATAAAATTTACTAAATTTTTGTTATACTGTGAGGGGCCAGGGCTATCCCCACGGCCGACCCCCATGGGGGAGCCAGCTGTGAGGGCAGCGCCCAGCGCTGCCTTCACAGGCAGGGCTGACGCTTCCTGCACAACCGTGCCCTCCCATGGAGGGTTTGACTGTGTAGACAGCTGACCCTGCCCGAATCTTAATGTAAGATTCTTTTTTTTAATTTTTGTTTAAAGTTTAAAAAAAAACTTACTTTTATTTTGTATGTTATAATATATGTATTTAATATATATTTCATATATATAATATATGTAATTAAATGTTTATATATATTATATATATGTAATATAAATAAATATATATTATAATATATAGGTTATAATGTGTATTTTGTTATGGAATATAAGTTAAATTTAATGATGGAGAATATCTGTATAAAAATAATAGATATTTAATTATAATATTTTATTGCATGTTTATTTAAATGTAATAAATATTGATAATTAGTAAAGAAAACTAAGATTAGTTATTATTTTTATAATGATATGCATTAAGAAGGGAGATTTGAACAATGCATGTATGTGGAACTGGAGTTAAATGTTAGATCAATTTTCATGATGATTGAAAAATGAAATTATGTTTTAGTGGATTAATTTCATGCATATATATTATTGTTTGATTGGATTTAGTAAATCTGAATAATAGACATTATTTTCCTTGATTTGTTTTAATTGTGTTTTTTTTTTAGTTGGAAAAATTGGGAATGTCATAATTGTTCAAGTCTTCTAGACCAAATGTAAAAGTGGGGATTGTGATTGTTAAAGTTAAACTTCTCGAGTTAGCTAAGGTTTTGTACTTGGTATTTGTGTGGTGATTAGACACCTGATTGTATGAACATAGTCATTGATGTTCGTTATGAATAGTGAAGAATTTCTTGTTGTATTTCTGTACACCTTATAAACCTTAGTCAAGAAAACTTAGATTCTTTTGTTATGTTTAGGGGAGTGGCTTTTTGTAAGGGCCGACACACAAAGTGGTGTCAGGGTAACTTGCAAAGAGTTAGTAAGTCAATGATAACTAAATAACACAATAGTTAGAATTAAAACTCTTAATAAGATGTTATGCCTCACTTATAGACTCTTGAGCTACTACAGTCTTGAGTATAAGATGAGAAGGTCTGGAATGGAAAATCGGTGCCTTGTTTCTTCAAAATACATTCAATTCCGCAATGGTTTGCAATGGGGCCAGGTTTCGTAAGAGGTTACCAGGGTAACCCAAGTTGGGGGCCGGAACCTAGGAAGAAACACCAGGGTAACCTTTACAGTGTTGTGATGAAACTCCACCTAAAATAACAGTTAACCTTATGTATGTAGTACAATCAATTGTCTAAATCTAGAAGCAATGTAACCATCAGTTAGTTATGTACTTGTGTCTAGGGTTAGTAGATTATGTCTAGGTAACCATATTACTATCTCCTAGCATAGAGGGTGGACCTACGGGTACCACATGGTTGGGTGGAACGTGCACCTTACTCTGTTGGGTCCCCAGTTTTGATCATGGGATCGAGAGCTTCGTAGATGGAGAGCTCGTACTTGGAAACAGTTGTATTTTCTTTATTGCATTATTGTAAAACTTGTATTGTAAAACATCCCTCAATTGTTTATGAGGTGAATATTTGTAAAAGTAAATTTTAATTATTGTTTGATCCACCTCAGATGAATGAGTATTGTAATACTTTATCAAATGCAATGTAAGAAACATGTATGTACTTTATGTTATCTTGAATGGTATTTCAAATGTTATGTAATGTTTATCTTTAATGTTTATATTAATTAAATATGTGCAATGTGAAATACTAAAGTCATCTATGGAAACTTAGGTAGTGTAACGTCTCGTAACGTAATGAATGTATGCAACTAATTAACTTAATAATTATATTTTAAAAAAAAATTATTACACCCTTATACACAATTGCAACATTCTTTAGGTTATTAAGACGGGGCATTACAAGTAGACAAACTAATAAACTATATGAACATATAGACCTAGAGATAGATAATATCTTTCTCAAATATAATGGAAGAGATCAAATTGAGAAATATTTTTATCATCAATAGTGATATAGGAAAAGGAATTTAGTGAAGAGACCTTGGGATAAATAAAGGAAATTGAATCCTAGTTTTTTTGTTCAGAACATACCCCTAGTTTTTAAAATTAGTGACATTCCTTTTGAGTACTATGAAGTCACATTAATAGTATATCCTTGTTCACTTGTAACTAGTCATTCATATCTTTTATTTTATTCCATATTCAAAGTATTAATTCAAACATTTTAACTCACTTCAACATTTTATTATCTTGGTGTCATGATTATTGCTTCATTATACATTCCTATTATCATAATTATTCTATTGCATCATTTTATTTTGATTTTTTTTATATCTTTACTAATGAAATTATTTCACATTGTCAACGTAATTTTTGTAGCTTATTGCAACTAGTTCACATCTTGTCACATTTTTCAAAATTGTTTTCTTATCATAGTTTTACATCATGTCATCTTAGTTTACTTATTTACTACACTTTATTTCATGACCAACTTTATACCCTTGGGAAACCAAAACTAACACCCTAGTTTTACTTTTTTTTAATTACTAACCATCAATATATGCCATTTTAAACATAAGAAAGTACACTTGCTGACATGATTGTGTAATGCCATTAGCAAAACATTATACAAGAGTAAGGAAAAAATAATTAGTAAAGAAAATGTTGTGAGAACCATCGTGCATACCATTTTATGATGGATCCCCTATGATGGATTAGGTGCTAATTACAAGGATACATAGGGGGGAATTTTGCAAGAGTCAAACCCTATTGAATAACTAAGTTGAGGTGACAAAGATTAGGTTAGCATGATATGACCATGAGCCCATCCTTAAAAAAGGGTATGTGCAGGATCATGAAGGGCCAAAAAGTGGCAATATGATGGGTATTTATAGGGTATGTGGTTGACGACTCTTTTTTTACCCAAAATTGATGAAATGAAAAGGGGTTTTAAAGGAGATTCTCAGCTTTCCACCAATATAAATTATGCTTTACTTTGAATTTAATAAATTATTATTATTCATTTTCTATTTGAATTATGACTAAAGTCCTTATTGATAGGTTGATTGAAAAAAATCTATAGCTTTCCAACAGTATCACATTTTTGGAATCCAAAACATGCATCACATTCTATGCTTCACATACTATAGGATTAAAAAAATAAAAATTGAATTTCATGAAGTTTTGAGCAAGTTAAGGTGGTCAGACATACGAGTTTTTATATTTTTTAAAAATTGCAATAAAAAAATCATAATTAATTATTTACTTTAAAAAAAATTACAAAAAAAATTGCATCACATCTAGACATGACTCCTCTACTTATGTATAAAATATTATAAAAAAATATTATCATTTTATTGTGGTTAGGGTGGTTAGACAGACACCTACTTCTTTTTTCCCTGAAATTTAAGTACTACTGTATTGAAATTTCAAATTTTCACCAAATAGATTTAAAAAACAAAAAACCTAGTAGTTTAGAAACTACATTCAATTTTCTATAGATTCTTTTCTTACATATTTCGGTATGTGCAGGATCATCATAGAAAAAATAGACCCTTAAGTGGCAAAAAAATTAGAAAAACCAGTTAGGCAACTTGACATAAAAATTTGAATATGTTATCTATATTATTTAAAAATATAAGAATAAAATCTATAGCAAATTGAATGTAGTTTCTAAACTAATAGGTTTATTTTTTTAAAAAAAATCTATTTGGTGAAAATTTGAAATTTCAATGCGAGTAATTTGAATTTCAAGGAAAAATAAGTATTTTGTTTCACCCTAACCACAATAAAATGAGAATATTTTTTATAATATTTTGATATAAGTATGGACTCATGTCCCGATGTGATGCATATTTTGTAATTTTTTCCAATTAAATAATTAATTATGAATTTTATTACAACTTTTTAAAACATATAAAACTCATGTGTCCACCACCTTAACTTGGTCAAAACTTCATGAAATTAATTTTTCTTTTTTAATCCTATAGTATGTAGAATGATACACATGTTTTGGATTAAAAATGTGATACTATTTGAAAGCTATATATGTTTTTCAATAAACCTATCAATCAGGACTTTAGTCATAATTCAAATAGAAAATAAATAATAATTAGTTATTAAATTCAAAGTAAAGCATAATTTATATTGGTGGAAAGTTGAGAAGCTCCTTTAAAAACCCTTTTCGTTTAATCAATTTTGGGTAAAAAAAAGTTGTCAGTCACATACCCTACACATTCACATCATATTGCCACTTTTTGGCCCATCATGATCCCGCACATACCCATTTTTGAAATAATATATATAACTTATTTAATTTTTTAGGTCAAGTTGCCTAACTCTGACTTTTGTAAATTTTTTGCCACTTAAGGGCCCATTTTTTCCATGATGATCCTGCACATACCCAAAAATAAATCATAACTAACTATATTAATCATTCAATTGAAAGAGATACCCTCTAGGTTACAATACCCTTTTAAACACTAATAGGGAAACCAATTTCTTAAAATCAACATAAGTTTGCCACATTTAACCTAATTAACATATCTGAAGAATACTTTAGTTATCTCTCAAAAGGTTAATCTATAACCCTATTAAATCAATGCATGTTTTAACTAATCATATTCCCTAATTTTAAATTTATAACAATAATTATATTGTTTTCCCAAGATAAGCAAGGTGTCATGGTTTTAATGTAACAAGGATAAAATAGTTTGCTCGAAGTTGCATGCCTTTACAATTTTAAACAAAGCATTTCCTCTTATTTTAAACTAAAATTTTAATTCATAAATCCTAGAGGTATTCCTCATAATCATTTATAATATTGAATATATAAATTAATCATAAATTAAAAATCTTATTTTACAATTACGAAAATTGACTTGAAATATTGAAATTTCCCATCTAAAAGGTTAATAACTAACTTTGGATTATTAAATCTCTATTTCAAAGTGGGAACACTTTTATTAAAATTTCCTAATCATGTAAATATAATAAATTAGCATTGGATTATCAAATCAAAGAAAAAACTAATGATAATGTTTAAAATTTGTAGTACTTAGATAACTTCATAAATTTATTCTTCTTCTTTCTAAAGAGCCTTTACTTATATTTGTAGCATTTCTCAAGTATGCAAGTAAGTATGTATGTAAGTATGCATGCATGCATGCATGCATGTATGTATGTATGTATGTATGTATGTATGTATGTATGTATTAGTGATTCATAATCATATTGTATGCATGTTATAATTTCTCTTTATAAATTTATGTATATGGTATGTGCAGGATCATCATGGAAAAAACAAGCCCTTAAGTGGCAAAAAATTTAGAAAAATTAGACTTAGTTAACTTGATGTAAAAATTTGAATAAGTTATCTATATTATTTCAAAAATGTGTAAGAATAGAATATGTAGCAAATTTAATGTAGTTTCTAAACTACTAGGTTTGTTTAAAAAAAAACTATTTGGTGAAAATTTGAAATTTCAATGCGAGTACTTAAATTTCAAAAATAAGAAGTAGGTGTTTTTCTAACCACCCTAACAAAAATAAATGATAATAGTTTTTTATAAGATTTTTGATATAAGTAGAGGACTCATGTCCTGATGTGATGCATATTTGTTTGTAATTTTTTCCAAGTAAATAATTAATTATGATTTTTTTATTACAACTTTTAAAAAATATAAAAAACATGTATGTCGACCACCTTAACTTGGTCAAAACTTCATGAAATTCAATTTTTTTTTTTTAATCCTATAGTATGCAAAACATAGAATGTGATGCATGTTTTGTATTCAAAAAATGTGATACCATTTGAAAGCTATAGATGTTTTTCAATTAGCCTATCAATTAAGACTTTAGTCGTAATTTGAATAGAAAATGAATAATAATTACTTATTAAATTTAAAGTAAATCATAATTTATATTGGTGGAAAGCTGAGGATCTCCTTTAAAAACCCTTTTCGTTTCATCAATTTTGGGTAAAAAAAAAGTTGTCAGCCACAAACCCATCATATTGTCACTTTTTGGCCCATCATGATCCTGCACATACCCTATATTTAATAAAAATATTCCCATAACAATGAGTTGAGATAAATGTTTTAATATGAAATCATTTTTTTTTAAAGTTCCCTTAGAAGTTAAAATCGTAAAATAAAACAGACAAAACCATATTTTAGGCAAGGTAATTTTAATGATTGCATCATTTTTTATTAACACATATTTAGATTTTTTCTTCTAAAAATTGGATTGCATTTTAGCTTGTAGCTATGGTGTGGCAGCTTTCTAATTTCAAGGGATTATTCAAAACATAAAAAAGTTTAATAGATTTAATTTGGAGTAGAGAGTTCATTTTAAAGGAAACCATAGGAGAAAGTTTGATTCATAAATCTATCTTCTCTCTACTTTTTAATTACATTTTTCTTGCTAATTTAAAATCTCATATGTGTGTGTGTGTGTGTGAGTTCCCATAAAATATTCCATGTGGCATTCCTAAATACAAAGATTTAAAATAATTAATATACATACATACATATACAAATATATATAATTAATATACATACATCCATACATAAATACAAAGATTTTAAATTAGCAAGAAAAATGTAATTAAAAAGCAAAGAGAAGATAGGTTTATGAATCAAACTTTCTCTTGTGGTTTCCTTTAAAATGAACTCTCTACTCCAAGTGAAATCTATTAAAATTTGTTATGTTTTGATATATATATATATATATTCACATAAAGAAATTATTAAAAGAACTAAGTAAAACAAATTGTTCATTTTGTAGGGTCATTAGATCTATGCATGGGTTGTACCACTCCATGGGGTTTGTAACGCCCGTCGTGCAAACCCTAGAGAACAAAAAATTCTAAACTAACAGATCATATCATAACATAATTTACTAAATCAAGTTGCATCACAATATGTTATTGAAATCTACTAATATCACCAAACTAAAATATAATAAGAAATATCCATGTCCTCAAATGTATAAGCATGATCACCAAATAGTCTACTAACCAAACCACCAAACCAAACAATAATAGTACCATCACAGTATCAAAGTATCAAACCAAAGCATAGAAAAGTAATGAGTCCAACTAGTAACATGGGAGGTATTACATCCTCCCCCGCATGAATCTGGCTTACTCCTGGAAGCTAGAAAACAAGGGTAGGATTCCCTAATACGGGAAGCATCCTCCCATGTGGTTGAAGTCTCATCATTGGGATCCCACTAGACCTGCACTTGCTCAATATCCCTGCCTCTGAGAACGAGTCTCCTATGCTGCACCATGGCCACGGGCTCTAGAGCTAGTTGCCCGTCCTCGACCTGTAGAGCATTCCAATCAAGTATGTGAGTAACATCTGGAAAATATGGTCTAAGGACTGAAACATGAAATACATCGTGAATCCGTGACAGACTGGGTGGTAAGGCCAGGTGATAGGAAACAAGACCAATACACTCTAACACCTCAAACAGCCCCACAAAGCGGGGCACAAGTTTAGAACCCTTTCCATAACCAATAGGGCTCTTCCGAGGATGAACTCGCAGAAACACTCAATCTCCAACTGCAAACTGTCGATCAACTATGTGTGCATCAACATACTTCTTCTGCCTGTCTTGAGCTGCTAACAGATGCTCTTAGATGCGAGCTACCTACTGCTCCATGTCACAAAGCATCTCGGATCCAAGAAGAACCTTATCCTCTAATCGATCCCAAATCAAAGGGGTACGACAAGGATGACCATATAAAGCCTGAAATGGAGCCATGCCAATCAAACTATGGTAGCAATTGTTATAAGAAAACTCGACCAAATGCAAATAATATTCCCAACGAGATTGTTGGTCCATGACGTATATGCAGAGCATATCCTCAAGCACCTGGTTGACTCTCTTAGTCTGACCATTTGTCTTAGGATGATAGGCAGAACTAAAATTCAACTTAGTCCCTAAGGACCGCTGCAAAGATGTCCATAACACAAATGTGAATACAGGATCTCTATAAGAAATAATCCTACATGGTATCCCATGCAAATGAACAATGTCTTCCATGAACACCCTAGGCACCACAAAAGTAGTATAGGAAGATTGGATAGGGGAGAAATGGGCTACCTTGGTCAACCTGTCAACAGTGACCATTATAGCATCGTACCGCTTGGAAGACATAGGCAACCTGACAATAAAATCCATAGAGATAGTGTCCCACTTCCACTCTAGAACAAGATGAGGCTGCAACAAACCTGCCGGATGATGATGCTCCACCTTAAATCTTTGACATTCTAGACACCTAGCCACAAAATCAGTGATGTCACGCTTCAATCCTTCCCAAAAATATAGTGAGCGAAGATCAGCATACATTTTCTTAACTCCAGGATGTGCCGAATAAGGAGCCCTATGAGCTTCAGTCAAGATTAGGGTGCGAAGACCCTCTGCAAGAGGTACATACATTCGGCCTGCTTAGCGCAAAACCCCATCCGAGTTCAAAGAGTAACCAACAAATTTTCCTTCCAACACTCTGCCCGACTCAATTTCTGATTTTACCACTTGATACCAATCATCTGAAGAAAGAGCTATGAGAATCTGACTCTTCAAATCAACCTCAAGAGCCACAACAGAAATCTCATGCCTACATCGACTCAATGCATCTGCCACCACATTCTCTTTTCCCTAAATATATTTCACTTCAAAATTGTATTCGCACAAAAATTCCATCCACCTTCTCTATCTTGCATTCAGGTTCGGCTGCGTGAAAATATATTGTAAACTACGGTAATCCATATGCAACTCGAACGGATGTCCTAAAAGGAAGCGTCGCCATCGTACCAAGGCATGTACAACTATGGCCAACTCCAAATCATGAGTGGGGTAATTAAGTTCATGATCCTTCAATTTTCATGATTCATAAGCAATCACTCGCCCTTCTTACATCAACACGGCCCCCAAGCCTTCCAAAGAAGAATCTGTACAAACAACAAAGTCACCTGTCAGATCTGATACTACTAAGATTGGAGCACTAGTCAACTTTTCTGAGAGTCTGGAAAGCTAACTGACATTGATCGAACCACAAAAATTTATTTCCCTTCCTCTGTAAAGAGGTGATAAGATGTGCCAACCTAGAAAAGCCTTGGACGAACTACCAATAATAGCCTGTAAGTCGCATGAAGCTGCAAATTTCTAAGAAATTTGTGGTTGCAGGCCAATCCACTATGGCCTGAATCTTTGCAGGATCAACTAAAATTCCCTCATGAGAAATCACATGGCCCAAATATTGAACTTCAGTCTTATAAAATTCACACTTTGCTAGATTAGCAAACAACTAATTGCCCCTTAAGCACTACAACACCTATTTTCGATGTTCCTTATGTTCCTCCATAGACCTAGAATAGATCAGAATGTCATCGAGAAACACAAGGATGAATCTATCCAAGTATGTTCGGAACACTCCATTCATTAAGCTCATAAAGACTGAAGGTGCATTCATTAACCCGAATGACATCATAGTGAACTCGTAATATATGTATCAAGTATGAAATGTTGTTTTGTGAATGTCTGCATCGCAATCCTCAACTGATGATATCTTGATTTGAGATCAATATTAGAGAACACCTTTGCCCCTTTTATCTGATCAAAAAGATTGTCAATTCTGGGTAAAGGATATCGGTTCTTCACTGTTACTTTGTTCAACTGCCTATAGTCAATACACAAGTGAAGAGAACCATCCTTCTTCTTTACAAATATCATAGGTGCTCCCCAAGGGGAAAAACTTGGGTGGATAAATCCCTTAGCCAACAACTCTTCCAACTACAGACGAAGTTCCTGAAGTTCCTGCATTGTCATCTGATATGGAGCTCGAGATATTTGCTCAGCTCTAGGTACCAAATCAATCTTGAAATCTATATCTCTCTTAGGCGAAATACCAGGTATCTCTTTCAGAAACACATCAGAAAACTCCTTAAGGAGTGGGTAACTATCCAATGACACCCCTCGACTATCCTCTGATTCCAAGTCACTCATAAACACTGCAAAGAGCTAACAACCCTGTCAGAAGTGCCTTTTAAGCTGCATGGCAGAGATCATTCATAATGAAATAGGCCTTTGAACACCCATGATCTCCACCTCCTTTCTAGAGTCATTACTGCATCGCACTACTTTACGACGATAGTCAATGATAGCATAGTGTGCACTCAACCAATCCATACCCAAGACGACATCATAAGAGCTGAGTGGTAGGATTCTGAGGTCCACTTTAGTTGACAAATCCCCTATACTCAAATTACAATCCTGCACAAGCTTCTCTACAACAGCCTTTGACCTTGAGGCCAATTCAACCTGTAATTTTATGCCTTGACTAGTTGCCATCAGTCCACATCGCTCGAGTAAAAAAGGAGATATAAAAGAATCAGATGCACCAGAATCAAAAAGTATAGAAATGCTAGTGTTATGCAACACACTTGATGTCTCAATGACGGTGCTTTGGTGATCTTCCTATCGATTATCCATTGCAACAAAGGCACGGTGAGATATCCCTACATCACCTATTGTCGGCTCTGATCCAGCTGGCCTCTGATTAAATCCCGAGGTGTTCTTCTGAGGACATAATCTAGCGATATGACCCTGCTGTCCACAAGAGTAACACCCAGTCCCTCTGCCAAAACCTCTGCCCCCTGATGGAGTATTTGATTGCTAAAAGCTTCCTCGGCTTGGTGCTGAATGAAAACTAGGTGCAGGCTATACAAAATGTTCCTGACAAGCTCGCTCCTATTCCAATCCCTATGAAACTGAGAATTGCCACCTTGTTGAGATTGAGAGTTCTTCTGCCTCGACTACTGCTGCTGAGGCTGCTGCTGCTACTGCTGACTCCCTTTAGAGGGTGGATACCTATTCCAGGAAGATCTTGCACCCTGTGACTGACCTCCATGAGTGCTAAAACCAGGTGTAGGCACACTGCCAATCTGTACTCCAATGTGACCACCGAAGGCCATGGCCAAATTTTCCTCTACCAAACGAGCCTTCTCAACTTCCATTTCCATCATCTTCGGTTCAAAGACTCGCACATCACCACTAATGATGGCATTTAGGCCCCAAACAAAATGTTACACCAACATGCCTTCATCATGGCTAACCCCTGCATACTACTTCAACTCATAGAAGCACCTCTCATACTATTCTATTGACATAGACAACTGCTTGAGATCGTGAAACTCGTCAACCCTGCATTGCCTTCAATGATCTGAGAGGAAGCGAGCCCTGAACCTATCAAGAAAAAAGTCCCATGTGACCATGCTGAGATAAAGATGTAACTTTTGTTCCTCAAGACACTACCAAGTAGATGTGAAACCTCGCAGATGCATAACTGCGCACCGAGCCTTGGTATTGCTTCCATAGGGGTGCATCGCAAAGCAACAATCTAAGTCAATTAACCGTGTCTCAACTTCCAAACCTCCTTTAGAACAATCAAAAGTGGGAGGATGTGCCCTCATTAGATCTCTCATATGGCATGCTATCACTGAATCCTGATCCACAACTATTTCCCTTCGCCTTGGCAACCTTTCTCTTTCTCTGTCAACCTGTTGCACCTCCTCTAGCTTGGGTCCCAATCGGTCAAGAATCTCTCCAAGAATATGCTACAACTAAATGTCTAATCCAGGCTATCCTGGGTTCTAACCACCAAATGGATTGTTGTGAAGACATTGCTTTTCCTCATGCTCAAAACCATGGGAACTAGGAACTAAGGGGCTTTTCTGGTTTGCTCTACAACCAGCACCACGACCTCTTGCTTGACCATGTCCTCTACCTTGAGGCATATTTCTGCGCAACAAGATAAATGTACAAATCAGCTCAAGAGTCAAATGCAAGGTTGCCTAATGGACATAACTACCCAAAGACCCCAGTGTTTGCAAACCTTGGCTCTGATACCAAGTTGTAATGCCCATCGTGCAAACCCCAGAGAACAAACATTTATAAACTAACAAATCATATCATAAAATAATTTACTAAATCAAGTTGCCTCACAATATGTTATTGAAATATACTAATATCACCAAACTACAATATCATAAGAAATATCCATGTCCTCAAATGTATAAGCATAATCACCAAATAGTCTACTAACCAAACCACCAAACCAAACAATAATAGTACCATCATAGTATCAAAGTATCAAACCAAAGCATAGAAAATTAATGAGTCCAACTAGTAACATGGGAGGTATTACAGAGTTCCTAGTTTCCCACAAGATTGCACCCCTCATTTGAGAGGTGTGGTACCCCTCCTTAGCCTAGCCATGTGACTAGGGTGTGGGAGAGGTTCAAACCCCTACCAACAAAAGAAAACATAAATACACACATATATATAATTTATTTTTTGATGATATTTTTTAATAAAATAGAATACAATTTACTATATTTTGTTATGAATTTTATTATTGTTATTTTTTAAATTTCAACAAGAAGAATATGGGAACTTAGTAATATTTTAAATATATCTTATTTCTTTATTTTTTTTATATATTAACTACAATATATTGATATAATAATATATTTTCTCAATGTATTTCTTGTAAATATAGTATATATCTATTTACATTTATATATTTATATAATAATATATTTCCCAAATATATTACATATAAAAATAATGCTGATTTAAACATTGATACATTTAAATATATTTTATCCTCATAAGTGCACCTACAAATGAAATGATTTATTTTTAGATAAGGTGAACTTAAAAGTTAACACATAATTGTCTTGAATTCAGTGAATGGCCCCAACTTAATAAATATATAAATGGTTATAAACAGAGACACATATATGTATATAACATAATGAAATAAAAAAATAGATAATGATGAAGATACACATCCATAACGCTCGGATATTTAAGTCAAGAAAGGAAAAAGGATGATAATATCATAAATTGTCTGAAAAAAATTATATAATCACCCTAACATAGAGAAGAAAACATTGTAACTAATGGTAGTCCCAAAATTGGAAAAGGTAGGATACTATTGGGAAGAAAAGGAGGTCATGCAAGTTGTAAATATCCTAACAAATATGAAGACCTACTTCTTTTCTTATTTATAAAATATTCAAGGAATCAAAGATTGTCATCAATCATGACAATTCAACTTAAAGAATACATTAAGAACCAAAATAACTGGTTATATTAGTTAAATCCAAACATGAAAAAAACTATTGAAATAGAGATATGTAGGATGTTAGTAGCAAGTATAATTAAATTAGTGGATTACATTGATTGGATTAGCTCTATGGTATTTTAAAATAATAAGAATTATTATATCAAAATATGTGTGGATTTTAGGTAATTCAATAATTCTTGTATTCATGATCCCTTCCCCATAAAATTCATAAAAGAGATCTTAGAAAGAATGTATCATTAGAAGAGAAGTTATTCGTTTAATGATGGGGTTTTTAGATATCATCAACTTAATATCAAGGAAAAAATCAACCAAAATAATATTACAATATAATGGAGATCATTTATATACACAATAATGTTGTTTGGTTTAAAAAATGTAATAACAATATTTAGCAAAATCATCCTCAATGTATTTAAAGATTTTATCCATATTTTTCTAGCAATTTACCTAGATTATTGGATGATATACGGATTACTTAAACACCATGTTCATGTACTTCATCTAATATTAGAATGATGAAGAAGTCTACATTTTTTCCTAAATTTGAAAACATATGTATTGTGATACTATTCAATACATGTATATTATATGTATGCAAGGACTTATGGTTTATCCTCTAAATCTAGCACTAATCATGAATTTATCACCTCTAAGACAACATCATTTATCATAAAAAAGTATTCAAGACTATACTAGAATTGTGATATCAATAGAAGAATTATTAAAAATTAAAATAAGAAAACCAAGCAATTGAATTAAATAATATCAATTATATTTTATAACATTAAAATAATGAATGCACCTATCTTAATATTTTTGAACTATAATTTTCCATTCCATGTACATGTTGGTTCCTTGGGAACCTTAATTGGAATAATTTTGATGCAACTAAGAGGAAATAAGGACCAACCAATTGCATTTCCTAGCCATGAGCTATGACAAGTAGAAAATAAGTATACTACTAGAGAGCAAGAGGCCTTGGCAATGGTGAATTCCTTGTTAGTGTATCACATTATTTTGTAACCAACAATATATGGTTATGCAGTTTTGTAATTGCATTTTCTCCTAACTATAGTTTCTCCTCTTTATAAATTTGTTTGTTGTTCATTTAATAAGACAAGTCAACTTTATCTTCATCATCTTTTTGGTATCAAAGTGAAGCATGTTCATGTACCTATAATCTATTGCAAAGTTGTTCATAGGAGAATATGTGAAGCATGGTGTGGAAAACGTGGCAAAGAAATGCAAGTGGAAGGGTCCTATAAAGGCTTGGTTGGATTTCTTTCTAGGCTATTCTGAGGGTTGTTTTGAATGAGTCTTTGAACCAGGATTGAAGTTGAAAGTCTTCCATTGTTGTGTTAGAAGGATTGCAAAGAGGAAAATGCATAAAAATAATGTAGAATTCTGTACACCTTTGTCCAAGCGAAGATTAGCTTTGAGTGATTCCAAGGAATGATTGGTGTAGTCAAGAAGGAAAGCGATGATCATGTAGCCACTTGAAAATTAAGAAATTTACAATTTCTAGTAGCCACTTATCAATAGACTTGTGTGAAAGAAAAATGCCCACCATTTTCTACTAAATAGTGCCATTTATTTGTAAAAAATAATTTTATAAATAAAATAAATTTGAAGCAAATAAAATTGATTAAAATTGATATCTCTAGATTTTTTTTAGAGACATTTAAGATATCTAAACTAATTTTATAAAATATGGAAAATTGTAAATATTTCTTTTAAATGAATAATAAGCATTTGAAGCTGAGTTTCTATATTCATTTATTGATATATTCAAGTGCCAATTATTCATGATATTGAGAGAGGAGAAAATGCATGGTTATTATGACTTTGAACGGCTAAAAACAAATTATCAAGACATGTGGCTCTTAATTAGGTAGTCTACTAAACGCGCAAATGCGAGCGATCATACGAAAATATTTCCAAGGCATACTGTTTTTACTGTTCTTCACTACAGAAGCTTTCACGTGTCCGCACGAAAAGTTCGAAAAGTTCCAATATGATGGCTATCAGGAAAAATATAAGAAAATCCAGAATGTTCTAGATAGGGCTGTGTCAGATAAAAATAATCTAATTTTTAAAATGGAAAAAAAATCATTGACCGTTGACGGGCAAGCAGGATAAGAGTAGCCCACCCAGAGATCATCTGCATTTCCCTCGTCCCTTCCATCCCAAATGGCTATCTCATTACAGAAGCTCTGTATAGTTATCATTTCAAGTCTGTTTGTCTTGTTCCCGTCTCCACACCTTACACTTTCCCGTGGATTAGTGTCCAACAGATGTATTTCCCATGAATCTGAAGCTCTGCTTAGCTTCAAAGCGGCCTTCAATGACTCCCAAGGCTATTTCAGTTCGTGGGTAAATGGAACAGACTGTTGCACCATGTGGAAAGGCATATCCTGCAACAATCAAGACAACCACGTTGTCTCTGTTGATGTAAGTCCTTTGGGTTTCATTGAAGGTGTGATATCTGACAGCTTGTGCCAACTTCGCTTTCTCACATCACTGAGGATAATCGGAGTAAAAGGTACTACTGTTCTTCCTCCATGTTTAGGAAATCTTTCTTATATTGACAATTTACGTTTATATCTAAATGACTTCGGCGGGATGATTCCCCCGTTCGTTTGTTTCCTCACCCGCCTTGCACACCTTTCTCTTTTTGGCAATAACTTCAATGGAAGCTTACCTTCCTGCTTAGGCAATCTTTCTTCTTTAAATGTTCTTTACATTAGGACCAACGAACTCAGTGGACCCATACCAGCTTCTCTGGGTAATCTATCTTCTTTGACAGGCCTTGACCTGAGTAATAACAAACTCAGCGGAAGCATGCCTGACTCTCTGGGTAATCTTCATTCTTTAACTCACCTTCTCCTTGATAACAACCAACTTAGTGGAAGCATACCGGCTTCTCTGGGTAATCTTTCTTCCCTTGAGGGTCTTGTCCTTCATCACAACCAACTGAGTGGAAGCATACCGGCTTCTTTTGGAAGTGTCTCTTTGTTGAGGGAGTTAGATCTTCGAGACAATCAACTGAGCGGTAGCATTCCAGATTCCATGGGCAATTTGTCTTTGCTTGAATATTTCCGTATTAGAAATAACCAACTAACTGGGACCATTCCCCTTTCATTTGCTCATCTTTCCTCCCTCTATGAATTCGATTGTAGTGGCAATCGGTTCAATGAAACCATCTCTTCTTCGTCACTTCCATCTTCTTTAGTTAACTTAGTCCTATCGCTAAACCATTACCAGTTGATTTCAGAAACTTTCTTTGACAACCTCACGCGTCTAAATTTTTTGTATTTATCTGATTGTGTGCTAAATATTAGCACAACATGGATTCCGCCCTTTCTGCTAGATCACTTGTCTTTAGTGTCATGCGTGATTGATGGTGAATTTCCAACTTGGATTTCAACACAACTCTCACTTTTTTTACTGGAATTAGTTAACACCGGTCTCATGGGAGAAATTCCTTCTTGGCTATCGAAAACCAGTCCTCTCTTGAAATTTATAAGTCTTTCAGGAAACCGTCTAGAAGGAAACCTAGTTTTAAATACTTCAGTACAAATGCAACTAGCAATGCTTGATGTGTCTAGAAACGCACTGAGTGGGCATTTGCCCTCATTGTGGTCTCCTAGTATAAGGCATTTGCTACTCAATGACAATTTTTTTAGTGGAAATATTCCTTCAAGTTTGGATAGGTTATCTCAACTCGAGCTATTAAATCTTGCAAACAACAACTTAACAGGGGTGATCCCTGTGAGTTTGTCCAAATGCTCTTTACTTAATGTTCTGAACTTGGGAAATAATAGATTGGAGGGAAGCTTACCACATGAGTTCAGTAAGCTAAGTGAATTATATTCATTAGTTGTTCATAGTAATAATTTGAATGGATCATTCCTTCCATCAATAGCAAATTGTTCAAAGCTAGAGGTTCTTGATATTGGGAACAACTTATTTGGAGGTGAAATACCGGCATTAGTTAGAAATCTTTCAGAGCTAAGAGTGTTGGTATTGAAGGAGAATAATTTTACTGGAAGTATTCCTCCAGAGATAGGCCAATTAATTAACCTCCAAATCTTGCTTCTTTCTTCCAATCATATCTCAGGTTCAATTCCACACACAATCACATCATTGCGAGCAATGACAACAGAAAGCCAAGATGGTTCAATATTATCCACATCCAAACTATCCAATGCAGTACTATATGAAGATGGACTAGATATGACTTTAAAAGGCACAGTTGAGCACTACCCATATATTCTTTCAACTCTCACATGCATAGATCTTTCAGACAATGAATTGGAGGGAGAAATTTCTTTTGATTTTGGGAGCTTGAAGGGATTAAGGCTTCTAAATCTTTCAAGAAACAATTTGAATGGGTCCATTCCAAATAGTTTGGCAGAATTGAGACAGTTGGAGTCATTAGACCTTTCAAGAAATTATCTTGCAGGACGAGTTCCTGCAGAGCTGGAATCTCTAAGCTATTTGGGTTCACTGAATTTATCAAACAACAATCTTTCAGGGAGTATACCACAAGGACGACATATGACTGGCACATTTGGAGAATCCTCTTATTCAGGGAATCCTAATTTATGGGGGTGTCCCCTACCCAAAAATTGTTCTTGGCCACAATTTGCTCCTACTCCTCCAATTTCAATTAACAAAGAAAAAAAAAGAAATGAATATCTATGGTATTATATAATAGTGGGATTGTTATATGGAGTAGCTTTTGGAGGGGTGATGTCATTGATCTTGATAAAAAATAGTTGGAGAAGGAAATACTTCAAAAATGTTGATACAATCCTAAAGTTTTTATTTCCATGGATGAAGAATTTGACAGTCTGAAGATGTATATATCTACAATCCATTGAAATGTGAGAGGTAAAGTCTTGAATGCCTAGTTCTTTGAAGTATTTATCATATTTCCAAAATATTTTAATGTTAAAATTCAAAAGGAAATTAGTACTTGACTTTTTAGAGTAGTTATTTCATGTATCAAATCTATTTTTTTCTAATGCTCTTAAATTATGATATCATTTGACTAATATTAATATATGCCTTTTTGTATAGGTATTTGCTTCCCCTTAGGATCATTCCAAGTGTTGTGCTTGCATTATTGAAGACATATTATTGTTGGTGGCCTCACTGAACATATTGTACATTATATGGTGAAATGTTTGAGCTAAATAAATACTACATATGTAATAGTATTTTTAATTCTCTAATCTATTGCATGTGACTCAAGGAAGGATCTATTTGCAATAGAAAGTTTTTGTATTTCTATGAAGAAAGGAAATATTAAAATTTTCTTAAAATTACCTATTTTTCTTTAAAATATTAAAGAAAGAATGTTTTTGAAGCACTTGATGTATGACCAACAATCTAGTTCTAGCCAACCATTGAGGAACATATAATATGTAAAAGTTTAATAATGTTTTATTTGTTAAAACACAATATCTTCTTAGTTCTGTAAAGATTAGATGCCTCCATTTTTCAACTTCTTAATATTGTACATTGATTGGTTCTCATTGCTCATTGGCTCATCATTTTGTTCAATAACCATTTTTTGTTAAAACATATAAAATATTATATTTTATCACTTCGGTTATTTGAAGGATTTCTTGCATATACATAGTTTTTTTCTTTTTTAGTACTTGTTCAAATGTAAGAAAATATTACAATACAATATTATAGAATGGTATTATAATATTAATATGACTTCTACTTTTTATATTTCTTGTATTTATATATTTTATATTGTAAAATATAGTGAGTGTATATTTGAATAAAAATGTCACTCAAAAATTAAAATATGGTTAAACATGCTTGAAGAGAACCTTGATGTATGGTACATATTCCATAATAGTTGTTGAGCTTACGAATGCATTATTGTGTGTTTCCTTCCAAGGTATTATTTTATTATATAAAGAGGTAACAACATTTAAAAGAGCTCAAAAATTTTAAAAAGAGAAGAATAAATGCATATGATATATATATATATATATATATATATATATATATATATATATATATATATATACTAATTAAGAAAAACCCATATAAAAAATCAATCATTCAACAAAACTTTCAAGTTATAGTTTTGCTCATTCACACAAATCCAAATAATCTAAATGATAAAATAAATTTGAAATGTTTTTTTCAACCTAACTAATATGGCCCATATATCAATACTTCATATTATAGCATGGATATTCTTTATCCTTTTGATTCACGATAAAAAAGAGTGATGGAACTACCTTTTTTTATTAAAATCAAGGGAAGGTCCCTTTTAACCTAAGAGCTTAAGCTAAAAAATTAGAGAAACAAAGGCCAACTAGGCCTATACACTAGAAAGCATCAAAAGGAGGCATGTAGAGTACATGCAAACATACACAAAATGTAGTAGAAGGAGGCGCGTAGGCCTAAAAGAAGCCAAAATATAAAAGTCAACAAAATAGAAACAATTACTTTTTAGATGAGCTAATGAAATCCCAATATGTCTTTGAAAATCAATAGTCATCTTCCAATCGGGTATCTGCAGGATCATGATGGGCTAAAAAGTGGCAATATGATGGGTATTTGTAGGGTACGTGGCTAACGACCTTTTCTTACCCAAAATTGATGAAACAAAAAGGGGTTTTAAAGGAGATTCTCATCTTTCCACCAATGCAAATTATGCTTTACTTTGCATTTAATTAATAATTATTACTCATTTTCTATTTGAATTACGACTAAAGTCTTGATTGATAACTTGATTGAAAAACATCTATAGCTTTCAAATGGTATCACATTTTTTGAATTTGAAACACGCATTACATTCTATGATTCACATACTATAGGATTAAAAAAATAAAAATTGAATTTCATGAAGTTTTGACCAATTTAAGGTGGTCAAACATATGATTTTTTATATTTTTTAAAAGCTGTAATAAAAAATTCATAATTAATTATTTACTTGGAAAACAATTACAAAAAAATATTATCATTTTATTGTGGTTAGGGTGGTCAAATAGACACCTACTTCTTATTTTTCCCATGAAATTTAAGTAGCATGACATTGAAATTTCAAATTTTCACCAAATAGATTAAAAAAAAAAAAAAAACCTAGTAGTTTAGAAACTAAATTCAATTTGCTATAGATTCTATTCTTACGTATTTTTGAAATAATATAGATAACTTATTCAAGTTTTTATGTCAAGTTGCCTAACTTTTATTTTTCTAAATTTTTTGCCACTTAAGGGCTCATTTTTCCATGATGATCCTGCACATACCCAATCCTTCTCATTAACATTGTTAGTAAGTGAAGTCCTCTAAGTCATCTCCTCCTACTCTTTCCCAAATTTCCTCTTAATTTTCCTTATCTTGGACTTGCCTGACACAGTACAAAAAATTCCACATTGCATAATCCCATCCACCATGATAGTTATATTACCAACAACTTCCTCGAGAGAAAAATCATTTTCCTTATGTTATCATCATCACCTTTGAGCACATCATTCAATGAGTAGCTAGGCATTTCCTTTAGATTATATTCAAAAAAATTCTTAGGGTCATTGCATATTCCTTCTTTTTTCATTTCCTCTAACTCCTCATTATGTTTTTTTTACCAAATTCTCACTCCCACTCAAAATGTTCAAAATCCTCTTCATTCTTTTCAAAAGAAATCTCCTCTTCAACACTACTATCCTTCCCCTCTTGAACATTTATTTCCTCTTTTTCCTCCAATTTATTATCTTGAATATCATAATCAAATTCAAGGAGGACATCTTCCTCCAACTCGACCAAACACTCAATGTCAAGAACTAACCTTTTCCCTTTAATATGTTTTTCCTTATTCTTTTGGCTTGCACTATCTAGTCTGGTAGACGAGCTTTCACCAAAACCACTACTATTCAGGTCTTTCTAGCAAGGCCCTAGGTTGTCCCCAATTTTAATGGTTATAGATCTCAAGGGCTCCATCTTCTTCTTTTAAGCATTCCTAAGAGAAAGTGGGGTGATTCTTTTCTATAGAGTAATATCCTCCACAAGCAACATGGAACCAAGATTTAGGGATGTAGTAGAAGGGGGGAACCTCTTTTTAGATTTCAACTTTGAGATTAGAGAGAGGGATTTAGGGGAAGACTACGAATAATTTTTTAGGAACTTGATATCCACAAGGGAAACAATGGAGTTAGGGTTTACTTGGGGGTATCATCACTCACATATTTATAGAGGGCATAAATTAGACCTTAATGTAGAGGTGTTGAGGCTCCTTTTTCTATGAAGGACATTAGGGAAGAAAGTGGATATAAAGGAACTTTGATCCACACCTTTTGACACATGTGATTCAATAGAGGAAAATGATAACCATGTATTGTGGCATATCTTCCCTCAAGGGTGAAATAATGAATTAAGTGAATGCTTACAAAGCTTTAGGTGGGATACGACTTCTCCAAAGTTATCCATTTTGTAGATGAATAGGTTTTTCACATTTCTCAAAAAAATTATGCTTGAATTTTTGGTATTTCCATTGTAAATATTCACCACCTTGAGACCTTTACATTGGAGGAAGGACCATAGTTTTTGCAATGAGACTAGCAATAACCTCAAACTGAATTCAACTAATGATAACTTTTCTAGCATTCTAGGAGTTGCAAAATTTTGATGTTAGGCTATCAACACGCCCTTGCATTGCTTGAAAGAAGGGAGTGAGGCCTACATCCTCAAAATTTCTCCACAAATTGATAATTTTTTTGTTTCATATGTATAGACACAAGAAAGAGGTTTGAACCCTTTCCTTGGGCCACCCATTCTAGTAAAAAAATACTTACTCAAAGACTGAAAATAAATCTTCACCATAAGCTTAATATAGAGAGTGGGACTGATTAGATTTGAAATGCACAAGTAATTATTGAAGAATGAGCAGCCCATTAGAGGGAATAAAATATGGATTATGTCAAGAATTCAGATAATTATTTCCCTAGTTTGCGAAGAAAGCAACCTATTGAGGGTATTGTACTTTGGGGGAATATCATAAAAAATCAAAACTTGATAAAATGGAGTCAGGAGAATTGCAACTTGTGTTGCCACCTTGGAATTATTTTATTTCCATAATGACTCCACTTTTCAAAAAATAAATAAGATTTCGAGTGTGAAAAGATATTATTTCCAAATTTGAGAAAAAGATGATGACAATACATTCATACAATTTTAGAGATTATGTCCTTGTGATTAAATTTTATATTGTTAAAATATAAATACTTCCTCTTCCTAAACACCATAAGTAATCCTTGAAAACATCATACTTATTATGGATCTGCCCACACACCTAACGGGGATAAATGATAAATAAAATTAGAAAGATGAGAAGCATTGATGACCTTATCAACTTAGGAGGTCAAAAAGTTATGAACCTTTTTGTTCATATTGGATGAATACCTATGGTCAAATATTTCATTTGGGATAATTTGATCAACTTTAAGAGGGATATTTTCAAATCCATAGTAGACCTAATCAAGGTAGGAGATGCCAACATTAGCCACCACATCAGCTTCCATATTTTCTTCCCTATAGGAGTGGTGGATCTTATATTGGTGAAAATTATAAAGAGAATGTTTACAATCTTCCATCATTTTTCTAATCATCTAAAGGGTCAGTAAAAATACCTTTTAATATGTTGATGATGACCATGGAATCACCTTAAATAATAACCTTGTATCATCCTTTTTCAATTATTCCCCTAATTCCCCACCAAACCGCTATGGCTTCAACAACATTACTAGAGTAAACCCCAAGATTTTTAGCGTATTATTCAATGAGAATACATTTATGGCCCTTGATCACCCACCTTGCAGTAGCAATTCTAGGTTTCCTTTGCAACAACCATTAGATTTTAATTTAAACCTTCTTTCCTCAAGGGGAAATCACTTGGTAGCTTTCCTACTCAATATTTTAGCCCAATTGATTCAAGAAAGATTATATATGATTCCCCATAATTGCTTAATTATAATTTCAACATAATAAGGAAAGGATTATGAGAAACCATAACTATCCAAATTAATGTTTTCCTAAAATTGTTGTTTTATTGAAAGAAAAACCTTCATATTGTTTCCTTTCTAATCTTTAAAAAAAATGTTTTTTCTCTTTCCACAAATTCTAGGAGACTACTGGGGGAATCTATTTACACAAATTAACAATGAACGAGTAAGAAAGGGTAGTAGTTCTAACTATTGACAAAGTCCTTCAAGAAAGAAGGGAAAACCCAACAAAGAAACAAAGACTTAAGAGCATTTTTTCAGACTTCCTTCCTGAAGGAACAACTTAGTAGAAGGTGTTCTATCCTTTTAGCATCTTAAAGGAATAGAGGACATCTATTAATATATTGAAACCCATTTCTATTAAGGTTTTCCATAGTAAGAGTGTTACCATAAAGAGAATCTTTCCAAAAGAAATTAGTTGTAGGTAGGAGTATAGGGATCCAAACTTGTTTCCAATCAGAGTTATTGTAAGTTAGGACTAGTGGCTCCATCATACAGTAACCAAGTTTAGTAGAAAATATGCCAATAGGATTTCTTTTCCAAATTTAAGTGTCAATTTTATTTTGGGGGAAGAAAGTATAGTCCCCAATTTGGTTTCTTAGATCCTTAACAATTTCTTTCACATTTAGTTGATTGACTTGCCTTAGGGATCTACCCATAGTGACATGATCTTCAAAATTATTCCATTTTGGGTAGCACCACTCCAATCGATATAGTTATTCAGGGAGTCAATATAATATCTTATTAGCTAAGTTTTAATGTAGTTAAATTGATTTAAGGAGGAAAGGGCATGGCCTTTAGACCAAATATCCTTCCAAAACCTTATATTCAGGCCATTACCCACTCTTTTTCTAGTCTCCTGCTTAATAATACCTCTTATTTTACAAAGTTATTCTAGATAACTGAACCATTCAAAAATTTAGAACCCATAAAATTATTTTGATTATCATTAGCAATCACTTTCAAAATTTCCACCTAGAATTTCTCTTCAGTCAAGAGGAACTATCCAATTTTTGCAAGCAGTGATTTCAAGAAAATTTTCAATCTCCTAATACCCAGACCCCCAAATTTTTTTAGCACGCAAACTCTCCTAGTTGACCTAGGAAATTTTGGACTTCTTTGTTCTTGTCCACAATAATTTCCTCTGAATCTGTTTAATTTTGTATGCTATACAAGCATGAACCTTGAATAACGAAAGAAACTAAAAAATAATATTTTGAAGAGAGGATTTAAGAAGTTGAAGCTTCTTCGCTTGGCTTAGAAACCTACCCTTCTAGGCTTATTGTTGCATAATAAAAATCTAAGGGTAAGCAAGCATATAAAGAAAAATGGAGAAGAGCAATGAGGGTGATTCAACCATGACATATGAATTATGGTAATATTTCTTTGTTATTTTAAGTTTCTATGTTCATTTTTGCTTATTTCTAGACTAGGGTCTTTAGGTTTTTTTTATGTATTTAGTGGTTGGTACTAGTGATTCATTCCTTTTCCCTTAATTTTACCCTATTCTACATTAGTGAACCCGACATGAACTAACCTGATTTGAAGAAATTTTTGAGAGATTATGAATTTTCAGGTCTAAAATTTTTTTGTAAGGTGATACGATGCATTCATGTGATAGTGAGATACAATCATGGTATGAAATGATGCATTTGAAGTAAGACATGACACATCTATGAAACAGTGTGCCACATCTATGGCATAGAAAGCCACATCTATTTGTTTTAGGGAAAATCATTAAATTAGAGTATTTTTGTTATTTTCTAACATTTTTTAGGTTTCTAGTTTTTTTTCTCATATCTTGATAGATTATTTCCATCATTTCCATTTTGGTAATTTTGAAATTCTACCAGGTTTGAGTGTTTTTGTGGCTTTTAGATTGTGTGCCACATTTGTGAGATAGTGTGAGGCCTCTACATGAAAATGAGTCACATCTATTTGAAAGTTCACCACAGTCGCAATTTGGTTTACTGCATTTACTTAATACATTGAGATGCTTCTATGACATAGTGAGCTAGATCTTCTTGTCAATGGTAATAAGGGTTTAATTTAAAAATTTATCATTTTCCACTTTTTCCATTTGATAGAGTAGAGGTTTCTATGTTACTAATACTTGATTTGCAGCTTGTGAAATTCATTGGAACAATATACTACCATTAAGACTACTAATCCATGTTCTTGCAGGGTCTTATTTAGATTTCACCTTTTTCTAAATAGGAACATTTTGATTTGGGATCTATAAAGAACAAGTGTTTTCTTATTGCCACATTTTCAATTTGGGCTTAAGAAGATTAATTGTTTGCTTTGCTTGGAGATCTTTTTTGGTGTTTGGGGTGTGTATGCTCTTTCCACACATTTCATATGATCTTGAGAATCAAAATAACTCTTCTACACTCTCATTTTCACATCACAAATTTCAATTTATAATGATAATGAACATTTTCTAGTGTGATCAAAATATACATATGCTCTCTCCTCACATTTTCATATGATCTTGGAGATCAAAGATACTATTTGTATTGCTTTTGTGTAACCTTTTTAGAAGGGTCTAACTTTGAAGAAGTAATCACTCTAAGGGGTATGACCCAAAGTGGTTTTTCTCTTAGGCTTCGATGTAAGAGATTAAGGCGAAAGCCAAGGTCAAATTGGCAAGTACCTTGCTGACAATGACAATCTAAAAGTGGAGATACCCATATTTATGTGAGCTAGTTAGGGCCCCAATTAGGGTTGGTTAAAACCTTAATTATCATGTTGGGTGCTAGTAAGGTGTTAAGTCCCTAAGTAGTGACTAGAAATTATTAGTTAGTGGCTCATTCTATTGATTGAATTATTTTTCATGTCATTCTTAGTGCAAGGGATGCACATCATTCCTTGAAGTTACAAACCATATGGCTCCCTTGAGATGAGATAAAAAATACTTGGCTTAGTATAAGATACACGTAGCTTTGTGGTGAGAGGGTGATTGGTTCATCCTTCCAGTCCTAGAGGTCCCTACCTCTCCTCTGTGACAAAGACAAGAGTGCATACACCCATTAAGGTGTTCCTGCATTTGAGTTGAAGGAGACTCCAAGTTGTGTGCCTAATATTTGTTTCCATTGGCCATTGACCTTAGAATTAGGAATTTTTGATGTGTGTGAAATGTTTTCAATTTTTTATTAGACCTATGGAAATTGGGTTGAACAAGCCTTGAACATACACTATTCACATAAAATCTAGACACTCAACAACAAAAAAATGATTTTCAGATTACTTGTTGGGTCTTCAATCACATTTCATAATTACCAAAGATGAAAAATCACATCTGAACATTCAAAATATGGTCAAAAAATTGTTCACCACATCTACAAAATAGTATGCTACAATTGCAAGATAGTGCATCGCATCTACTAAAAATAGTGAACTGCATTTACAAGATAGTAAACCAAACTTGACAGATAGTGAGACACAATTTTCTACAACAATAAAATGTAATTGTGACACAATGAACAACATTTTCCAGTTTTCAAATTTTTTGGGAGAGTTTTCTGTGAAGTTTCATCTTGGATCAATTCCTGATAATAACCATCTTTTCAAATCATAGACTTGCTCAGTTCAGTCTAACCATTTCATTGCATTCTCTTAGGTTACCATTGCATTCATTGTTTTTCCATCCTTTCCTAGCTTAGTCAAACCCTAGGTCATTCTTAGTTGCATAGACGATTGTAGGCTTTAGACTAGGAGACCTATCATGCCTTTGATCAGACCATTGTCATAGATTTAGATTTTCCTTGACCTTGTCCTTTTTATCAATCAATCCTCATAATTTAAGTTGGACCTTCAAACTCATGAGCCTAGTTTAAGGTTCACTTTGTCAACCATCATCCCCCTTTTAGTCTTTTTCCTTTTAAGGTCTTGATAATATGAATTGTTACTTTGAACTATCTTATCTTGGTTAGTATCCTTTTCTTTGGTTCAAAAATGTGCTTAGTCTTAATCTCATATCATAATTTTTTTCATACCACACCTTTAATCATAATTCTCATTGCATATACTAAAGTCACACCATAGGTTTTGGTAATAGTCGCATTATGATATCTTTCTTTCGTCTATTGTCACTTTGCACCCTGATCTTGGTCATTTGTGCATTACCATTTGGTATTTCTTATATCTTAAAAATAAAAAAAATATAGATAATTGCATTATCATTCCTTAGAATTCATACCCCTCCATCAATTTTCAAGTCTTCTATGGTCCAAAATAGGTTGTAACAAAGGAAAAGAAAAGGGTTTGTGTAGGATCATGATGGGCCAAAAAGTGGCGATATGATGGGTATTTGTAGGGTATGTGGCTGACAACTTTTCTTTTACCCAAAATTGATGAAATGAAAAGGGTTTCAAAGGAGATTCTCAACTTTCCACCAATATAAATTATTCTTTACTTTAAATTTAATAAATAATTATTATTCATTTCCTATTTGAATTACTACTAAAGTCCTGATTGATAGGCTGATTGAAAAACATCTATAGCTTTCAAACAATATCACATTTTTTGAATCCAAAAAAAGGTGTCACATTCTATGCTTCACATACTATAAGATTAAAAAAAGAAAAAATAAATTTCATGAAGTTTTGACCAAGTTAAGGTGGTTGAACATACAATTTTTTGATATTTTAAAAAGTTGTAATAAAAAATTCATAATTACTATTTTATTGGAAAATTATAAAAAATATGCATCTCATCCAGACATGAGTCCTCTACTTATGTCTAAAATATTATAAAAAATAATTATCATTTTATTGTGGTTAGGGTGGTCAGACAAACACCTACTTCTTATTTTTTCCCTGAAATTTAAGTACTACATTTAAATTTCAAAATTTCAGGTCAAATAGATTTTTTTTTAAAGAAAATAAACCTAGTAGTGTAGAAACTTCATTCAATTTTCTATAGATTCTATTCTTACATGTTATTGAAATAATATAGATAACTTATTCAATTTTTTTATGTCAAGTTTCCTAACTCTAATTTTTCTAAGTTTTTTGCCACTTAAGGGCCTATTTTTTCCATGATGATCCTGCACATACCCAAAAGAGATGGACTACACAAATGAAGACCTTGTTTTCAACACAACTAGAAACATGTAACCTAGGTCTTCTTCTAATAAGGCACCCAAGGAACGATCCTCATTTCCTAATCCTTTTAATAAGTTTACACTACAAGATGTCCAAAGAATTTTAATTAAGTAAGAAATTGAGGTGGTTTGCCAAGACCCTAGAATAGAATTCTTTGTAGATGAGATAGTAGTAGTGGAACCAAAATTATTTCTCCTGAAATTTATACAAAATGGAGCTAAACTTTCCCCTAGGTTTGATTTCAACAAGCATTTTGTATCACAAATAAATTAGACCACATAAAACCAAGGAAATAATGCATCTAATCCAAATTATACTACTCCACAAGTGAATGCTACATTTCTATTAGGAGGAACACCACAAGACACCATGATGGTCAATGCAACACCAGTATTTGGAGCACAAGGTACCCAAGCTATGATAAACCCACCTAGTAGGACATTTAATCTATTTTTCTTGTCATCTCATGCTATGGGGACTTCATCTTTCAATGCTTTTGTAATAGGTCAAAAAAAAAAAATTGAAATCCACCCAAGATGCACCATTTTTACATCAGTGGTCCTAAGTCACAACCTCCAAAAACAAACACTAGACCAAATGTCAATTTAAAGTTGACCACCAACACGTCACAACAAGGTCCTAGTTTGAGTATTCCTCTATAAAACAACACCCAAGGTCCTTCTCAACAATATAAAAGTCAAAACATGCATGATTAAACAAGTTCAAGCCCATTCTAAACTCAATCCAATATGAATCACCAACACATCAACCATGATAACCCCTCAAAATTTTTGTTTGGTTCCATTTTAAAATCTTGCAATATCTAGCTTTGACCCTCATTTTAGGCTCAAGGTTATGTTCCTCATCACTATTTTAGGCTTTGTGTTGTGAAAGCCCTTCAAAATTAACCTTTGACTCTAAAAACCCTAATTGGCATTATTTTTCGTTGTTGACCGTTTCATCTAGTTTCCCAATTTTTAAAGTCACTACTTATTCCATGAAGATCATTCCCTTATTGGATCGTAAGTCCTAATGTACCTATCAATTCCATTGGTCGTTCTAAATTATTTTAATTATTTTTGAGGTTGGAATTCTTTGCAAAATTTTTCCTAAGTCTATGACTAGATTTTAAAATTTTCCTAGTGCCCTAATCCTTGTCTTCATGCCTCTGACCATTGTCGGGCTAGTAATGACCCTCTTTTAAAAACTTAAATTTGTGGCATGTGCAAATTTTGGCTATGTAATGATCATTTGATCATCGTAGGAAAATATAGATCATTCTCCACTCCCCCACTTCGTTTCATTCTTCATTAAAATATTTGACTAGGTTGGTGGGCTATTGCCACATGTTGTGTTAGGAAGTGAGACCATTTCTTCCAAAGGGTCAGTAGGTGGAGCTTTGAGAAGGATCAACGACTGATATCACAACACATGTCTTCATCTTGGTCATTCCCCACATGCCTGTCCATTCTGTGTATTGAGGTGAAGTAATCATATGAGCTAGCATGCATTGGACACGTTTTTCCTCTATGAGGTGGGGCCGATATATTTTGGTGATTGGGGAATGATATCAAAGAGAAATCTGCAGTGGTTGTCGGTGACATGGTCAAATGTCCACCACTCCCTGCCACCCTATTGGATTTTATTCGGTACTTATAAAATTTCATGGGATAGTGTGCGAGATGGAACCCATTGAGCTTCATGGAGGGACCCGTCAGACTTTGGAAACAATGAAAGTTTTATAAGAAAATAGATCAACAATGGATGATGGGTGATGTGGGTCAATCTTGACTGCTCCCCGCTATCCCATGAGGGGCCCACTTGCATCTCTTGTTTCTTAATGGGAAAGAGGGTGAATTCCATGTGGAATATTTTAAGGGAACTGATGGACATTAGTGGAGCTAGAATATTACTAAAATTTGGTTGAGACTACACTAAGATTAAAAAAGACACCATAGTCGAGTTGATTTGTTTTGGTACATGTTTGAGATTTGGGAAATTCCTTCTAATTGCAATCATCAATTCTATCAAATGCTAGTACATGTGGGAAGGTGAAATTGAATTAAGGGAGAGTACAGGCTAATATTTTTAGGTTAAATCATGATCACTCCTCACTATCCTGTTGCAATGAACTGCACACAAATTAATTCCTATGGGCGAGTGGGTAAATATGACATGATAGGTTTTATCAAGTGCTAAGTATATGCTTAATTATGCAGGAAGAGTAGGTGTCTATCCACTTGGGTTTTTCTTATTAGAGAAAGGAATCAAGCACATGCAAATTAACTTCATCATAATTAATCATTTTAAGTGATAATCCCTTGATTTGTCTGAGTGTGTGATTAATAGCTGAGGTTCAAAACTAAAAGTAGTTGATTATCAATTTTATCACACAAGCTTTCTTGGAACATTAATGTAGGCACTCTCCAAATGCTCTATTTAATGAGGATTTCCTGCTTGTTATTCTCACCATTTGATGTCTTCGAGAGTTCAAAATATGAGCAGGAGTGTGTGGAGTTGTTTTTAATAATTTCATAGTTTCAGATAATTGTTCTTGTGTTGATAGAGTTCATATGTTGTTGATAGAATGTTTGTCTTGTGTAGTTACTTTGTTGAAAATGGATGAACTAAGTGTGCCTGTCAGCCCAGTTTGAAGGTCCAGGAGACTCAATCCACTTGAATTTCAAAGTGAAACTCCCAAGAATGAGTAGGATATCCCTAAGGTTCATATAACTTTGAGGAAGAAAGAAAAAGCTAGTAAGAAATTTATGCAGAACGTTGTCAAGCGTTCCTATCATCTAATAAGTAGAATTGTTTCAGAGGAACTAGTCAAAGGTAAAGGGAAGAAATATGATAGGCCTGAAAGAGAGGCAGTGAGGAAGAAAAAATACCACCGAGCTTATCTAAGCTACCAACTTTCTCCTATTGAAGTCTTAGATGATACTTCAGATAGTGATGTTGTGACTGATTCAAGTTACCATTAGTATCTTATGGCCATGATTGAATTCATAGACTCAGATGATGAGGTGATGGAGATTTCCCAAATTTCAATAAGGACACCAAGTGGGTGTACTTACTTTGTTACTGACAAAGTAGGGTAGCACCCTGTTTTCTTTCTAAGCTAGTGCTTGGCTTTCTGGTCCTTTGTGCGGATTTGGTTCCTTTTGGCTGGTTTGTGATTTTTCTATTGATGGTGACATTTCTAGGTTTAGTGTGGACATACAATTTTTGATGTTGTGACATCAATTCCTTTTAGAAGGCTAGTGGGTCTTCTTCAACTAATGATTTTTTGAATTTTTCTTTCTCCTATCCTACAAATGATTGTTTATAATTATTTGGGGAATATTTTACATTCTAGTGAAATTATTTTTGAAATGAAAATGAAATGTAATGTGTAATTCATCCCAAGGACTGATTCTCCCTTGTTCTATAAAAGGAATTTCAAGGTTGATTACAAAGGAGTTCAGTGGGTAGTTTTTCTTTGAAGGGGTCACACAGGAATAGAAAAAAATACTAAAATTTTTGGTAGTATATTTTAGGGATGAAGTCAATCAATATGTATATGGCTCTCTAATAATAGTAGTTACAATATATATATAAATGGGTAGTATAAAGTCTCTACAATTTTCTCTCCTATGTATTGGTTTTATAAACTATGAATAATATAATCAATGGTTATCTTATTTTCCTTTGTTGGTTTCCAATGGATGTACTTCTCTATTATTTCTCATTAATTCAATGAATGGATGTAAATTCTTGAGTATAACAATAGGTTTGTAATAAGTCATGTATAAGGATTCTAGTAAGAAGTGAATGTTTGAGATGTTAAACATGAATACTTTAGTGTGGTGTTTTCGAAGTTGTAGGTATTATCATGTATGAAAATTGTTGTCAAATCATGTGGGCATTAGGATTGACTCCATTCTAAGAATATGGCACTAGTTTAAGGTAATTATACTACAATTGTAGTGACCAATGCAGTAAATGATTTTAAACTTAAAAGCAATTTACTTAGCGATCTTATTGTGGGTGTGTGTGAGATTTAGTGAATTACATTTTCTCTTGTTTGAGTTAGACACTGCCATGAAGGTCAGGAAAACCTTTAGGGTATTGGGTGTCTCTTTAACAATTTAAGGAGAATCATCTATGTACTTTGTGTTTGATTCCTATACACACAAGTATTTATCACACAACAGAGCCCAAAGTGTAGGGGAGAAAAGGTTACATATTAGATCTCCCATGTGGTGGCTACTAACTTTGAATATTCTTAAGAATAAGGGTTGACTACCCTTTAGAGGATTTCAAGGTTTTGCTGGAAAAAGAACTAATAGAAATGGCGACTCTACTTGGGACTAAAAACTTGAGAAAAATTTGATAGAAGATCATTCTACCTTAAAGAGTCAAATATTTGTTGAAAGACTTACATTATCAAGCCTAGCTTTGTGTTAATGAGTCAATCCTGTGAGATGCTAAGGGAGTTTTTTGTGTCTCCTTTAAAGACTTGCTAATGTTGTCAAGATCTACTACAAGTCCATAAATCATCTTAAAATTCCTCACTAGAAGTGGGTGGCGACTCCTAAAATATCTGTACCAGTATGAATTGCTTGAGAGGCTCTAGTAAGATGGAATAAAAAGTTGTTGGAGACAAAATAAAAAAAGTATAGGGAATATATGTGTGACTCTATTGATTAAGAAAGCTTAAAAGTAAAAGAAATGAGTGAAGGAAACTTCATATTATTGAAACTTTTCCTCTACAAAGGAGGTGGTGACTCTATGCAAAGAACTAGATGAAGATATGAGGAAAGATGTAGATTTGCAAGGTTTTTTAGTCAAAAGCACAATTTAGAACAACTACAGTATATCTAGGTATTTTCCCATGTTTTAGTTTTCAAGAAAATAAATCCATGCAAAAACCATATTGAAATGATTTGGTGAGAAATTTTGCTTCCCTATTATGTGAATTAAGCACAAATAGAGGGAATGGTAGTCATTTTACATACTTCCAAGGTGAAATTTGTAATATCTAAGTTGGGTTGAAGAATTATGCTTATCTTTGAAATCTTCCTTTTAGAAAGTTTTAAAGGATAAGTGAGTTTGAGCTTTGCATTTCAAAATCATGATTAAATAAAGGAACAAGGCAATGGATAATCAACTATGAAGTTTATATTTAAAGATTAAATAAGGATAAAAGATAGATGTATCATTCCTTTGCATCTCCTAGTGAAACATCAAGTAAGAGTATGTTGGGCATGCAACCTTTATCATGTCATCAAAGTAAATCCTCTATTGAGACGTATAAGACATTAACTTTTAGTGGTATTTAGGGTTTCCCTAGATCAAGTTTCTTGATGATATTAGGAAACATTTTCCTAGGTTTATAGGGAAATTTTTTGAGTAAGCCTCTAAACAATGAAATCTATTCATGGATCTAATGGATGATTTTGAGATATATCATGAAGATGTTGTCATGAAGCTTTTTGCTCAGTCTAAAACAAAATGCCAGAGATTGGTTCTCATATTTACTAGTGTGTTCTGTAGCTTCATTGGATGAATTCAAGATAAAATTTGTGAAACAATTTGGCGAAAGGATTAGTCCAAATGTGATAAGAAAAAGATTTGTGGAAATATAAAAGGATGAAGATGAGTTGGTTCCTTCATTTAACCTTAGATTTATGAAAGTGGTAAAAGATATCCCTGAACACTTAAGACCTAATGATTGAGAATGTTTGATTATGTATCTAGGTGCATTTGATAATGAGATTAGTTATTTGATAATGGATAACAAACCTGAGACATTGCAATAGGCATACCACATTGCTATGGATATTAAAAAACTATGAAATACTCAATGATGAGAGGATATATGGATACAAGCATTTGTTGTTTGGGCACACATCATGTAAATGAAATAAGGATGAAAATGATGATCAATGTGATGATGTTTTTAATGCCTCATCTCACTCACCCACACAACATGTTAATAATGGGAAGGTTTAGGATGGATGAAAACAAAGTTTAAGTCATGATGATCAGGTGTTGTTAGTTCAAATGTTGTCCAACATGAAAAGACATGAGGGGAAATTTCCATATGAGTTGTTAGAAAGGTTCATAGATCCCTTGGTAGAAATTTGTAAAAGGTTACGAACTAAACATTCAATATGCATGGACATGTTCTGTGATATTTATGAGCTAGGGCTTAGTGCCCTACCCAAGGAATTGCAACCTCAGGATTTTGATGAGATAGTTGGTTGGATCAAAATTGTTGAGTAGGCTAAGTATGACTATATACAAATGTATATCAAGTTTGAATGAGGTCTCAAGCTCACATTGATTATTTCCCTATTGAAGATCAAATGTATATCCAAGCAATGGATAATGATGTTTGAGAAGATGAATGTATATGTAGTAGTGCAAATGATGACATTGTTGTGCTAACAAGTACTACTGAGGTGCATTTGAAGGTTGATAACCAAGACAATGAAGTTGAGAATTATGCTAATTCTTATGAGGAATATGAATTTCTTAGTGAGGATGACCTAAAGGTATTTTTTTTAACAGAAAGAGAACAATAATGATGCTCAAGGTTTTACGGGTACATTTAAAAAAAAAATCCGATGTAATGGATATTGGGAATGCAATCCATTGGCATCAAAATGGGAATATCCTAGCAATATGAATGGTGATGAGTTTGAAGATAATAATGTTTGTGCCCAACATCATGAGTCTGGATTTAGTATTAAAAATGATGGGATTAATGATGTCAGAAATTAGGATCATTTTCTTGAATGCTTGTATGAAACATAAATGTGATGTGCAAGTTTTATGGAAAAGATGGACATGATTGTTTTCAACAAAAAATATATGCTCAGTTGAACATAAGGAATGTTTAAATTGTAACTAGTCCTACAAACATGAGTCAACATACCTATCAATTGATGGTACATTGGAATACCCTACTATTGATCATATCAATCTTGGACTAGTTAATCCATCCTTTGAAGCATTTTTTTTTCAAGTTGAGTAGTAATGGGAAGGGAGGATTGGACTATGTTAATGAACCTAAGATAGAAATATTATTTTATGCTTGGGATGGTATGAAAAATGCTTTTCATGGAAGTGACCATGAGATGAATAAAATTAATAATTCTACGAGGATTGATGAATCAATTTCATAGGGAAGTGTAGCGTTTGGAAGTGTAACTAGTTCATACTACTCTAATGAACAAGATTTCCAATTTGAAAAGAATCCTGTGTACAAAAATTTATTTTTTCATCCTATAAAGTGAATTTCTACCTAGTATGGAGTAGAAGCTAGATAGAAAGGACCCTAAAATAATTGAAATAGGAGTGCAAAACCACTCTAAAGGGATAAGTCATGTGTCCTTGAATGCTTACCCAGAAAGAAATATGTATGAGAATTTTTTAGTTTGATGATCAAATTGAATTTGATATTATCCCTTATGGTGATAGTTCGATTATGGTTCCCAATTGGACAAGATTAATCATGATAGTACTAAGTTCATATATATGTCCATAGTAGTTCATTAGAGAGACTATGGCATGGTCAGTAGGAGGGTGATCAATGGGAATATTTGCATCCTTGATGTGATACACATAATGGAAAGCAAGGTTTTTGATAGGGGCAAGTATCATCCCTAAGTTTAGTGGTCTGGGGCCACGAATTAAAGTTGAAGCCTAGTTTAAATTTTAGGGTGTATAAGTGAAAACTTGCACCTCAGAGGAAGGATTCAAGCAAGATGGAGATTAAATATCTTGGTTTAGGTTTTGTAGCCTATGTAAATATTGTACATGTGTTGGTTGTTTTGGTTTGGTCTTCTTTCCTAGTCTGGGTAGGTCCTGGTTTTCTCTTTTGTGCTGGTCTACTTCAACCTGAGATTCTTGGATCTCACCATGCCTATGAGAGGCATGTGTCCATAATAGGAGGAACTAATGGAACCCCTCAAAAATTTTCTTCGGTTCCATTTTAAAATATTGCAATATCTGGAATTGACCCTTGTTTTAGGCTCAAGGTTATGTTCCTCATCACTATTTTAGGGTTTGTGTTGTCAAAGCCCTTCCAAATTAACTTTTGAGTCTAAAAATCCTAATTGGTGTTCTATTTCATTGTTGAACATTTGATCCAGTTTACCAGTTGTTAAAGTCACTACTTATTCCATCAAGGTCATTCCCTTACTAGCCCATAAGTCCTAATGTACCGGTATGTGCTTGTGGTCATTCTAAATTATTTTCATTATTTTTAGGGTTGGAATTCTTTACAAAAAAATTCCTAAGTCTATGACTGGATTTTAATATTTTCCTAGCACCCTAATCCTTATCTTCATCATAATTAATCATTATAATTGATTATCCATTGATTTGTCTCAGTGAGTGATCAACAACTGAGGTTCAAAAATAAAAGTAGCTGATTATCAATTTTCTCACACAAGATTTCTTGGAACATTAATGCAAGAACTCTCCAATTGCTCTATTTAATGAGGATTTCCTACGTGTTATTCTTACCATTTGATATATTTGGGAGTTGATAATCTGAGCAGGAGCATGTGGACTTGTTCTTAGTAATTGTAGAGTTTGAGATAGTTCTTGAGTTTGAGTGGAGTTCATATGTTGTTGATATTATCTTTGTCCTATGTAGTTAATTTGCTAAAAATGGATGAACTAAGTGTGTCTATAAGCCTAGTCTGAAGGTCCAGGAGACTCAATCCCATTGAATTTAAAAGTGACACTCCTAAGAATGAACAAGATATCCATGAGGTTCCTATAACTTTGAGAAGGAAAGAAAAAGCCGGTAAGAAATCTGTGTGGAACATTGTCAAGTGTGCCTATCATCTGAGAAGAAGAATTATTTCAAAGGAACTGGTCAAAGGTAAAGGGAAGAAATATGATAGGCCTAAAATGGAGGCAACGAGGAAGAACGGATACCACAAAGCTTATTTTAGCAAGCATCATTCTCCCATTGAAGTCTTAGATGATCGCTCAAATAGTGATGCTGGGATTGGTTCAGGTTACCATCAGTATCTTATGGACATGACTGAATTGATAGAATAAGATGATGAGGTGGTGGAGGTTTCCCAAATTACAATAAGGACACCAAGTGGGCATACTTACTCTACTACTGATAAAGCAAGGTATCAACTCATTTCTTTTCTAAGCTAGTGCTTGGTTTTTGGTACTTTGTGTTGATTTGGTTCCTTTTGGTTGGTCTATGGTTTTGGTGTTGATGGTTACTTTTCTAGATTTGGTGTGGACATACCAGTTTTGATGTTGTGATAGCGACACCTTTTGGAAGGCTGGTGGGTCTTCTTTGACTAACAGTTTTTATAATTTTGCTTCCCCCTACCTACAAATGATTATTTATAACTTTCCAAGGAATATTTCACATTCTAGTGAAATTATTTTTGAAATGAAAATGAAATGTAATGTGTAATCAATCCTGCAGCTTGTTGCTCCCTTGTTCTATCAAAGGTATTTCAAGGCTAATTACAAAGGAGGCTAGTGGTTAGATTTTCTTTGAAGGGGTAACACAAGAATAGAAAATAATACTGAACTTTATTTTAGTATGTTTTAGGGATGAAGTCAATCAATATGTATATGGTTCTTTGATAATAATAGTGACAATATATATAAATGGGTAGTATAAAGTTTCTATAGTTTGCTCTCCTATGTATTTTTTTTTCAAACTATGAATAATATAATCAATGGTTATCTTATTTGTCTCTATTGGTTTCCAATAGATGTATTGCTCTGGGTATGTGTAGGATCATGATGAGCCAAAAAGTGGCATTATGATGGGTATGTGGCTAATGAATTTTTTTTAACCCAAAATTGATGAAATGAAAATGATTTTTCAAGGAGATTCTCAACTTTCCAAAAATATAAATTATGTTTTACTTTGAATTTAATAAGTAATTATTATTTATTTTCTATTCGAATTATGACTAAAGTCCTCATTCATAGCCTTATTAAAAAACATCTACACCTTTCAAATTGTATCACATTTTTTGAATTCAAAACATGCGTCACATTCTATGCTTTGCATATTATACAATTAAAAAAAGAAAAATTGAATTTCATGAAGTTTTGACCAAGTTAAGGTGGTCAGACATATGAGTTTTTATATTTTTGAAATGTTGTAATAAAAAAAATCATAAATAATTATTTACTTGGAAAAAAATTAAAAAAAAATATCCATCATATTAGGGCATGATTCCTCTACATATATCTAAAATATTATAAACAAATATTATCATTTTATTGTGGTTAGGGTAGTTAGACAGACATCTACTTCTAATTTTTTCTCTAAAATTTAAGTACTATTGCATTGAAATTTCATATTTTCACCAAATATTTTTGTTTTTTTATTAAAACAAACCTAATAGTTTAGAAAATACATTCAATTTGCTACATATTCTATTGTTACATATTTTTGAAATAATATAGATAACTTATTCAAATTTTTACGTCAAGTTTCCTAACTCTAATTTTTTGCTACTTAAGGGCCTATTTTTTCCATGATGATCCTACGCATACCCATCTATTCTTTCTCATTAATCCAATGAATGTATGTAAATTCTTGAGTATAACAATAGGTTTGTAATAATTATGTATAAGGATGCTAGTAAGAAGTGAATGTTTGAGATGTTAAGCAAGAATACTGTAATGCAGTGTTTTCAATGTTGTGGGTATTGTCATATATGAAAATTATTCTCAAATCATGTGGGTATTAGGATTGAATCTGTTTCAAGAATATGGCACTAGTTTAAGTAAGGTAATTATACTACAATTGTGATGGCCAATTCAATAATTGATCACAAAATTAAAATCCATTTACTTATCAATCTTATTGTGGGTGTGTGAGATTTAATGAATTACATTTTCTCTTGTTTGAGTTAGACACTTCCATGAAGGTCAGCCAAGCCTTTAGGGTATTAAGTTTTTCTTTAACAATTTAAGGAGAATCATCTATGTACTTTGTGTTTGATGTAGCGTATACATACTGATGTTTATCAAAAATTGTTGGGATTACCCTCCCAAGTTTCATAGAGCCCAAAGTGCGGGGGAGAAATGGTTACATATCAAATTTCCCATGTGTTGGCCACTAACTTTGAGTATTCTTAAGCATAAGGGTTGGATACCCTTTAGAGGATGTTAGGGTTATATTGGAAAAAGGACCAAAAGAAATGGAAACTCTTTTGTAGACTAAAAACTTGAGAAAAGTCTGATAGAAGATCATCCTGCGTTAAAGAGTCAAATATTTGTTAAAAGACTTACATTGTCAAGCCTAGCTTTGTGTTAATGAGTCAATCCTGTGAGATTTTAAAGGAGTTTACTATGTCTCCTTTAAATACTTGCTAATGTTCTCAAGATCTACTACAAGTCCATGAATCATCTTATAATTTCTCACTAGAAGTTGGTGGTGACTCCTAAAATCTCTGTAACAATATGAATTGTTTGAGAGGCTCCAGTAAGATGGAATGAAAAGTTGTTGGAGACAAAATAAGAAAAGTATAGGGAATATGTGTGACTGTATTGATTAAGAAAGATTAAAAGTGAAATCAACTGGTGAAAGAAACTTCATATAGTTGAATTTTTTCCTCTACAAAGGAGGTGGCAACTCTATGTAATGAACCAGCTGAAGATATGAGGAAAGATGCAGATCTACAAGGTTTTCTAGTCAAAAGAATAATTAAGAACAACTACAGTATATCTAGGGTATTTTTCCATGTTTTAGTTTTCAAGAAAATAAATCCATGCAAAAACCATATTGAAATGATTTGGTGAGAAATTTTTCTTCCCTATTATGTAAACTAAGCACAAATAGAGGGAATGGTAGTCATTTTACATAGTTCCAAGGTGAAAATTTTAATATCTAATTTGGGTTGAATAATTATGCTTATCTTTGAAATATTCCATTTAGAAAGTTTTAAAGCATAATTGAGTCTGAGTTGTGCATTTTAAAATCATGCTTAAATAAAGGTAGAAGGCAATGGATAATCAACTATGAAGTTGATATGAAAAAATACTAAATAAGGATAAAAGAGAGATGTATCATTCCTCTATATGACCTAGTGAAATATCAAGTAAGAGTATGCAAGGTATGTAACCTTTATCATGCCTTCAAAGGAAATTATCAATTGAGAGATATAAGCCATTAACTTTTAGTTGTATTCAGGGTTTCCCTAATATGATTCATGATGATATTAGGAAACATTTTCCTAGGTTTACAAGGATATTTTTTGATTCAACCTCCAAACATCTAAATGTATTCATGGATCTAATGGTTGATTTTGAGATAGATCATGAAAATGTTGTCATGAAGCTTTTTGTTTAGTATTTAAAAGAAAATGCCAGAGATTGGTTCTCATATTTACTAGTATGTTTTGTAGCTTCATGGGATAAATTCTAGATAACATTTGTGGAAGAATTTGGTGAAAGGATTAGTCCAACTGTGATAAGTAAAAGATTTATGGAAATCATAAAGGATGAAGATGAGTTGGTTCCTTCATTTAACCTCACATTTATGAAAGGAGTAAAAGATATTCCTGAACACTTGAGACCTAATGAGGTAGAATTTTTGATTATGTATATAGGTACATTTGATAATGAGATTAGTTATTTGATAAGGGATAAGGAATCCGAGACAATATAGTAGGAATACGAAATTGCTATGGATATTGAAAACACTATGAAATACTCAATGAAGAGAGGATATATGGCTACAAGTGTTTGCTGTTTGGGTACACATCATTTAAATGAAACATGTTTCTAGAAAAAAGGGCATGTGAGACTACCAAAATCTAAAGAAAGACCTAAACTAGGATTCATATGCCAGGAATTGTGTATGATTCTATTTAGGGTTTTCTCGAACTTTAAGGTTTGAATTTGGTTTTCAATGTCTACTCTTTTTGTTCCACTTTTTGTCTAGATTATCTGAAACTGTTGATTTTAGACCTGTAGGTGAGTTTTTGTGAAGATGAAAAAATTTTGATGGCTTGAAATATTCTCTCAACCTTGCAACCTAATCTTCAAAGGATAATCAATTCCTCAAAGCACCTAGATCTACAATCACAAAGAGAGAGAGAGAAAGAGAGAGAGAGAGAGAGAGAAAGAAAGTGATAATAGTTAGGGAATAGGAGTTTTCCTTGCTCAAACCCCTTGTAGGTAATTAAATCAAATGATGAGATAATGAAAAGAAGGTATGGAACACATGAAACAAAGAACATGAATCATGGAAAATAATACCTTGAATGATGTCTTGTAAATGATACTTGGGTATGTGTAGGATCATCATGGAAAAAATAAG